>OY735201.1:75120343-75245343 GCA_963457665.1 Thysanoteuthis rhombus | reverse complement strand
TCAGAATACTCAACTCAACACCCTGACCTGCAGGTAACCCTTCCATCATCACTCACGCACAAACACATATACTTCCAAAAAAACAAAGAACCCCCCAACCACGAAGCATGAAAGGGGGGTCAGAAAACATAATACCATCCTTAATAAGAATTTTAGAAAATTTAGTAAAAAATGACCACACATCATTAGAATCAAGAAAGATCCAGAAGGCAAAGTAATTAACCTGAGTAAACTTAGATTCACTAGGGGCACCTTTAAACTCCTTAATAATTAAACCCACTTCGGAAAATCACACCATGATAGCGACATCCTAAATAGACTTAAAGACCCGACAAATCTTTCATCCATCAAAACATGGATATTACCATTCAAACATTTGAACTAGCAGTTAGAGAAGACATAAAAGTGTACATCAACAACAACAATCACTACTCCTTATCACATGACTACCTAACCACTAAAGTCCTCAACAAACTCAAAAACAAGACAGACTTAATAATCACTAGAAAAGATAAGAGGGAGCTGTAGTCATCTGGTGTTTAGATCAATTTGTCTTAGAAGCAAACACAACTAAGTAACGCTGAATTTTACCAAGAACTCCCTAACGATTCCTTCAACGAATTCATAAAGAAAATTACCTAATCCCTAACAGAGTTATACAACAACAAGATAGATAAAAGAACACAGAATATACTTAAACCCACTTCCACAAAACCTGATAAGTTCAACCTACTTTCCAAAATCCATAAAGGAAATAACCCAGGTAGACCAGTCATCTCTTCCTCCAACTGCCACACTACCAAACTATCTAAATATGTAGATCACTACATATCATCCTTAGAAACGCAAATTAAATCCTACATACGAGACACTACAGACCTTTTAAACAAAATCAAACACATCACAACAATCCCAGACAAAGCACTTCTAGTCACTATGGATGTCAAATCTCTATACACCAACATTAACCATGACGAAGGCATTTTAGCACTTAGAGAAGCCCTAAACAACAGAACTACTAAAGAACCCAGTACTGATACAATTATCACCCTTATGCACCACATCCTAACTTTAAATAGCTTTAATATTTGACAGTGAAAGGCTGTACTATGGGCACAGTAGCGGCCCCGTCCTATGCTGATATATATTCATGGGTAAATTCGAAGAAACCCACATTTACCCCTGAGATATACAACGATTGTATCTTTTATGGAAGATTTATAGACGACATTTTTTCATATATACAGTAGATAAAGCCAAATTGGAGAACTTCTTTACACATATAAACTCTGCACAAAAAAACAACTATAATACCCAGGGATGATACCCTTAAGCTCTCCATCCCTTACAACAGATCTCCGAGAAATATTCACTGATCCGTGTGTCATCGCTTACTGCAGACCCAAAAACATCAAAGACATGATTAGCAGTAACAATATAATAGATAGTCCATTCTCACGCAACAATACCTCAAAAACCACTATATTCTGAAAACCATATGACAAAAGAAATAGTCTATGTTGCAACCACCCCAAGTACTACCACCAAAAAGAGTTACCACATACACCATAGCACTATACGTCGTAACAAAAACATTATATACCTTGTATTAGATGCAATTTATAATACATAGGCAAGTCCGACTGGTAATTAAACATTAGACTCAACAACTACAAACGCAGAATTAAATCACAAAACAATCCTGGTCCACTTCCCGTAGAACTGCACTTCTTCACACCTGGTCACAATTTTGCCATGGACTCTAGCTTTACTATCATTGAAAAAATAGAAAAATACTCCCATGAGCATAACTAGAATTCTAGAAAGACATGAGGATATGTGGATCAACAAACTCAAAACTCTCTCCCCTAATGGATTTAACACCAAACTTAACACCTCTAATCACACAGATCTTTAAATCATAATTCTCCTACTAATGATAACCTCACATCCACATTTACCCCCCCCCCCGGATACATCTAATACTGGGAACTTCAGAGCACACACTACTGAAGATGGGAATACCTCCAAAAACATGTCTTGACCATCAATGAAAACATATACAGATAAATAAACCTAATTTCCATAAACACTCACTCCTGAGTCTGTCTTACTCTCTATAGTTCAAATTATATATATATATCGGCCATTTATGGAAAAAAAATGGTTTGAGGTGTTTGTTACGAAAGAAATGGAATACGAGATTACGAGGATTACGATAAAGAACTTTAAGCATGGGACAACGGAATTCTCAAGGACAGATACATTGTGCGGACATATGAGGTTAGAGGTATAGCATGTAAATTTGACACCGGGCTTGAACTAGACGAGAACTAATTATAACCGAGAAAGAAAGAAAGGGACTAGTAATGACCAAAGAAAGACACGAACACGAAGAAAGAAAGAAAGAAAGAAAGAAAGAAAGAAAGAAAAGAAAGAAAGAAAAATAAATGAAAAAAGAGTGATAATCAATGTGATTGTTAGCAGAAAACGGATAAAAAGTGATAGATTTTTGTAAGGCAGAGTGAATGAGAGAAAAGGAGGGGTGGAGTGCGTGAGTAATATTGAATATACTTATAAAACGTCAGTCGGGCTGTAAGTGACAGAAGCTTAGCGGTTGAGGGCACGATCTCCTGAGCGGGCCTAACTGACCGTGACTGGGCAGATACAAGACTTTAGATTTATTCTTACACTCTTTCTCTCTCTTTTTGGCACATATCTTCTCTACCCCCCCCTCTCTCTCTCTCTCTCTCTCTCTCTCTCTCTCTCTCTCTCTCTCTCTCTCTCTCTCTCTCTCTCTCTCTCTCTCTCTCTCTACTGACAAGGTGCACTTGAATGTTATGATTTCGGCCGGTCGATAAGATAAAAAACTTCAATGATTTCACCAAAGCTTTGATCTTCTTTCGTCCTATCTTCTTCCATCTTTTGCAGATGCATTATACAATGTTTACTCGTATGCACCCATGAGACGTTACGCAACAGACAAAGATCACCTTGTGAAGAAGAATTGTTTTGTAAAATAAATGTATTTATTATAAAGCCTAAGTGGTAGTTATGAAGAGAAGTTATGAGAGATATGGGAGGATAGTAATATCGACATTATAGTGTTTATTTCGCCAGTTTTTTTCATTAAACCTCTTGTGTTTCATATATATATATATATATATATATATATATATATATATATATATATATATATATATACATGGGTGTATGATGTGTGTGTGTGTTGGTGAGTGTTGGTGGGTGTTGGTGGGTGTCTGGGTGTGTGTTTCAGAGTCATTCAATTAAGAATAGAAGAAAGGTGTTTCGGGGATTTAGTTATGACGAATTTCAAAAGTAGCAGACATGTTAATTGTTGGATTCTATAGGCAATGGGGAAATATTTTTGCAGTCATTTCTTTCTATGTTATGTAGTGTTTGCATAAAACGCATGGTTTTTACCTAATAGTGCTAGCAATTTCATACACACGCATACATACATACATACATACATACATACATACATACATACATACATACATACATAGGTGCACTGGGCAGATCATGTATCGATGATTGAAGACTGTCGACTGTAAAAGTCGGTACTGTTCTGAAAGGAAGGAGGTGCGTCACGAAATACATATAAGGTTTCTCTAAAATGTATAACCTAATGATGGAGAAGATTGATTCTACTTACCTAATCTCTCCGTCGTGATGGCGTATCGGTTGACTCTTTCTTTAGTTGGTCACTGGGGTCCTAGCATCATTTGACCAGTGAAGGGAAATCTTTTCGTAACGGACAGCATGAAGAAGAATTAACTCTGAATCATATTATGTTTGGAGCAATTTTACTCATTTAACCTCTTACACAGTGCACTTCAACAGGAATGTTTATTTCAAAGGAATGAAAAAATTGTTTATAATCTATTATTTTTCTATGATAGCTTATATTTATAGGAACTTTTGAAATAATCACTAAGTTGGTTGTCAGAACTGAAATTCTGTTAGGGTTAGGGTTAGGTTAGCTTACAACTAATCAATAGATACATTCTTGACTAGAGAAGTTGGATCTCTGGTCTCGCAGCGGGACCGCCCCCAGCAGGAGAAAGCGGGTGACATCCCTACCGATACGTCCCCTATAGAAAGGTGCAACGGAAGACCATCTTATGGGTATTTCTTTCCAATATTTATACCTATCTAATCCAAGTAACAAGTGTAGAGTTGTAATAGTACTTTGTGTCAACAGGTCACGTGAACCTCACATGACCTTCTCAACCACCACGTAAGACAAATTGCATCATCCATGATTTGTTCACTTTATGATTTCAGTTTGAAAAATCCTTTCCAATATAACTATATCCTACATTTTCCCGATCTGAACGACAACTTAAAGGGAATAATATCATTTGTTTATACTTCATTTATATTTTCTTTTCACAATATCAGATACACGGTACGAGTTTCAATTATACACGCACGGTACTTTTTCTACTGAATTATATCAATGATTCTTAATCAATTAAGGAATCCATCTCCTTTCTTTTGCTCTATCTATCTTCTTATCAGGTTGCAAGTCAAAATGTACAAATGCAAAAATGTCCAAATGCAGTAACTTCCAATTCATAAAATGTCAAATTTATGAAGAGATCCAATGAAGGTTTGTTTTTAACGGATTTTATTATTTTAACTGGATAGTTCTCTGTTGTCGCTGAACTAGCTTATCAGGTTGTTGCTCATTGACAACATTGATCTAGCTAATTAAGACATTAACATCAGTTGAAAAACAAACCTTTGATGACTGAGGTGAAAAAAGAAATTAAGCAACATCAGAGAAGCAGTTTTTAGCAATGCTTCAAGGGAATGGTGTGAGACACATGTACATATACGTACGTGTACGTTTGCATATGTGTGTGCATCATGTGGTTATATATGCATAAATTGGCCCTTTTTCATTATCCCTTTTTGCATTGGATTTGATTGCATCGGACATGTTTACATTATTGGACCTTACTGCATTGGCCCATATTGCAGTGGCCCTTTTTGCATTAGAAATGTTTGCATTGGCTTTCTCAATTGGACGTGTTTCAATTTATGGACTTAGTAGCATTGGATGTCTTTGAATAGGAAATATTTGCATTGGGAGATTTTACTTTGGATTTTTTTGCATTTTGCACGTTTTGTTTTTTGACCCTTTGAGATTGACATTATGCACTTGGGCCGTTAATTTGGATATTTGATATCCGACATTTTTAATTAGACATTGTTTCTTAGCACTATCTATCTATTCTCCATTCTTTTAATCCCCTCTCAAGGAGTACTATGGTACACAATGGACCTTATCTCTCGTAGAATTGACTATTGTAGATGGAAAGCAAAGGATGCAAATAGGAATATATGGTGCTACAAGGCCTTACAGGTGATGTCTCTATCTAAGTCTAACTGCAAAACCAAAGCTTAGGATAGGATACAGCGGTTTTTCCTGCATTCTTTTTCTGAAAACTTGTCTGTTTCGTGTGGGCCTCGCCACTTATTGGCCTTCCAACAGGTGGGTCCCCTTCAAAGCTAAGTCAAGATGATGATGATATATATATATATATATATATATATATATATATATATATATATATATATATATATATGTATGTGTGTGTGTGTGTGTGTGCTGTTGCCTTCCGCAGTTTACGCCATTGAAAAATATCTTTTTAAAGGTGGAAGAAGAAAAAAAATGTCACCAAGGGAAAGGGGGGAAATGAGGAAGAGTTTGTTGAAAAAGAGAAAGAAGAAATGAATAAAAGAGAAAAAAGAAAGGAAGGAAAAGAAAGTAAGTAAAAGGGAGAACAAAAATGGAAAGATAGCTCAAGGTAAGAAAGGAAGATTGAAGAAGACAAAGGAAGAAAGAAAGAGGACCAGGAAGAATAGAAAGATATCGAAGAAGAAAATATTTAAAATGAAAAGAATAAAGAAGGAATGGAGAACGAGAGAGGGGAAAGAAGAAAGAAAGAGTAAGCAAAGAGAGAACGGTAGAGATGAGGTTTGGATGAACATAGAAGATATTCGAATCCATGTTCCATGTGTTGCCAGACCCTGGGTTACGAAGCACGTGTTGATTTTTACATTTTATGTACAACTCATGGAAATATGTTTGCTGAGCATTTTTTCTCTCATAAGAATTAACATAAAATATAAATAAAGGAAAAAACTATACTTATTTATGTATGAATAGGATTCAAACGGATGTTTATTGCTGGTAAAGATATTTAACTATATTAAATCCTGAAATATAAATGTGAAATTGATAATTAAAACTGATGCAAAAAAATAAATAACTGCATGAATAAATATTATTGCAAACATTATCTATATCAAATCCATCTTTGTTATTATGTATATTAAATCTTGTTACCAAAATATGTATGTAACAATGAAAAACATTTCTGCACGTTTCATTTTTGCTCTCAAACAACTAAGGTTTATTTTAACTATCTCTTCATTGGACAAGTCAAAGCACCAATGCCATATTCCACTATAGGTTTATTTTTCTTGCAGCCAGATCCTTCAATATCAAAATAATCCATCTCACATTCTCCATCTTCGTTTTGTCGAATCCCACCATTTTCAGAAGTTAACATTTGCCAAATATTTGTCAACCGTCTGAGACACTTGATGAATTGTAGCAACCTTCTCTTATCTTGATATCAATCAACTATGTTCCTGTATGAACGGCTCATTTCTCTTTTGCAACTGATTAGCCCTAACTATGATTGCGGAATAAATTCTCTGTCAATCATAACTGAATTATTACTTTATGGTTGCATCAAATATCAAATGATGAATCACACCATATTTTTTATTTACAAGAGAAAAGAGAGATAGGGACGCTTATCTCTCTATGCTTACAAATTTATATCTAACTTTATCAATGAAAAATTTGTCCAATTCAAAGAATTGCAAAAGGATCTTTTCCCTAGTGTTGCTTTCGGTTCAGTGGAATATTGGCCCTGAGAAACACTTTCCTGGTTGGAATTTCTTTTTTGATCTTGAGATGATACGAAAAAATATAATGGGTGAGGAGGGGGGCTTGGTCAAAATTCATAAAGATAAGTATCAGGGGTAAGGATTATAGAAAGAAAGGAAAACAAGAAAGAAAGATGGAAGAAACGAAAGGGAAAATAAAGTAACGGAGAAAGCAATGGGGAAGGAAGGTTAAGAAGATGAGAGGAAGAAAAAATAGAAAAAAACGATCAGGAGAAAGGAAAAGGGGTAAGGAAGTAGTTATGAAAAGAAAGAGAGAAGAGAGAAAAAGAGACGGAAAAGAGAAAGTTATCCTATCGTGGGAATGAATTAAAAGAAGGAGGCATAAAAAAGTGAATATTGGAAATAAGAAGGAAGGAAAGAAAAGAATAAGGAAAAAGAAAATAAGAAAAGAGGAAAAAAAGACGAGGAGAAGAAGAAATGAAAATGGAAAAAAATCAGAAAAAACAAAAGAAAAGAGATTGAAGGACGCCTACCATAGAGCAAAGCTTACCAAATCAATACCGTAAACCATCTGTCAGTATTATGTATTTAATCTTCAATGGATAATCCACTATTATATACATGTGCCGGATTATGTTTAACGATATTTACATAAAAGGTTCATCATACATCGATGGTTTGAAAGCTCGTCATGCAGTTGTTGTGAGTTCGATCCTGACTTCAAAACACTGTGACTTGTCCTATGCCAAGTGAAGCAAAATGAATATCTGTATAGCTTATCATAAGAAGGTGGTTATCAAGCTAACCTCAGTAAAAATCGATTAGGTGCCTGGTTGGCAAAGCCTTGCACACTATTGCTGGGGAGTTCAATCCTCTCCAGCGGTACCGCTATTTTGGTCTCGCGTTTAGTTCATATGGATCAGTTGTTCAGTAGACAAGCTAGTGTCGCAAATCATTCGTCACGTGTTCGATCCTTACTATTTCAACTTGGTGAATATCAGTTTTGTGATGTCCTATACACGTTTACTTTAATTTGTCCAAATACTCCCAGATATATACATACATATCAACCAGGAGTATCTAGCTATTCACTATAACGAAAAGATGGCCCTTTGGTCTTCTAGAGAGTACTCCCCATGTGATCTCACACTCATATTCTGGTGTCCCTTTAACTTTTTTAAATCAGTCTGCGAATTCTTCTTATGGGATCACCATCAGCTGTATAGTTGCATAATCCGTAATCTTGTCTCCAGGCTGGTCCCTCTTCTGAAAAGACCTTCCCCAGGATTTGTCACATCTCTCTATCGTGGGCTTTGCAGAGCCAATACTTTCTGAATTTGTTTTAGTTCGTCTGTCCATCTTGTATTCTGCCGGCCTGGGTTGTGCATGTGATCTCTGAGAATCCATATCGTGAGTCGTGATGTCCATCAGTTGCCTGCTATTCTTGCAACATGACCAGCCTATTGCCATTTGAGTTTCTTAATGGATTCTATGAAGCTGGAAGATGTGGAAATGACTTGCTCTGTTATCATGAATGGAACGATCATATACTACATGATTTCACTCAATGGCGTCCCACTGCTGACTGATTAACCCAAGTGCAGTTAAGTCCCCTTTGATCGGTTGCCATGTTATACAAATGTTGCGAAATCAGTTTTTTCTCGTATATAAACACGTTCTTTTATCCTCAATGCACACACACACACACACACACACACACACGCACACTTATGCACACTATTAGTCGGTGTTCAAGACCAGGAGAAAGCCAAGATGGATTCCTAATCAGTCCCCGACCCATTGAGAGGACTAATGCAATACTGCCTTTAATATGCCCTGAATATGTTTTTGTGACAGACTGATCTAATATCTACTGGCATATCACAATAGTTATTTACCAAGTGCAGAATAATTTTGACACGAGGCCAGAAGTATCAGGCACCTATTGAGGTATTGAACTCATCACTCTATGGTATTGATCATCAAGACCAGCCGCCCAGGGACACCACAAATGATTACATTAAATTAAAACATGAAAACCCAAATGACATCATAACGGAAAATGATCATAACATCAGAAGAAGAATTAAGACAGTTCGCTTAATGCACGTAGTTATGAGGTACAGTCTGTTTAGTTTTCCTCATATCTTCTGTATATGTGTATGTTCTTTGGACACTGTTTATAGTTAATAAATTCACTATTAGGGTCTTAATGGAAAGATGCCATCGGAAAAAAAATTGGAAAATCCGTATTATAAATTCATTTGTGAATTTTGGGCCTCTAAGGACAAATATGGAACTTTGACAATTACAAAAGTAAATTTACATGTGGTCCTGCAGGAAGATATGGACAAAGATATCACTCTTCTACTCAGAACTATTCATCATTATGAAGCCTTTTATGCAACCCTTGATATCAGAGATAGGAATTCATAAACTAAATACGCCAGAACTTTTATTCACTCTAATGATTGTATGTATAGTAAAAACGCAAATTCTAGCGGTAAGGGGAAATGGGAAAATAATCACGGTTTTAGTCGATAGCATTCACTGCTTTTGGACTCTGTGACAAGGAAAAGTGAGTAAATTTCCAACTATTTCCTCTTCCCTATAATTAACCCTTGCCCTGAGAGAGGAAACAATAACGGCTGATTTGAATGATTTGTTCATTTCTATGCAGGAATCAAAATCCCACCGAACACATATTGAGGAGATGCAGACGAGACTTCGAAATTGTATGACTTGGATTTTCGGGTTAATTTAAGTGTTAATTATATGCATTCATAAGCCTCTCGTTTAGCTGTTTCCAATCGATAAGTGTTGTTAGTACACAACAGAAGTAAGTTGAAGAGCGCATGCTCTAGCGTAATAGCTAGCAGGCTAGTCTCGCAGACCAAACAATTAGTGAAGTGAATTCTATTCTCAGTGACATTGCGACCTTTAATAGACTAAGCTAACACACACACACACACACGCACACATATATGTATATGTATGTGTGTCTGTGTGTGCGTATGTCTGCGTGTGTTTATGAGTGTGCATGAGTATATATATATATATATATATATATATATATATATATATATATATATATATATATATATAAGTGGGTTACCACGCGTTTCCAGGGAAAATCTCTAAATCTAAGAACACTGGAAAGCCTTTGTGCACATACCCTCATAGGTTATAGCACACTCCCGAGTAGAGCAACACAGATCAATGCTCAACCATGGATGGGCTTGCATCCCCCACGCTATAACATTGAAAATTATTTTTTCTCTGAAAACTGAGATTCAATTCCATCATTTTAGTATAAGTAGTTTGCACGTCAAAGTGGACAATCGGGTTTGAATTGTGTTCATGTTTTATCGTTGTGTTTGGGTTTAGTAACATGTGGGGTGGTTTGGTTTTGTTTTCTTTTTGTTTTTTGTTCTAAGAGAAACATGTTTTTAGTCAGGTTATGGTTGAATTCTCTAAATATACAGCCAAACTAGCATAAGCATCAAGAGGAAGAACTTCACAGCCATAGTCACTTATGATATATAGAAAGTGAGGGACCAGTTTCGCATTAAAAACATATTGTAAAGAGAACCTTACTCTTGGAGCTGATTTTTTAAATAAAAACTGACAAATTTCTTTGAGGTTTGAAGGTCAAAGTATACAAAATTGAATAGGAAACAAATTGAACTTTCTGTATCGGAGTTTGAGCCAACATTTACATTTTCTGTGCCTCTAACTACATTGAGCTACCATAATTTTGAAGCCTCCGAATGTGTGTAATTTCAAATAAAAACTTGGTTCCTATGAGACGGTAAACGTGGTAGCAATAGATCAGAAAGAAAATGGAAGGATGAGATTAAAACGCTTGCAAGTATGACATCAGCGCAATCTTTGTTGGATCTCTCTAGGAATCTCCCGATATACCAAACGTTAAGGGAAGCGTTGACTGGTCAAAGAGGGTTACATAGAGCAGAACAACTGATCGTCTGAAAGCGATATTTCTGAAGAATGTGACACATGTGGAGGAACTTCTCATTCTTTGATTGTGCGCAGGATAGCATTTGTAACCTGTGGCGAGCTTTGCCATTCAGCAAAATCACCGGTCAACCTCCTTAGCTATTCCTCTTCCAATGTATCATTCAAATAATTCAATTGCTTACTGTAACGTTATGCAGTAACAATTCGACCAGGTTCCGGTAATTTGAAAGGAAGAATTCCCCTTGAATTCCACTGACCACAAACTGATTTTCCCCAGTAAAGGCTGAGATGTCGAAAGCTGTCTTAGATCTAAACTCGATTTTATTCGTTTTTGATTTCTTAACAAATCTTTTTTTCTTTTTTTTTTTCATCAGTTTCTGTCGTTTTCTTGTCCCCAAAATAACATTTTGCTTTTGATAAAAAGAAGAAGACATGTTTCTAAACACTGGTTGATGTCCCTTCCTTAAGTTCGTCTAGTACACATTACCCCGGCGTCTGAATTTATCTCGTGCCTTGTGAACGATGTATTACAACTGACAGATTGCATAAACAGTAAAAGGAATCAGTTAAGTTCAAAGACACTTCTAATTTTCCCCTGTCATTATATAAAAGTTGACGCTAGAATCTCTTTCATTAACCTAATATATAACTACGTTGGATGCTGTGTTTCACATGCAGAAAATCATTATTTGGTTTGTTTAATCAGAATAAGTTATTAACTTCGTCATTTGAATGAGTTGACTGATTCACCTCGAATATTGTTCACAGATTTCCCATAATATTCTTAGTTCATGTGCTCAAAATCTCTCTTTCTTAACTTCGCAAACTATGTCAATCACATGCCTGTACCTATTGCATCATTACCATAAACCTCAATGATCAATTGCCTAGTATTCTTCTCAGATCAACCATGAAATATAAACACGTATCGATTGTCCTTTTTATATTCAGTCATGAGTTTCAGCAAAATGATCAGCTTTCTGCAAACGATTCTTGAAGAGTGCGCTTTCAAAAACAATAGAGAGCTGAGTAAACTTCTAAATACCCTTTAAAATTTCCAAACCACTGTACAGAAGATGTCACTAAAAACTTTTTAATAACCTACTAATACAAACGTACACACACACACATATATATATATCAGCCATTATATCCAAAGCATTTCCCATTTTCTTCTATGTCGACCACAACTTCGCTGACTACTGCCATGTCATAAACCTTTTTTATCTCATTTCTCAATCCTTGTCTGGGCTTTTCGTATCGTTAGCCGTCAAGTGAGCCCCAATCGATTAACTTTTTGCTTTATCTAAGTATGATAATTTTGCATGCTTTGAAACGACCAAGGAGTCAAGGGAATCATTCTCACATCCAGGTCATTTGCCCTAACTTCCCTACAATTCATTAGAGAAAAAATGTGATCGCTTCAAAATATTCGGGCTTCAAACTACTAAAACTTACAAACAGGACGACACTTCATAAGAAGTAATATTAAAACGTTGTTAGAGCAAATGGCCCGAATGTAAGACAAATTCCCAAGATTTAATTGGTCATTTCAAAGTTGGCAAGTATCGAAACTTAGCATACGTGTGTTCAAGCCAGACATAAATACTGAACTGGCAGAACTTTCTCAGATTTGATAGCATTTAGACTGAGTCACTCGCTTAACTCCTAGGTGGTCTGCTCACGTGGTTTGTGGCAGATAAACAGCTTGTTTTCATAGATCATGTGAGGGGCCTCAGCAAGTCACCACTTCCAGACCTGTTCTCAATTGCTGCACGCACGCACGGAGAAGCCGATAATCGCATGTTGTTGCATGTGGCCCTGTAGCAAGAAATGACAATCATTGAATTATGATTCAAAATGTTGATACTGATATTGTACTAGCAGTTGCACTGGGAACTGGGAGAAGTTTTCCATGCCTAGCAACTCAAGGAATTGTTACAGGGCTGGGCTTTGAAAGGCACTTTCACTTCCACATTACCTTACATTGACTATCCGTAACACCGTCTCGAACAATGTTGGCTACCGGATGACATACAACCTTCGACGATCGAGAGTTTCATCATCCTGCTCTATGTCTTAACCCAGAACATGTACAGAAATAACAGTGGCAATAATGGACCTATTTTAACGACTCACAATTTGCAGTTTATGTCCACAATAAGGGATGGAACAGAGAAGCGTTTCAAAAAGCCGTGTACTAAGGGGGCCATTTTTGGGTTCAGATACTAGTATACTTACCAAAAATATATGCACCGTGCAGATGATGAAGGTCAAACACATTTGATTGGTACTACTAACCCCTTTAGACATACCTATCAGTCTAGCTATTGACTTTCCTTCTGCAAATGCAAAAGATTGTTTGCCTCAGGCAGTGCAAGCACAACGATCCGTCTTAGACAGCACAGATCCCATTCACTGCATAGGAAACTGTTCACTGAACTTCGCCATGATGAAGATTGGCTGCTATCGTAATCATTTTCAAAATTCGAATTCTGCATCTCAGAAATGTTCGATTTTACTCCTGGATCTTCCACATCAGACTTGTCTATGCAACTTTCTTGCATAACCTTTCAAGGTAGCCATTGCCTCCATCATGAATTTTTGATTACCTCCATTTGTATCTAATTGGTAATTTCCAAGACCTATGTGTGGTAAACATTCAATTGATCATATCCTCAATACCATATCATATCAATTGCTGAAATGAAAATTGGTCTCAAAGTGGTTGTTTCTGGCAGCCATTTTTAAAATGTCTGCCGTGAGCGACATATTGAAAATTCATGATGACTCAATATCCAAATTATTTGGTCCGTATCAAATTAAATGCTTTCATTACAATATATTTTGGTATGCAATTCCCGTCAATACTATAACTTCGTATGGAATTGAAAAGTGTCTCATGATCTACTTGGTGTATTGTTTTCTCATAATCAAAACAAAGTTTTTCGTTGTATTTTAATGACTTTTCGATTGTTGATTTATTGTATGTAAGTGGTCAATTGTTGTGTATCTACTCCTAAAGCTTGTTTATTTTCATCCAAAGAGTGTGTGTATTTTTGTGAATAGACAGTGTAAAAGAGCGTTAGTTACCAAGGCCACTATCATTTCTTTCCCTATGAAATAGGATCATCAGTCCTAGACAGAAAATTTGAGGTACTTTTCTGTCTCGGGTATTCATCACGGTAGTCCTTTGTGAAAGATCTCTCCTGCATCATCTTGGAAGTTGATCACAATACCACCCTTGCCTCGAGCTTTTCCGAATGTCATATTCTGTAGTGTATACATTACTTCGTCGTTTATGAGATATTACTAGTATCCATCAGTTTATCAGTTAGTGATAGTTCTATTTTTGAAGCATAAAAATTTTCATGATATTGTTCATGTAATTCAACATCTTATCCCTACATTTGATGGTTTTGCCATTTCTTTTCTTTCGCACAAGCCTCCGTTGTTGCTGGGGGTTGTTGTCAAACTTTTCACAATGTATAAATTTTCTCTCGTTGGGATCATCAGTTGTTCAATATATATATATATATATATATATATATATATATATATATATATATGCTCTTCAAATAGGTAATATGTCTGAGTATATTCAATACTGAATTTTCCAGTATCTTGAATGTTCATAGTAAATTGTCGATTTCTCAAAGTACGTGAAAAAAAATCGTGAGAAAAGTTGTTTTTTTTTCTTTTCGATTCAAGAATTTAGACACAGATTCACATTTCATATGTCTATTCCTGGAAGACAGAAAGGAAAGATTTTATTTTCATGTTGCATTTTTACAGGTAGACGAAACCAGTGCTTCTGCTGTAGATCAAAGACTTTTAGTTACTGTTCATCCGAACGTCTGCCTCCCGGTTCCAGTCAAACCTTTTAAACCCACTCAATTTTTTTTCTATATTGAAGGAGACAGCGATTGTTTGAAAAAGATTCTGGCGGGTTTCTCGAGTAACTCTATCGAAGAATATACGAATGAATAAGATTCAAACCATAGACATAAGCTTTTTTTTTAATCTAATCAACAGAAAATATAATTTCAAATAATTTTCAAATTTAGTTTGCTCTGTGGTTGGAGTAGTTGCGTATTTTCGTATCGCACCAGTGGTCGACGTTGGAGCCCAAATAAAACGCCGCAAATTTTAAATACTGATTTTGAAAGTATCTTATCTTTGATTATTCCACGACTACAAAATGATTGGGCTCATCCTTGCTTTGTTTTGTTTCATGGAGTTGTTCATTTATCTGCCTGCTTGGTGTGAAGTTTAACCGTGGCTGTTGTAACTGCACAGACAAAGATGATCACTTATCGCTTTGAGGCGTCGTTTGTTTGAAATCTGCTCAATAATTGTTCGAGACAAACCATGTCGTTTTGGACGCCCACTCGAATAATTTTCGTTTTGTTTTTTTTTGTTTTTTCTCCATCTTTTTGGTAACCGTTCTTCTTATTTATTGTTTTCTTCTTTATATTCATTCATCTTCCTTTATTTCTACGTTTAATTCTTCTAATTTTCCTCTTCATATTATTTTTGTCGTTATTTTCTCTTTTTTTCCTTGGTTTCGTTTTCCAATCTTCAATCTCTCCATCCTTTTTTCTTCCCTACTGCCATTATTCATCTTCCATCTATTTTCTTTCCCCTTCTTCCCCTTTTCCTTTTTATTCTTCTTTGGTTCTTTTTGCTCAAACTTCTTTTTCTTCCTTGTCTTCTTCTGTTATTCTTCAGCCATTCTTCATTTTCCCTTCTTTCTTCCTTTTTCCTTATATTCTTTTTAGTCACCCTGTTCTCTTCTCTTTACCTTTCTAGACCCTTTCTTTTTCTTTTCTTCTGCATATTCTTGTCATTCTTTTTCTTCCTCTTCTTCCTCTTCTTCTTCTTCTTCTTCTCTGGTCAACATCACTGTTTTACAAACAAATCTATTGCACGCATTTCCCTTCTTTACTTCTTCTGTACAAAGTGAATTAGATTTTTCCAATGTTCGCTCCTTGTATTGGTTTTAGTTTTCTTCAGCCTTTCCTTCTTTTCTTCCCATTCGTTTTACGATCATAAATTTAAAATAACCTTATTCTAACAGCCATTATTTTCTGCCTCCCCCCCATACAGCCATTGTCTACTCGCCAAAACAGGATTAATTATGACCAGCCAGATTTAACGCGGATCTGTTTTCCTTCCTCTTCGTGCAAAAGATATTTCCTCAAAGAAACCACTTGGCAGGGTCATCACTGATTTGATCCAAACAAGATTGACCTTTCATAAGTATTCTTTTAGACATACTTTAATTTTGGCTATTTCCTCGAAAGTACTGAATGGAACAACATCTCTGAATTAGTTATCCTGGCGTAATGCAATGATAAATATTCCAGTTTGGGCACCGGCCATTACGTAATATTGTCATGCTATGCTGGGCACTTACGTCAGCGCAATGGTTAGCATAGTCGGGTCGTTCCTTTAGCACGATGGCTGACATGTTAATCATGATACATGCCGTAGCAAAATGGTTGTAATCTTAACGTCATGCAATGATAGATATTTTAGTCTAGATACCTGCTGCAACACAATCGTTGTCATTCTAGTCCATGTAATTACTGTAGCGCAATGGTTAACATTTTAGTCTAGGTAGCTGTTGTAACACGGTGGCTATCTTATTCATCTTGCAGACCATTGTAAATTAGTGCTATCCTCACCGGATACCCCCTTAATGTAACTCTGTGCTGGGCCAATTATTTTTAGATCCCATACGTCTGCTATAAAACTGAGCTAAACCCCATGAGTATGTCATTGTGAAGATATCTATTTTGACTCAATATTATCATTAGTATGACACGAGGAAAGATAGCCAGTTACAAAATCAAATATCCTGAGCAAGTTATAACTGTTATAAAAGTCTCAACAAATATGTGTATCAGAAGCATTGCATAAAAATAGTAGATAAGTAGAAATTCTTTGTGTGTGGGAGAGAGAGAGGGAGAGAGTTGTGTTTATGTATGTGTGTGGTGTTCAAGTTTATGTGTTTGTGTGTGAGCATGTTGTATGTATATTTGAGAGTGCGAGTGTGTGAATGAGTGTGTGAGTATGGTCTTTGTGTGCGTGAGAGAGAGAGAGTGCATGTGTGTTAGTGTAACATGCATGCATATGAGAGAGAGGATGTGTGTGTGCACGAGCCTCTGCTCGTACTCTCAACATATGGAAACATTTTTTGAAAATTCTCAGATGAGATATTTCTGCAATTACTAGTTTCCTTTCATCTATTTTATTGCCTTTCTTTATAGCAGTTCCTTCCAGTTGATCTGTTCGTGTAGTAAAAGACTTCAAATGAATATCTTGCTTTATCTCTGGCCTCTTCCGGAAGACTCCGGAACTTGAAAATTGATGAAATGGAGGAACCTCTGAAAGATGATGCATCACGAACAACACCTGAACTTGCAGGATAAAAAGTGAATCAGTCACTTAATTGTAACGATGCATTGAAAAGAAAAGACCCTTATCTTGTCAATGAAGTCTACCGGTGATTTTTCTGCATGGCAACACCCGTCTTCATGGCACAAATGCGACATGGCAAACAAACATGGAGTCGATATGGGGAAATCTTCCGCATGCGCAGTATTTGTCAAACCTATCGCCTTCAGACAGTCAGTTGGCCCGCTCAATGCAACGTCATTCGCTTGGTCAGCGGTTCCAATGCTTTGAAGGTATCGAAAAACTCCCAAAAGAATTGATTGAATTAATCACGGAATCGTTCCTTCATGACGAAATACACCATTTTGTCGAAAGATGGTGTTAGATTATAGAGGGCGAGGGAAATGATTTAATGACTGAAAAATTATGCGTATGAATCTACAAAAAATGCTGAGAACTTTTGCATCAATATAATACTTTTCAGTCACTTCTTTTTCTTTTTTTCTAATTCATTTCTCCTTAACTTTTTATCCTTTTCCCTTTCCGTTTGTTTCCATTTTTCTCAATTTTTTGAATCGCCGTTAACCGTCTTTCTAAAGTTCTTTCAATTTTTTTCCATATTCATTCCTCTTTCTTTCATAACTGAACGCCCACCTTCTTCTTACTACAGATCGTACCCCTCTAATGCAGTAATTTGTGGTACACCCACTCCCATGGTCTCTTTGAATCTATCATCAATAATCTGTGAATCAGTCACGATATTTCGTCGATTATAAACCACATTTCGAACCGTAACTTAGCAGTTAATAATCCGCTTCGTTTAACAAATTGAGTGAAACTATAACTGCAGTTTTAAATCAAATCGAAGAATTCTCTAAATCGGCAAATTGCAATGTTTATTTTAGCATAAAATTAGACATGTTTTCTTCTGAAACTTATCAATTATTTCTAGTACAACCAATTAGAGAGCATGAGAAAACAAAGATTATGATTAATATTATATTAATCATATTAAAATATATATTGTTCTATGTTTCATATCTAATCAAGCATTTTTTCTGGCATTTTCCGTGGTCTGTTCCAAAGTTGCCGGATCGAAGAGGTATAACGATATTTTCTTTCATCTTCTGTGGTTCGCCATTTCGTTTTGTCTCTGTCTTTTTCTCCCTTCACGCTATTGTCTTGGGTTTTCCACTCTATTTTCCAGACAGTAATTAATTTGAAAAACGTAACCAGACAAAACTCAGTTTCAAAAAAAAATCAAACCAAGAGACAGCATGATCTTTTCTTCTTCTTCTTCTACTTCGATCTTTAGAATGGATTTCACGTGAATAATTCTGGCTGGGACATGTTCCGAATGGCATTTGTCAAGAAATCAACCGAAAATGCAAAGGACAGCAATTAAGACTGCGTTTAATTGATTGAACGTTTAAGAATCTCAAAGTGTTTAGAAACAAAACATGTCCACCTCTGATTTGTGAACTCACAGGAAAGAAAATAACAGGACTGAATGTTGTTAAACTTGCTTAATACTAACATTTCTGTCTGTACTTCAGTTCATTTTTTAGGATAATCTTATTAACTTTCATAGTGCATCGCTAACTTGAAAATTCCGAGCCAATTACGCATTTTGTGATAAAAGCATATAATTTGGTTCACTTATAACCAAAAGTATTCCAAGAAAATTTGGATATTGAGCCATCATGAATTTTTTATCAGTCGCCCATGGAAGCCATTTCAGAATGATTGCCAGTAACAGCTGTTTTCAGATCAATTTCCGGATTGGTGATTGATAATAAATGATATTGAGGATATAATTAGTTAGATTTATTTACTACCATTCGGATGATACATGCAAGCCATTAAAAATTCAAGATGACTGCCATGACTTGTCTGAAAAATAATTGCAATAAAGTTGCGTATAGTAGGGTAGCTTAGCTAAAAGTTCCCAAACAATTTTGCATTTTGTGATAAAACTATAAAACCTGGTACACTGAAAAATGATTTTCATATCGGGCCATCATAAATTTTCAATATGCCAACAATGGCAGCAATTCTCCTTAGAGTAAAGTATTCAGCTTACTTTTTTATAATTGATTTTATAAATAAATAAATTCACTGCAAAACTTTACAGTGGATTTAATTTGGATTCCCCGATGAAGTATTAGACATCAGATGTAAGTATAATGGCCTGCAAAAAAAGCTTAGAAGACTGATATTGCTTTCATTGCTGCATCCTAACATTATTTTGTCTATCATTGTTTAATTATAAAGAAATATCATTATTGTTAAATCTTTGAATGGAGTCCTTAATGTCAACGAACACTGACTAAATGATAAGATAGCGGTGAAACCAAGTAATTGTGCGTATGATGAAAAAAGCATACAATTGGTACACTTGCACCCAAAGGCATCCCAACGAATATTTTGGTGTCTCAAATCCAGATAAAAATATACTTTCAACACAAGCTCTGATGAGTGCCAATTTCGAGGATCTTGAAATATTTGACTATCAAACATTCTACAATCGGCAACGAGGACTCAAATCCTGACCCTCACGCCACATGAAATATTTCCTGAGATCTTCTACATTAAACACTGCATAGTTAAAATTATTGATTAGGTTATAAGTGTACCAAATAATAAACTTTTATCACAAAATACTCGATTATTTGGCTAAGCTGTCCCATCATTTTGTTTTTTGTCAAGCTTAGCTGAGTGCAACCCTGACAATATGGGAGAAATGGGATTGGAAGATTGTGTTACGCCAGTAGTTCACTAATAGAGAACTTTCCTGCCTTGAAAATCAAATTTGCTGTTTCTGTGCCAGTTTTATCAGTTTTCTTTCTTTTCCTTATTTTCTCCGCCTTTCTTGTGTTTTATTACCCTCTGGAGATCTGAGGTAGTGTAACGGTTATCAGCCTGGAAACAGAATTTGCAGCCCGGCCTCTAATATTGGTTCATGTTGTTTTCATTGAACCCTTATGCCTTTGTGGGTAGTTACAGATTCTTCTTCTTGAAATCTGCCCAATCAGCTTGATAAACTGTCTCGTCACAGGTACGTTTACGATTGATTGAGGAGAGAATGATTGAACTGACACTTGGGTGAACTACTCGCCCATAACTTCTTACTGCCAAGGCTACAGTAATAATAAAAACCGCTGCGTCTATTTTCAACGCTGACAAGAGCCTACCTTTTTTATTTCATTTTTGTTTTAATCCTTCTCTTACCTCACTTTCATTTTCCCTTTCTTTATAACTAACCATTTCTCATTCAGCCAACTGTCAAAAGAAGTGCTCTTCGGTGCCTTGTGATAAGTTCACATTTCCATTAGAAAAAAAGTGTCTATAAACGGGAGAAACAGATATTCAAGTAATTTTAACATAAGACGGAAAAAATTACTATGTTGAATCGTTTTAATGAGCCAAACCAGATATTTATTACCTTTATTTCACTTGCTTAAACACCACTGTTACGCAATATAGATACTTTTCCAGTCTAGCGCAAGGGTACATAAGTAGTGTATAATAAATTTCTATGTGAAATTTTCTGTGATAATTTGCAAAGACAACGCTGTGCTTTATTCCTGTCCTGGCAGGATCAATTACGAATGGATCTGCACTTGTGTCTTGGACCAGAATATCCTTTCGCCCTGCTTAGGGTCAAAGTGTCTCTACTCGGCACTTCTGCCAAATGTACCTGTGCACTCAATAAAAAATGCTATACAATATATATATATATATATATATATATATATATATATATATATATATGAATTGGATATGCAACCACACTGATAAATTGGGCAGAGCTTTTCTGTCGGTGTTGTGGTGATCGTAGTATTAGTAATAACAAAAAAAGAAACGGCACGCTATTCAATGGCCAATAGCAGCCGTAGAATGGCGATAGTGAAGCCAAACAAGAGACACAACTTCTTTTTTTCAAATCGTCTGGGTCTAGCAAAAGATAAGGCTTCCTTATTCCGACTTGCCTGACCACTTCAAACAGCGTCGGTTGCTGTACTCCTAGCAAGGTAAAAAAAAAGGAAAACCAATTAACAAATGCTGGAGCAAATCTTTACAGGTCGCTTTTATATATGCGTTCCCTGGTAAAATCAAATCAAAGTCAATGCCTGATAATGTACCGTGTCCTCTTATCACAGTATGTAACCTAAGATGAGAGACTAGTCCTTTGATCACACCAGCCAACCCCCTTTTATTCACACCGCTTTGTTGAATAGTATTAGAATAGGGAAACAAATGAATACTATCTAAAGCAAAGCACTCTGCTAATTACTAATGTTAACTTTATCTGGCACAAGGCAACAAGTTTAGAGCAAGCGTCAAAATCACTGAATTAATGATGAGGATTAATCAAGTCTTACTTAGTTCAGCACAATGTGGTAAGTGCAGGTTACACCAGGGTATTGACTTAAGCAGTAATGGTCTGTAAGACTAACCTGCTAACTACTACCAGGCGAAACTCTTTGATATATACTAAATTTAACTTAGTCTGGTATAAGACCACAAGTTTTGGATTCCCAGTGATGATTGAACACTCTGCAGTGGCAATGGTCTGTGAGACCAGTTTGGTAACCAATGAACTAGGCTGAAACATCAACTAATTACTAACCCCACATCGCTATCCAATGCTCATCGGCTATATCAACGCGGTTTGACTTCTAGTTAAGGTTCATTTAACATCGCCGGGTATCTTTTCTCATTAGCAATCAACAATGGTTTGTTAGAGCGGAGAGTGGGTGAGTGAATATTTGCGCAAACACACTGTTCCAAAATTACCTACCTATTGCGTTGCGATGGTTAGCAAGCTTGTCTCACTGACTACTGCAATGGGATCAATTATCTCGTGTGGTCCATTATCACGGCCTTGCGCAGGATCAAGCTGTGCTGCATTAAAAAAAACTTACGTATCCAGGCAGTATTATCAAAAATTGGCTTCTCCAATTATCAACTAATCAATAAACAAATTACGTAATAAAAATTGATACAAATAATATACCATAAAAGTAACCATTGATAAAGAGAAATGATACAATTTTTTCAAGCTCGAGGCATGAAAATATATAGACAAAATACGGGTTCAAGTTAGATTATTAGATTCTTCGTGGTGATCACCGATGTCTCTACAGATCTCAAAGCGATCAATTGTATAGCAGAACACACTTTCAAGCGTTTCAGCCATGAGTAGCCTGGTCTCTTTGACCTGTTTCATGAAATTCCATTTTAAACATTTCTATTATTTGATTGCATTTAATGCCTTTTATCTTGCATGTAACTAAAAAATATTTCTCGCACATTCCTCGTCAATAAATAGATCTGACAAGAAATAAAATTTAGAAATTAAAAAACACAAATGGGTTTTAAGCAATTTAAATGTAATTGAAGTACGCAGAAGGAAACCATGCATACAATAATTCCAATATAACAGATGTTTATCCCCCTTCCCTATTTCACCATAATAGATAGTTACTTTATGGACATCCTATATATTGAAGGATTCCAATGGAGAGGAGACAAAAAAACATCTATTTAATTTGAAGACTCAAAATTAGTTACTTAGAAAGGTTTTAGACATTTCAAGACAAACGTGTGTTTCTGACATCCGACTGAATATGATAGATATTTTGATAAGAATAATTCGTTCAATATCCTAATTGGGTTTTTACAAAAATACTTGTCTTCTAAGACCGTGATTAATCTTCTATGCCTGATATCTATCAAATTTAATGTATTCATGTGCGTGTAAAATCTCAGCTCATCTATAGCAATTTACATATTTTTTGTGTTCTCATTCGTTTTTATGTTCCTTTTTAATACATGTTTATTGTTGTGAAACGATGGTTAGTGGATGAATCAGGTATTCAAAATCTTGGATAACATGGTTTTCACTCAGAATTTAGCAGACGTTTTATTATATTTGATGTGGGTAAAAATGAACGAATCTTTCAATTTGGTATTTGAATGGTTAGGCACAGTGGGGTGAGGGCAATACAGGGTCATTCTGACTTGTCTTTTATTAACTTAATTTAATTGGCAATATTTAATAATTATTATTAATAATCATGACAGTGTTTATTCCAAAGTTGCATCTCTCTGAAGTGTGGAGCGGCTAACCATGATTGTCATGTGAAAATACGACTTCAAAGTAGGTGTTACTTTTATTCAGCGTTTTCAAATTATAACTAGATTTAGATCATTCTGAAGAGAGGAAGCCCAAAATGATAATTTCGAGGAACTATGAAGAGAACTCTATAATCTTCAAATTATGGCCTAGACAAAGTAAATAGACTGAACAATTGAAGAAAATGGGGGCGCCGCAGGAATCAAACCTGTGACCCATGGGGTAGCTGCTTCAACGAACCACGACTTTTACTATTGAGTTAAACAGCCATCGGTAAAGCAAAAGCTCAAATTACTGTCAATTCTCATTTTGTTTATTCACGGTCTATATCTACTCTATTTGTTTCTTCCAAGGCGACCGTTATGTTGTTAAGATCGGGATACACGATCCGACAGAATAATTATAAACTGCGTTGTATCATTTAGAAACTCTTATTTGAAATGAACAGCTATTATCATACGATGAATGTACCATTCTACCAAGACAGCATAAATATAATAAACAAATAAAGGGATCGAACCGATAAGAGTAGCCGTTTCAGGGTAGCGTTGCTCTTACCATTGAGCTAAACAACCAACAGTAATGCAAGGCCCAAAGAGAACATTTATATGAAAATCATATTGTTTATCCCAAAATTTTACGTAGCATATTAGTTTCTTTTGCTTTTGTATATTATTATAACTATGATATATATATATATATATATATATATATAAACCCATAGGCCATAAATACAACATATATGAAGATACTAGACTGAACAACTTGTGAAATAATAATATAATAAAAATGAATTATATCAGTGTGGCAGATAATGAGAAAGACCAACAAACGCGTCATATTGATCGAAACAGCAATGACGAGAATATTAGTCCAAAGAATTGTTTGAATAATATATAAAGAATTTTGGTCAATAAACACTTCTTCAAACTCGATCTTTCCCCCGCAAAATCTAATTACATTTAATTTGCTCAAGTAATGTGGAATCTTTTGCAGACAGTGCTGGGTACTTAATTTATCAAGCAATGAAATTTAAATTTAGAGTCACATCCATGATGTAATTCTAGAGCTGTTTTGATTTGGTGTGAATAAATAAGAATTACCAGTTAGAAGAAAAGAACCATTTTTACTGTAGGGCTAGTTCATTCCTAGATAGGAAAGGTTCAAAACTAGAAAACATCACTGGCAACCCTTTGAAAATCCAACTTTTTTTTTATTGTGAATGATGTTAGATCATTTGCCGAGTGAGTTTGAATATCCATCTGAAGGGAGGATAGAAATGGTTGTCGAATCTTCGACCATTATTTTGAAACAATTTTCAATTTTGTGTCAGTATCAAGGAGCTGAAACATAGAATCTAACCAAATGTCTGGCTCTCAGACTATGCAACGGGCAAAACATTAGATGGAGAGATCGAGAGACAAGACAGCACAGTTTATTAGCAAAGGAACAGGAGTCAGAGATGTAATAGAATCCATTTGAAAACTCAAATGGCAATGGACAAACCATGTTCTAGAATGTCAGATAACCGATGGACATCATGACTCACAATTTGGATCTCCAGAGATCATATGCCAAATTGTGTTAAAAAAAAGATAGCATGTCGAACAAAACAAGTTTAGAAACTACTGGCTTCGTGATGTCTGCGATCGTGGGATCTAATAAAACTTTGGGATTGTCAATGTTCAACGACAGATGTCAAAAGGCACTTGATGATGATTATAATGATGATGATTTATCTTTTTTTTTTCCATTGCTTTTTATCGCAACTTATTCAAACCAGAGTAGACAGTTCAGATCAGAAATAGAAAACAAATAAGTCCTAGGCGAAGAAACATTATGAACGAGATAACAGATTCTGTTCACCTGAAGAAGGTCGTAGAGTGCACTGACTGAAACAAGGGAGATTAAGCTGCTGTATCCAATGATAACAAATAGCTGGACCTGGATATTGACAACCATTATATCATCACTTTCGCATATATGTAATCCTGTAATTAAAATATATGATCTAATTAAATTAATTCATCACCTATGAAGTGTATGTATATCAATTAAGAAAATATGCTGAGCCAAATTAAACTTATATAGAATCATTTTTCTTTACTTTTGCTATATCTACATTTCTATGGTATACTATTATCGTAACATTTTTCAGGCTTTAGTCCCTTCTGCTCCCATTCAAACGGAGGCACCTATTCTCGTTCTTACCCTTGTTCATTACATTGCAATGATGAAAGATATGAGAAGAATGGAAAAAATCACGGTACAACTTTTTAAAAACTTTCTTTTAGTTGCTGAATAATAAGTGTTATTTCCTGATTCATTGTGTCAAATAAGTATCGAGAATAGCTATTATCACCTTCAAGTTTTTTTTGTGATTAGAACATTGGTATTTTGTAATTTACTTACTTTGCCTCAGGCAGCATGGAGTCTGCAAATTATCGATCTAAAGGTGGGAAAGTGTACCAAACGGCCTAATTTCATGTGCAATAGTGGCATCAATGTCGACCAGTGGCTGCCAAGTTACGTTCTCCATCTCCACTCAGAGATCGCACAGTCTTTCTTTTGGTAGTGTACCAAGTCGTTCCATCTATTCGAAAAGCATAGGTAGCATGGAAATGTGGTAGAGACCCCTTTAGAATCTTTCAGGAATGCCACCATATTGAAACCGATGACTACCCAGTCGTGCTCATCATGCCTACAAGCATCTTGCAAGGTCTTGGTATGTTTGTATTACAGGAGCCTAAAATTCGTCTCGATCCCCAATAGACATACCGAAATATGTCTTAGAAGCCTCGTAGCTTTTAGCAGATGCTGCCATGGAGTGGTGTCTGAGGCAAAGGTCAAAGTCGACGTCTTCTTTGAACCACAGTTGAAGAAAATCATGGAGTCTTTGAAGGAAAAGGCAGTTTGGTACAGCTTTGCCACAAAACTAAGGGGGGTTGGTGGAGAATTTAGAAGAAAACTGCAGGCTGTCCCTTAAAGTCAAAGTACTCAGTACTCATCTTGATAGATTCAAGAAGAACATGAAAAGTTATTCAGAGGAGCAAGACGATTGTTTCCACCAAGTTTGTTCATTTAGATATTGATATACATTTGGTCTTTCGCTGTGAGATAATGATTAGCAATCTACAGTTGCAGATCATTACTACTATAATGCGTTCAATCCTCATCGGGTGCATATCATTTGTAGTCGTCTTTGTGACGAAGGTGGGTTTAGCAAAATTCAAAATACAGATGCTTGATTCATTCAAAACTTATCGATTTCATTCATGCAAATCCTTTTGTTGGAATATTAAATTTGTTTTATTTTCCCGTTTTGCAGGCATTTGCTAGGTTTTGATAAGTCTGATAAAAACCTCTGATAATGGGTTGCCCTGTTGGGGTCAAGCTTACCATACTATTAATGGTATCAAGACTATCTTACAGAGTACCTCCAGCACACATCATAGACACAAGTTCAAGCACTTATTTAGATATATTAGACGTTAAAGAAAGCACTTATTCTACAAATTAAAAGGGGAATAGAATATTGATTATACAAGGAAAGATAGATAGATAGATAGATAGATAGATAGATAGATAAATAGATAGATAGATAGATAGATAGATAGATTGATACATACATACATACATACATACATACATACATACATACATACATAGACCGAATTTAATGCCAGGGCGCCACAAGATTTAAGAAAAATTTTCAATGATTACCGAACTGGATATCTATACAGTAATGCAAAGACAAGTAAACTAGGTAAATGTTTAGATAAATTATTTCCCAGATCCCTACCGGCCATATACCGTCTATTAAAAACACAGAACTGTACCGGCCATATACCGTCTATTAAAAACACAGAACTGTACCGGCCATATACCGTCTATTAAAAACACAGAACTGTACCGGCCATATACCGTCTATTAAAAACACAGAACTGTACCGGCCATATACCGTCTATTAAAAACACAGAACTGTACCGGCCATATACCGTCTATTAAAAACACAGAACTGTATCATCTCGCCAGACTTACCCATTAATTATAGCATAAATTCCACAAATTCCAATAAATACTATAATGCGTGAAACTTTCCAATGATATCTAAGCCACGCTGGACGCCCGAAAATCTTGTCACCAACGTTACGATGAAAGAAAAACTATAATCATTATCACGCAACGTGTTTAAACACACCCCCTTTCACCTCCAAAAATGGAACAATCTTTTTTCCATAAGCTTTTATTGACACCGGAAATATTTACTCCCAGAATGACGGCGCCAAAATGATAGCTTTCGTCTAGGTCTTTCCTTGTTTTATTGTCCCACCATAAAATTACAGTTTTCGAAAACCTAACCAAACCTTATATGTTATATCCAAAAAAAATCGATGAAATGAAAAGAAAAAACTTAAATTACCTTCGAAATTGATTCGGTCTTCAATTTCACTCACAAATCTGATTTTATGAATAAAATCCCTTTCCTTAGACATCTCATTTTACTGTAAGAGTCAAATTGTCACCACCTCGTTGGATAGTTGCGTATTTCTGCCAAATTCAAGCGTTGGCTAAAGACATTTCCGGGTGCTGATTTTCAAGGCAAGAAAGCCCCTCTCCCCATTTAAAAGATTTGCGCAACACAATCTTTCTCCTTTAACTTTTATTTAGCCCTGTATTAGACTAAACAAACATAGTTTTCTCAAGATAGAGTGGAAGAGAGAAACTGTTACTGCAGCTGAGTCGAACTCAACTTCTACAACTATCCCGACGGAAGATGATTACTGCAACTTTTGATTTGTTTATATAACACATCAAAATTATGATTTTTTTGTGTGTGTGTTAATGTATCTATTATTTATAGAATGAAATTAGCCCGGGTATATATATGACAAATATCTGCTGGTATCTAATACTTATCAATTCAGCTCAATAAGATAGCCTCCTAGCAATTGGTCGGCTGTGAGTCATAGTGAGATAATGTGAATTTTATATATCGTTTCCATTTCTCACTCTAGTGAGGTTTGTGCGTGTTATTCTTGTTACGGTAGAAAAACAGAGTCAACCTCAGCCTTTGTACTAATATTCAACAAAAGGTGAAAATGAGAGGGAAAATAGGAAAACGAGACTGACTGCTGCAGAGTGAAGCTCCACCCGTACTTATATACCAACTGAACATGATTACTACAACTTTTCTATTGCATGTATAATGAATAAATTCGTAAATATATCAGACTTTCAAGTTATTTGAGATGGTAAGATATTTGCCTAGCAATCACTTGGTTGCGATTTCAAATCATGATAAGGATCTGTAAAATTCATTCGTCAGTGCAGAATTTATTTCCCGAAATTTGATGAAGATTGTTCTAGTTGTTTCGGGGAGTAACGAAGTCGACTCGAATTTGAACAGGAGTTTGACAACAGAAAAAAGAATAAATCAGAGACAAAGAAACAATCTGTATATATTTATACCTCTTTTGTATGCAAGAATACATATACACAAATATTCCGATTGATCGTTAAGTACGAAGATTGTGTTGTGCCAATATCATCAAAGCTGCTGGAGACGTCCACCATGTAAGTAAAGATAAGAGAAGACAACATCGGCTCACGCAAACTCATCACAACCTGCTTCGAGATGATCTTCCGAAATCAAGACTGAGCAAATGAAAGAATCAAATTGACGACGAATACCCACGTAGCCTCAAATCTACAGATGGCATCGTCTTTTTTGCTGAGAACCTTCGTGATTTCAAAATAATGCTAAACAAACTAGACAAAAAAGGAAGAAAGTTGGTCTTCATATGAACTTCAGTAAAATGAAGGTTATGTATAACAAACATGTTCAGGACAAATACAATGATAAGAATCAAAAATAAAGAACTGGAGAAAGTAGATCACTACATCTAACTAGGACAACGAATATCCATGAAGTTTTCAAAAGAAGCAGAAATCAAAAAAAGAATCACTCTAGATTAGCAAGCTTTCGGAAGAGCAATCCAAGTTCCAAAAACAAGAAAACAAGAAGGAGAGATATAGAACCAATGCATCGTATGCATCATCAATAGATCTGAAACATGTAACTTAACAAAAAGATTGATCCTCAAACTCAGAACAATGCAACATGTACAAGAAAGAACCATACCGTGGGATATCCATCACAAAAATCAATTAGTAATGAACTGGTCATGTTGTAAGAATGACTAAAAACCGATGGACATCGAGACTCACAATTTGGATCCAAAAAGATCCGATACAAAACTGCGTCTGGCAAACAATAAGATGGCCTGACGTGAGTATTGACTCCATGACGCCCATGATAGAATGTCCAATGATGAATGCTAAAAGGCTGCTGCTACTGCTACTGCTACTGCTGATGATGATGATGATGATGATGATGATGATGCCTCAGGCAACGATTCAGTTCAGTTCATCCTTTGACTGCTGCCTCCTCCCCCGTGATTGCTTGCACTAAGCGTTGTTTTGCTAACCTTCTCTCATGTCCTTTCAGTGAGTTTGTAACAGTTCGACGACGCCCATCCCCTCTCCAGGCTCATGATCAACATCTGGAAACCAAGAATTGCACGTGGGTCCCCTACGCCATCACACTCCTCTTCCCAGTGTAAACGCCAGGGGAAAAATTATCTTTTTTCTAGTTATCATCGTCATCATCATCAGTCTCTTAATGTCCGTCGTTGGACATAGACCTTCCCCTGGATTCGCCACGAGTTCTTTTTGTGGGCGTTGCAGAGCTAGTACTTTCTGAATTTGTCAAGTTCGTCACTCCATCTAGTTCTCTGCTGGCCCCGGTTGCCCATGTAATCTCTGGGGATCCATTTCGTGAGTCGTGATGTCCATCGGTTGTCTCTCATGCGACATGGCCAGCCCATTGCCATTTGTGTTTTTAATGGATTTTATGATGTCTCTGTTTTTTTTATAACATCCCTTAAAAACGTTGTTTCCTAAGCGCTTTGAAAAAGACGCCCTTTATCTCTGATACTCAGACTTAAAATAAATAATACATGAACAAAAAAATTAATCACATTTTGATTACATCCGTTAACAAAACCGTTGACTAGGGGAATAAAAGAAAATCACGCGAGGCCACTGAATAAAAAGATCAAAACAGAAAACGTACAAACATAAAAGTCATGTTGATTTATTTGAATGATATCATTTCGCGCTCAACAGTAGTACCCGAAACTCCGATGAACAAAACATTTCCATATTTACCCGAAATAAATCACTTTCCAGTACGTGATGCTGAATGAAGATGGAATTTCCGACCGTGAGAGGAATAAGTTATCATTCTAATGACTATCAATATTTTATTTGATTTTCTAAATCACGTAAATCGGACATAATGGCTTCTGTTTGACTGACCTGGCCAAAGCTACTTAATGTCAAAATTGCATTGTTTAAAAGTATCCGTTTTCACGTGAGACTGTATGCAGGGGAAATATATTTCGATTAACAGAGAGTCTGCTACAAGAGTAAATTGGTTTGTTGAACAGAAAATTAACTGTTATCAACAAAATGCTGGCAATTAGGAGACAATCTTATCATAATTCGCCCAAAGTCTGTCCGTCTGTATATATGTACTTGCCTACAACAGAACTACTTGATATAAAGCCGTAAAGTTTTATGTGGGTACGTGCAGTGTTTTTAACAAATTAAGTTTTGAAAAGCCCCCTTCAAAATATGTTTTAGGGGGTTTCAAATTGGAGGAGTCCATTTATATGATTATTCATCAATGGTAAAAACACAAACACACACGCACATATATATATATATATATATATATATATATATATATATATATATATATATATATATATATATATATATATATATATATACACACATATATATATATATATATATATATACACACATATATATATATATATATATATACATATATATATATATATATATATACATATATATATATATATTAGCCCCTTTTTCACATTAAAAACATATTTTTTACATTAGCACTCCACATTTTCAACATTAGCCAGCGTGAAAAGTTATTATAAATCAATTTTAAAAAACAAATTGAATTGAACGCTATCAGATTTCCTTTTATCGATCTTTCTATTTCTTTTCAGCCATTAACATCGTCCGTTGAGGTGAGTATTTAATCTAGTACGTATTAATTCATAATCAATCCATCCTTCTCTGAGTACATTAGGAATCCAGCTACAACAAAAATCTCTAAACACATGTCCCAAAAGTTTCGAGAATCAGTAACAACGTAGTAGATTCGGACGAGATTTAAATTTTCGCACACACACACACACACACACACACACACACACACACACACACACACACACACATATATATATATATATATATATATATATATATATATATGTTGGGTTAAAAAGTGTAAAGCTTTCTTATGTAAAACAAAATAAGAAAAGACTTAGAGTGTTTTACCCTGAAGGTGATCGTTCGTCATCATATTGGGGAAACTCAATTCAAAATAGATTATAAGTTATTTTGTTGGATTATAGATGTCCCTATGGGACCTAAACCTACGCCCTATCAGGCCAATTTGTATCTACGTCGACATTAATGTATATTCACGTCATCTTTAATTAGAACTAAAATAAAACATTTTTAGGTTGTGTTCGTTTTATTAATGACTAGTATGGTCTTGATGATGGAGTAAAATCTTCACAATGTACACGAGGGTGAATGCCATTTACTGTAAAAAATCTCAATCTAAAGTGTGAACAAAACGGAATGCAAACTACGTTCTTAGATTTAGATATAAGAAATCGAGAATAGAGTGTTTGCCGATAAATAGTTCGATAAACAAGACCAATTTCCGTCACGAATCGTACGTATGTGATTTAAAACAAGTAGAATTCCATCTTGTATATTTTATGGAACTATATTATCAGAATATTCAAGGATAGCACGACCTGCATCGATATTTGTCGATTTCATACCGAAATTTTCTCTTGAGTTATAATATCGGTCAATCAAGCGAGCGAAATTGGTTAATTTTTGGACAATTTGATAAAGCCATGAATAGACAGCATGATCCTTCTAACATTCATCAGTTTTACCATAATGGAAAGGTTGACGGAAATCAGAGAATATGTGTTTGTATTAATCGAATAGCCTATTTAGGTGATACTACCACCATTAATGTTTTTCGGTTTCGTCTCAACTATATACATGAATAGAGAAAGAGCTTTTTTTTTAATCTTATTCGATAATTTAGAAAAAATTATGATAATGATGGAAGCGAGATAGTGTACGACGTCGAAAATTAGGTCTAAGGTTAATGAAATGAATATGATATGTCGGTCGGTTGAGTAGGTAGGTAGAAAATCTACTTAGGGAAGTTTTTCTGTGTAACTTGATATTATGAACTGTTTTGCATACACTTAGAGATTGCAAATGACACAATGGATTCAGTATTCATATGAATGAATACTCGATAAGATCAATAATTATAACAACAAGTCACGTCTATTGTTATAATTATTGATCCGTCATCGTCAAATATGTTTGTTTGTGTAACCTACGTAAGCAAGTCCCGTGTTTCCAAAAAATGAAATGATTTGTAATATAGAATAACATCCATATACAATACATTGTGATAATAACTTATATTGAATTATAGACTGCATGTAATATAACATGGCCCATAAAATAGATTGATAATACTATATATCAAAATCATATCTGAAGGGGAAGTTGTTTGATCAGCTCTTCTGGGGAGTCATATCGATATTGCTATTTTTTGTTAAATCCCTGAAACGTTTATTGGCCAAACAGCTTATGATCCCCACAAAAAGGCTCACACACAGTACCATAATATCAAGTTCTGCGTAAAACTTAGAAACCATCGGAAGAAAATACATTAATGGGTGTTGGGCAATTATTGATTTAAATTATAGCGGGAAAAAAGTTCGTCCTTTTTATATATTTAGTATTTAAAGCTGTAAAGCTTTCTAGAGTATATATATATATATATATATACATATATATATATATATATACATATATATATATACATATATATATATATATATGCATATATATATATATATATATACATATATATATATATATATATATACATATATATATATATATATATATATACATATATATATATACATATATATATATATATATATATATATATATATATATATATATATGAATAAAAGATTTTTCAGGGTGTACATTCTGTTTCACTTTTAAAAGATTTTCAAATGAACAGAAATTCCTATTCCGCCTACTCACTTAGGAGGCTGACCAACATTTGAGATATTGGTCAGCTCAGCTTTGCAGATTTGAAGTCAGATAAGGGATTTACAATGCAGGGAGAGGGGAGAAGGAGCAAGGTCATATGTTCTGGGGTTTTACAAAATTGTTAGCTTTCTAATTTCTTCTATTTTTCTCTCTTAATTTAATTTGGTTTACTTAACTTACAGAATTCTATTTTTTTAACTTTTATTTTCCTCAAGCTGACCAGTACTACTGTAATGAGTTCGATCCACAGGATGTCCCACTACTGTGGCCTTGTGTCAAACTAAGCTTTACATATTCTGTCCGTAATGTTCACTAGGATTTTCCCCTCTTTCCTGATTTTCAAGCCATTTGTATAGTAAAGTATTGGGTATGTATTTCAAGTTTTAGATCATCATCAATACATTTAAATTATGCATATAATATCCTCGTTCTGTCAGTAATGTTTGCTTTATTTCTTAACCGCTGACAATCCCTTTCTTTCTGATTTTCAAAGCATTTCTGGAAAAAAATTCGTCAGCAATGTATTCATATTTATATGAAAAATAACCATATTATGTCAGTAACGTCTGCAATAATTCCAGACAATTCTTCCATCCTTATTTTCTGTTCACAACAGACTGCTTGAAATTTGCAAAATATGTTTAATCAGATTGCACCTCGAAGGTCAGGAATATTCACTTTGCGCCTGCAGAAAATGATTAAAACTAATCAGGGTAGTGCTGGAATTGCTGTTAAATTACTGGACAGTTATGAAAAACTTATAATGAGAGTGAATCAAGGTTTTTTCGTATTTTCTTGCTAAATAATAACCGTAATACCATTACTCACATAAGTCGCTAATAAATGAACAAGTTATGAATAAATCATGAAACTTCATGTTGAAATAATAGATAAGAAGCGATATTATCAACACATTATGTCCATGAGAGTATATATACGTGCTGCATAGAAAGTCTGTCCGGAAAGTCTGCGGACAATTTGAATACGTGTGGAACTGGTTGTGCATCGACCAAGCAGAGGGAACCTTACTTTACATGCGTAAATAGGTACTTCTTTGTGGGATAACTCCATCGGTATTTTAATGCCATTGAATGAATTCATAATGATTGGGCGAGTCATTCCCCACGTCTTGTACAGGGTGTTTAGCAAAATATTGTATAAACCAGGTCTGATACCATCGTGCCGTGTAGATTTGGTTCTCTGCAACCTCTAGCTTTACCAAAAATGTTCAGCTTGTGGACGAGAACAAAAACGCTTGTGTTAGATGATGGCGAACTCAAGAGACAACTTTGCAGACAGTTTTGAAAGGAGATGGGTTTATTAAGTACCAATATGATTGTCACTTTGGCAGGAACTAAGGCATTATTAAATAGGCAATATTTTCGTCAATATCAAATGGCAGGCTACTTTTCGGGCAGATTCCATATTGTAACGTAGAATAGCATTTTGGTGGATACATACAATGTATAAATGAATATTTCCATATGCAGATGTATGTGTGAGTTGTTCGTACATAATAAGTAAGCATACCAGGAGGAAATTATCTCTAAACATATCAAGACCAATGATAGAAAGCTCTTTATCTCGCTAAAATATTGTTTACAATTTTTTAAGTTTTGGATCGATGAAGCTTTGGTCCGGCTTATCTTAGTCTTATAGAATAGAACAAAATGACGTTTTCTCATTGGATGACAAGTGAATAAAATCGAATTTGAATAAATTGTATTGGACAACGCTAACAATGACCCAAAGTTAGATTCATGGAGCACCCAGTGTGGATCGATAATCATTCTTCTTATGTTGGAAGGCACAAGCTAAATAGCATAGAAAATGACTGATGGCTGAATAATGATGCTATGAGTGTATACACGATTTGTCAAAAAATGCTGGGATTTTCGTATTGACCTAATATGCATCAGATTGGTATCGGCTTAGGTTAGTACCAACTAAATGTAAGATGAGGTTAGTTTCCACAGAAAGTCAAAAGTATGCCCTGAGTATATATATATATATATATATATATATATATAATTGTTCTGTGGATGTGGAATGAGATGGTCTTACCCAGCCTCTCATAGACCTATCTTATTCCAAAGTGTCACCCTCAATTACACAGATGCAAACACCTCCCCTTTCCTCTACAAGCAAACAACCGAACAGAAATACTCATCTTTTTCTCTTCAGTATCGAAATGTAAACAGTATCTTTTTTCCGTGAAACTGCTGCAAGTATATTTCCCTAAAAAAGATGGCTGACACCTGTCGAAATGCATCGAGCTATGCCCACGGAAAATGATGAAAAAACTTTGAGATATAAGTCCTATCTCTTGTGTTGTTCATTTCACCTTCCAATAGTCATTTCATATATATATATATATATATATATATATATATATATATATATATTTTGGATGGTCAAAAAAGCACAGAAGAAAAAAGATAAAAAGAAACAGATTTTTTTATCAAAGTTACTATTTCCTTTTATCTAATAAACATTGCTGCAACGTCTCCAATCATGATTTCTAATCGAAATTGATCTTTGTCTGATTTTAAGAATAAATAGATCAAAGAAGAGGGGGATTGAGTTCGAAAAGTTTTTCGCTGCTCGACGAGTCAAAATATCTCTCAAATCTATCATTATATTCTTTTTTACTTTCTTTGTTCTAAAAATGTTTTAAAATGTTAGTTTTTGTTTGATTCCTCCATAACCACTTGTCTCTAAAAAAATATTACGAAGCAAAAGACTCCTTACACTTTTTTTTGTATTGCTGTTCTTTTCAACCGAATATGGATATGATACAAGAATATGAACACCAATATTGAAGCATAGAGGAGACCAAAACTGTTTCTATTGTAGAAGAATTATGTTGAGAAGTGACCAATGACTTCCAATGGTTCCAGCTCTTTTTTGCCCAGTGTTAGGATAGGTCAAGAAGTTTGGAGAATTGTCACATGCAGATAGAAGGAAGCGCTCCATTAGAGTTATAGACTCCACATCTCTCAGTCCACCATGTCTAAGCTAAGATAATTTGCAAATGAAGCCTTGCAGAATCTTCCATATTCATCTGACATTTTTCGTACAGATTATCATCTTTTTCAAGCATTTTGAAATTTATATCCATAATAAAATTCGTAATTCAATGAGATATGAATATTTCATTACTCAGATAAGGAACGACAATCCGTTTTCTTTTGACACGTGGCACTTCTAAAATGGTCATGTATCAACGTCCATGTGTAATTCTGTGTGTATGTTTGTTTTCATGTGCAGGCGAGTGTGAGCGTTGCACATGCGCCTGTGTGTATGACACAGGTTAAAAGAAGCCTTTGATTTATTCATTAGGACATGTATGTGCTCTTTCAAGTCAATCTTGACATTCAAAGTGAGAAGGACATTTAAAAGACGAGTTGCATTATGGGGATTGATAGATTGAAGCAAAATAGAATAAATTAACATAAATGAGTTTTCATTACATGCAGAACGAAAAAAAAAGCAAGCAACTAAAACTCCGATGACTGGTCAATAAATATATAATTACCTTCACGTCAAAGCAAAAACGCAATACCAATATTCTATATAAAAAGCACCAGAAAACAACAATGAAGATATGTTTCCAATCTTATTAGTCCCACGGGGTTATATAAAAAAAGTAATGTAATTATCATGTTTAATAGTAACTCGAACAACAGTATTCACTACAGTTATTGCTTTCATTGAAATTCCCTTCTGAGACTTCGTTGACAGAAGAGTTCCCTAAGTGACATCAATCTGATTAGTTTTAAAATTAGCATGTGTGGAGAAAATGATAGACAAAGATATCAACGAAACTGCATGCATTCATAAAAAAAATAATGACAAAGGAAATGGTTAATGACACTACAAAAATATTGTCTGCGAAGAACCAAATAGGTATTGATGAATGCAGACACCATGAAAATGACTCTCAAAACATTTGGGTGTTTATTATTATTATTATTATTATTATTATTATTATTATTATTATTATTTGGAATCTCACACCAGTTGCCTTTCGCACCAGTTGCAAGGAGACTGAATGACAGCAAGTCTCCACAAATCTCAAGCCCTCCTCTTCACATTCTCACAATCCATAGCAGTGTTGTGGATTACGGTCTCACACTAGTTGCCCGGTGGTTATCGTTGGAGGCTGTATGACAGTAGATCTTTTCAGGTTTCTTGCCTTCCTCTCATATATTCCATGCCTGTCACAGCAGTGCTGTGATTAGTACCACCTCCACGATGCCTTTCTCTTGGATTTTTGGTCGTTACTACCAACTGGGTATTGTAGGTCTCATATTTCCGGCACTCCTCTCAGTATTCGTGCGGTCCTAAGTAGTGCTGTGGTCAGTTTAGTCTCGATCCTTCCTCTTACACCAAGTCCCTCTAATTCCATTTTCAGTGTCTTTGGTACGGTTCCAAATGTGCCTACTATTACTGGTACTACCCTGACGTGTCCAATAATCCTAAGTTACCAGTACCACATACTTGTTCATAAAAATGGATGAATCGTTCATAATCCTGATTGTCACTAATCAATAGCAATTACAGTTCCTTTCATAGAGGGAGGGGGCACCCAGTGAGGATCAAACACACCACTCTGTGATGATGGTCTGTGAGGCCAGATTGCTAATCCTTGAAGCATGATGAGATGCCAATCTCACACACGGTTATGGTAGAACCAAACAGTCGAAATTGAACTCGCTTGACCAGCAACAGTCAGCACAGATTCAAGTCTATTATTTCTATTAATTATATTTGGAGATTTAACGGCGCCATACAAAATGGTTTCCACTATTTTTTCTCAGACTTAATTTGTTAGCTTTTTTATAACCACTTAACTCAGGCTGTTAACCTACGATCAGAAGATTAAATGTAAGCCTTAAACCTACTCCCCATTTTCGATCTCTCCGGTGCAATGGTTCATGATAATTCTTTGAAAAAATCTCCTGAAAAATTTAGCCAAATCATATGTACCTCTTACCTAATGGTATCTCTGTTTAACTACCTTAAAACATTTAGCCGTCACACAAAGTTTATTCTTTCTTCTTTTTCCGTCTGCTTTCTCGAATGGGATGTTTTGTGGTTTCATTGCAGACATTCATGATTTCTACTAATAAAATGTCATTCATTTTTTACTTAAGAGTTTTGTTTATTCATTTATTCTCTCTTCTAACGTCAGAAATGTTTCAAGTTACCATTGATACCGAATGAATTAAACTTTGCTTCGTTGTCCTGATTGTGCTCGAAAAATTTTTGTTCTACAAAATTTCGGTTTGATGATAACAGTGAATTTGTCAAGATGCCATTGATTACCGAGTGTCTGATTATTCAACTTCAAGTTTTCTCACATCTGTCCCTTTTTCTCTCTTGAGTTCTCCAATTTATCGACTAATCGAACTGTTATCAGAAGCATCCTTCCCTCATTTACTGCTAGAATTCCTTCACACCGACGTTGTTTGAAATATGAAAGAGCAAAAGCGACATATTTCCATAGCTGACTCCGCTTATTTCCATTAAGAAGCTCTCCTAGAAAAAATCAGCATCTTTATAATACAGGTATTAAAAGCTGACACTTTCACGAGGCTGCAATAGAGTGGCACATGGTTAGGTTCAAACTCATTTCTCTAGCAACAGTTTGCACGCCTCATTTACTGAGCATCGCTCTTCTGTAGGTATATATATATATATATATATATATATATATATATATATATATATATACATATATATATATATACATATATATATATATGTGTGTGTGTGTGTGTGTGTGTGTGTGTATGTGTGTATGTGTGTGTGTATAACAAGCACCCTAAATCTTAATGTAAAATCTATGTAAAAGAATAAAGCAAAACCTTTTGAACGCATTAATGAAACAAAAGGAAATAAAATTCATCCAAAAAAGGAAAAAAACATAGGAAGGAAGATTCAACCACTTAGATTAAGTTGATTCACTATTATCGGAATTTTCGAATTCTGGATATTCGTGACTCATTTTTACTCTCAGAAAATCCTGTCGCCATAGAAATGTGATGCATTCCTGCTTTGATTTAAGCTAACAAAAAATACTCTTCGCAAAAAATGTCATTTTACTTTTTAGGTGATTGATTTCTTGGAGAAGTGCATGGAAATACGATATTGAAAATAAGCGAAAAAGAAGATACGATTGAGAAGGAAAAATAATCGAGAAACAATACTGGCACAAAAGGAACAGAAAATAGAAAAAAAATGAGAAGAAACCAGAAAAGCAACAAAAGCGATATTCAAATGGATTGCTAACCCAGTTTCAAAAAGCGGGGTCTTAGTGGCTTAGGTATTTGCGGATACCGTTCGGGTCCGAGTTAAAAAAACCAGAAAGAAAGATTTGTGATGCAACTGTTCATAGCAAGAAATCCCTTCCCATTTGGAAGGTTGGCGTAACACAATCTCCCTAATTCCTTTATTCAATAGCATTACACCTCTATCTGTGTAACCCCACCGGAGAGTGTTCGTTTATGTGTCAGAAGGTCCCCTCTGATTGATTGCAAACTTATACACATTTCAAAATAGCTGGATTCTTTCCGGACAGACTTCGCTTTTTCTTGCTCTCCTTTTGTATAAGACCAAATCCCGTCCCAAAGTGCGCAAATATGACATGTCCATTTCGGCATGAAGAAAATCACTCCGAACATTCTTTCCGTCCTACTCCCAAGTCGTAGTAGCGATTCGCTCGGGCAAATGTTAGTTTTATACGTAGCGAAAATACTTCAGGCACGTAAGCAGTTGTGACTGGCGATCAAGCCATATTGCTGATTTTCCAGGAATGATTGATTGATTCTACTCAACGTAAGGGTTGGCATTGTATTATTATGCTCTGCGGGAAATGGCATCACTTAGCGAAGAAGCCAGGAGGGAAGAAGCAGAAACATGAAAAAGCTTCTTCTTCTTCTTCTTCTTCTTCTTCTTCTTCTTCTTCTTCTTCTTCTTCTTCTTCTTCTTCTTCTTCTTCTTTTTATTTTTATTTTTATTTTTCTTGTAAAGCAGCCAGAGCAAAGAAATTCAGCTACGTCCAGAAACTGAGAGGAGTTGAATTGTTATTGATGTTTGGGGAGTGAAGCCCTGACAGTCGGTGAAGAGTCGTGTTTGGGGTGTTCGGGTATTGATATCAGTACGGAGAGTAATTTTGATCCATAAACTTGAGAAAAAAAATTTCACGGCGTTTCAGATCTAACTAATCAACCTTTCCCTTTACAAATCCTTCTGATACTGATATTTTGCTTTCATAATGTTGATTTAACCTCAACCCATACCAATACACATATACATATATATGTGTGTGTGTGTCTGTGTGTGCGTATTCGGTGTTCAAATCAGAATTCCAAATACTGATTTTCAAGGTAGGAAAACCCTGACTGCAAACAGAATTGGCGGACTTCAATCCTCCTGTCTTCATTTCTGTTCATTCAGTTTTGTGCTGTTCGAAGCTAAGCTCATTAAACAGATTGGTTATCAAGCAGAGAGTTCGAACCTCACTGGGTGTCTTCACACTATGGTGTGCTTGTGCCAGACTAAGCTAAGCTAAATAAAATACTTCAGGTTTGCCTTGGGACTGACGTAACATAGAAGCGGGTTCGATCGGCTTGTGTTGACTTGTCGTTTATCTATTCAATTGGCTTTGGTTGTTGGTTTGATTTTTCTCCTGTGGCAGATCTCTGGTCGTGTCAGGGTTGTCAATTTGAATATTTTTTATCGAATTTGAAAGTGTAATGTTACCAATTTCAATCTTTCTTTTTTGATTATTGATTTTTTTTTTCTAATTTCTAATTTTATTTTTTTTGATTTGAGAGTGTTTTTCACATTCTTAGAATTAAGAAAAATAATAAATTGACAACGCTATGTCGTCTGCCATGTTCATGATGAAAGTTTCAATCGCATGCACAGTTTGCATTAATGATATTAAAAGAACAGAATATCTAGAATGTTCTGTAATAAATCAAACTCTCATGCTACTATTTACCTTCATCTTAATACCTTTTTAATGGTTTACGCCATCTACTAACATATAAATGTGTTCATGTATTGGGGGGAATTTTACCTTTATCTTTTATTGCAACCCTTTTTCGCTAATAGCCTAATTTCTTATAACCTGCCTGGTACGCTCTCTTGTTTCTTTATAATTGGGTTCTTCTTCCTACTCTCTTTTTAAAATCCCTAATGGGATTTAAAATGTTCAATTTGCTATTCCTTATAAATTATTGATATATTTATCTCTCTCCCTCTTTCTCTCTCTCTCTATATATATATCCACACACACACACACACATATATATTCTTTATCTCTCTCACGTTGACTTTCTCCTCCAGTTCAAAATATCTGCTCCTTTTCTTCCTCCCCCGTCTGACGCCCCCCTTTAACTCTCTTTCCGTGTTTTTAAAAGTTGATTACGCTTTGGTCTTATCTTCAGTTCGAAAATTTGGGGGGAAAAATTGAAAATATCCTAGTGCTGTGTTGGTGATAGACACATTCGCAATTATTCTAAATCAAGTCTTAGTGCAAGTTTCAACCGCTATCCGGAAATAGAGCGTTCCCATGAGACCATTGGTAAGCTGAAATTTCATAAAGTGAAGTAGTAATTACCATCAATTTTTAAGGAAAACATATTCTGAGTTCCGAGGCCCCCGAAATAAGCTTCTGTGTCTGCTAGTTTTAAACTTAGCTTTACACCATCACACGCATTCTTGGGCTTTCTCGAAAAATTTGGACACATCTGGCAAACAGATTGAACAAGCAGATGCTCAAAGACACAATTCAAAGCAAGAGCAGTTTGAGATATTTCGTAAAAGCAAAGTGTCGTAAGGCGAACTTTCGTAGAGAAGTAGATGCTTGTGTTTCGATATTATCGTTTATCAACAGTTGTCTTGCCAACTCTCGTCTCTTCACGAGATGCGGCGAGAAGTTTAGAAGACGAAAGCAAATTGTTTGATGGCATATTTTTTATTCTCTTCCAGTTTTGTTTTAAATTGATTGATTTCGGTTTTGCTTTCAGTGGCCCGATGAAGTTTTTACTTTGTTGATCCAGTGAAACATCATGTAGAATTCCTGTGGTTTTCTTGAAAAATGAGATCATTTATTATTCATGAAGCGTCGGATGAATTATTTGATAAATGGTTCTCAGTCATGCTGAGTATTTTGAATAATAGGCATATTCTTGACCTACTTGATGGTGTGAGAGTTGCGAATTTCCCTTTGGTGCCTGAAGTTGATGTTCGATCCCAGAATCCAGGATTGAATTGAATGCTGATTTTTGATCAAATTGATTATCTTCCTACCTCCATTCTCTTCAATTTGTCCTAGTACCGGACTAACTTCTAGAACGTTTTCAAATACTCGAAACAATCATTTAGTGGAAAATTGTCCATCATTTTGAAAGGAATCTAAACGCTTTTTTATCACTTGTTTAAAATTTTACATCTTTATTTCGTACAACTTTTATGGAGCCGTAAATCTTCTGCTAAAGCAAGTTCAATCAAATGTCCAATCGATATCAATAACAAATAAATTGTTTTATTGACTGAACTGGCGTTCGTGTTTCAATTGCTTCATTTATTAGAAGCGCCGTCACAATCTATACATGAGAGGTCCACGATAAGTAGCAATTTATTGTTGGTTTGTACATGACAGAAAACCAAGTAAGAGAAACGACAATGATTCATTGCTTTTTAAATAGTTTATATTATCTTTCGTGTTTATGGAATGATTGATAAGAACCTCATTTGTCAGGGAGACAGTTATCCACCCAGGGTAGATTTTAATCGGTAGACATCAGCTCATCATCCATTACAATTATTTCTACTCGATATTTCAAGCTAAACAGCCATTACTGATGTTTTGTTTTAAATAAACTCTTTTTTTAATGTTTTCATATAATTGAACATCTCTAATCATTTTTTGTATGTGTGTGTGTTTGTTTGCGTTCGTGTATGTTTATGTTATATGTTATTTATTAGTCCCAGCACTCCAGCCAATCTGTTTTGTCTACATACTTCATAATTGGCATCGGTTTCCAATAAACCTCTTCCAAAAATGTCTTTCTAGATTTTTGTAAAAAAAAATGTTTTGATCTTTGTGGGGCCTTATTGTGGTGGCTGTATTGTTTTAATCTATAGCTCCGTAATCTATTTTAGATGTTTTCCAACGGAAAACGGCAGTGATGGCATAAATAGAATGTATTCTGATCATATTTATTCCTCGCTTGGATTTTTTTACACGCTATGGTTGGTCAATTATTGACTGCGATAGTGAATCGTTGTTTGATTTGTTTTTCACTCAATGAATTCGCATATCATTAGAAACTGTTGGCCCAGGCAGCAAAACAAATGACAGAAAGTATTTTCAGTACTCTAACGCTCTCTTCATTAACCCTTATTATCACGAATACTCATTGAGTTTTCACGCTAGTAGTAACTGGGACCTTTTACTAAAGATCGAGGGATATCATGTTTCTTCAATATTCCAGCAATCTCCTTGGTATTCTGGTTGTTTTAGTGATGTTGTCGTCTGGATGGTTTTGATCCTGCCTCAGAATTTTAGTTTTGCTAACCTCATTGCAAGGATATTAAGGATTGTTCAAAGCCCTCAAATTATGATGGGTTTGACTGTCACTTTCATGGTTTATAATTTTGTCAGTTCTTTGGCAAGATCGAGATATTTTCCAGTTTTCCATTTCTTTCAATTACTCTATAGTATTCTAGAACAGCGACTTCACCAAACAATCCCTCGTCTCCTTGTTTTCGAGAAATAGATTTGGTACTCTGGCCTGGACCCAGTGATCCATTTAAATTTCGAACTCACAGAGAATTTTATCTTTTACTCTCCGGTACAGCTCCTCGTTTGAGTATATAACATTAGTTAGCATGGTGGAATCCTGATGATTCAGTTTCCTGGCAAGGTCTTTATATTTCCCCATCTTTAGCTCTTTTCGAATTTTACTGTATGGTTTGCAAGAGCAACCACTGATCGAGCTATGTATAAAATTGGTTCCCCGGTTCGGATTCCGAGATCTGTTTGAATTTCGAAGTTCTGTGGCATTTTCACTTCTTCAGTCTCTGTGACAGCTTCTGATTTGCAAGGGGTACCATTGTTTGGTCACGGTTAATTCAATGTGTTTGCACAAATCCCAATGGATAACTGTTCTCATCCAATCATATTAACTTTATACTCCCTTTGTACCAATTTTACCAATTCATGATTGGTGGTTTCGTTTCTGTGTTTGTATAGGTGACATTAACTATTCTGCTGAGTCTTGTCTCTATCAAGTTTGAAATAATTCTAATAAACTTGTTAACGGCTACTAACAATAGAAAATCTATTTCTCTCTTATTATTGATTTCTTCATACGTAAAGTTATGCTGCTTTGTGGAATTCTTTATTTCTTTTTGTCAGTTATTTTCTATCATACTTATTTCATAATCCGTCTGGTTGCCTAATGGTTATATTTATGTGCATCATTGCTCTTTCTTGATCTCATCTTCCTTCAACATCTTTCTACCTTTCCTTTTTCATTTCATTTGTTTTACTCAGGTTCTTTCACTCTTGTTCTATTGTAACTTGGCTCCTAGTTGCACTTCTTTAAATGAGATTATTTCTCGTGGTATTATTCCGAATTGCCTGAATATTTGGAGAAAAAATAGTGATCATCAAGTATTTTCTTTTTTGCTCAATTCTGTTCGATTCGTCTTCAAGATAACAATTCATAAAGCGAAATAGAAATGAATCAATAATAATTAATCAAGATTGAGATTGAGACGTTTCTATTATGTTTGGATTATTATTGAACAATACATTGCTCCTTTTTTCCAGAACATAAAACAAATCCAGAAAATGATTATCTCCCTTTCTTGCCAGAACAAAAGGAAAACAATTTTTTTTAAATTTTATACAAATTCTTCCTGTATCCCCATTGTACTCTGCTTTCGCTGTTTCGGCGTTTTACTAATGAAATATAACCTATCAGGTCGACTAAGACATGTTTCTTGGCTTTACAGAAAATTCGAGCCTAAGATGTAATTTTCTGCATTCCAAGTTATCGTCTAATTTGGCCTCATATTTAATGCATAATCACGTTTTCTTCAGATTAACTCAGTGGGCAGCATAGATTTTTTTCTCTTATGAACAACAACGATAATTATAGTAATGAGCAGCACAGCAAACAAGGAAAGAAATTGGGAACAGAAAAACTATAAGGAAGATTCAAAAAACGGATACAGGATGTTGCAAACGAGAGATCATGGACATGGCTACCCAAATGGAACCTAAAGAGAGAAACATAATCGCTCATCATGGCAGACGAAAACAAATGCATCAGGACAAACTATATCAAATCGACAGAACCCAAACAAACAGTCAATGTTGCCTATGTGGATAAAGGGAAAAGACTGTAAACCACATAACTAATGAATGTAGTCAACTAGCCTAGAAGGAGTATAAACACTGACACAATAAGATAGCAACAATAATACACTCGGAACTGAGCAAACGGATGGGATTCAATCATGCAGACAAGTGGTAGCAGCACAAACCAGAGACTGACATGGAGAATGAAAGCCACAAATTTCTCTGGGACTTTGACAGCCAAACTGACAACCCCATTCAAGCGAGAAGACCGGACCTGGTAATCTTAGATTAAAAGAGGAGAACTTGCTAAATAATAGACGTGACTGTGCTTGCAGATCACATAGTAAATAGTAAAGAGAGTGAAAAGTTGGGAAAATACCAGGACCTGGTAAGGGAACTGAAGAAGGTATGGAACATGAAAGTCAGGGTAATACCAGTTATAGCATGTTCACTTGGAATCGTACCAAAGGCACTGAAAACGAGATTTGAGGAGCTGGGTATAAAAGAAAGGATTGAGTCTATAAATACCATAACACTATTGTGAATTGTACAAATACTGATTTCAAATCTACTAATCCTTGCCGTTAACATTGGTTTTACGAGGAGAGGGGAGAATGCTGGGGGCGGTACAAACCACTGCTCTGCTGTGATAGATGAGGAAGATATGTGAGGAGGACTGGAAACCTGAAGAGACTTACTGTCATGCAACTGGTGTGAAAATGCAAACCACAGCGCTGATGCAGACCGTGAGAATGTGAAGAGGAGGGCTGGAGACTCGAGAAAACTTGGTATCACTCAGTTTCAAGCAGTGATCACCAGGCAACTGCTTTAATAATAATAATAATAATAATAATAATAATAATAATAATAATAATAATAATCATCCAAAACAATGAGAAAAAGTTTTACCGAGATTTAAATGGGGAAAGAAGGCAGGACATGAAACCAGATGCCACAGAGGCCAAGAACTATTGGAATAGCATATGGGGGCACCCAAAAAGACATAACGTAACACCGCAATGGTTAGGAAACATGAGAAAAGAACTAGGAGATATAGACAAGGGAGAACCAATAGTACTGAATGAAACCACATTGAAACATACTCTTAGGAAAGTAGCCAACTGGAAAGCACCGGGTCCCGACGGGATCCATGGGTATTGGTTCAAAAAATTTACCACGTTACACGGCAGACTCACTCACCTACTCCAAAATTGTCTGAATGAAGGCAAAGCACCAGAATGGATGACTAAAGGCAGAACCACCCTCATCCAAAAAGACCCGGGAAAGGGGAACATAGCAAGCAACTATAGACCAATCACTTGCCTACCACTTATGTGGAAAATCCTGACCGGGCAAATAGCAGAGAGAATATACATGTCAATGGATAGAAGGGGGCTACTACCAGAAGAACAGAAAGGGTGTAGGATAGGAACCAAAGGGGCAAACGATTTACTCTACATAGACCAGATGATCTTAAAAGAAGTAAGGAAAAGGAGAAAGAATATCGCAATGGGATGGATAGATTACAAAAAGGCATACGATATGATCCCACATAGCTGGATACTCGAATGCCTTAGAATGTTCAAAATTAGCGAACCGGTGGTTAAATTCATTGGTAATTCAATGGAAGACTGGAAAGTAGATTTGACAGCCGCAGGGGACAAACTAGCCGAGGTAGGGATAAAAAGGGGGATCTTCCAAGGAGACTCGTTGTCCCCACTATTATTTGTTCTAACAATGATACCGCTTAACAGAATCCTGAAAAACAGCAAAGGATACCACTTCTCTAAAAAAAAAGGAAAGGTCAACCACTTAATGTACATGGACGATATTAAATTGTTTGCGAAAAACAGGGGAGAGCTTGAGACTCTGTTAAACGGAGTAAGGGAATATAGTGAGGACATAGGAATGGAGTTTGGGATAGAAAAATGCGCAATCATGGTAATGCACAAAGGAAGGCTTTCAATGACTGAGGGAATTGAACTTCCGGACAACAACAAGATTAGGGCATTGACTGCACAAGACCGATACAAGTACCTAGGTGTCCTTGAATGTGATACGATAAAACGGGAAGAGATGAAGGAGAAAATTAAGAGGGAATACCTTAGAAGGATAAGGAAAATATTAGAAACCAAATTAAATAGCAGAAATCTAATAAAAGGAATGAACACCTGGGCTGTGTCAGTAGTTAGGTATACAGGACCATTCCTAGGATGGACAAAGGAAGAGCTCCAATCAATGGATAGGCGAACAAGGAAACTTATGACGATGCATAAAGCATTACACCCTAGGGATGATACAGATAGACTATACGTTAAGAGAAAAGAAGGTGGTAGGGGGCTCATCAGCATAGAAGATTGTGTCCAGAGAGCTAAAGTAGTCCTAGATAAATATGTGCAAACAAATAGTGAAGAAATCATAAAGAGCGCGAGGGATAGTGCAACAAACAAAGTAGAAAGCAATGGAACGGTACAACAAACTAGAAAAGAAAAGTGGGAAGGGAAAAAATTGTACGGCGAGTTTAAAAGACAGATAAAAGATATAGCAGACGAGAAATCATGGACGTGGTTACGAAAGGGAAACCTTAAGAGAGAAACAGAATCGCTCATCATGGCAGCCCAAAACAAAAGCATAAGGACAAACTACATAAAAGCTAAAATCGACAGAACACAGGCAAACAGCAAATGCCGCATGTGCGGTGAAAGAGATGAGACAGTAAACCACATAACTAGTGAATGTAGTCAACTCGCCCAGAAGGAGTATAAGCATAGACACGATAGAGTAGCAACGATGATACACTGGGAACTAAGTAAACAAATGGGATTCAACCATGGGGAAAAGTGGTATCAGCACAAGCCAGAGGCAGTTTTGGAGAATGACAACCACAAACTACTGTGGGACTTTGACATCCAAACTGACCACCTCATCCAGGCAAGAAGACCGGACTTAGTAATAGTAGACAAAAAAGGAAGGCCTGCCAAATAGTAGACGTGGCTGTGCCTGCAGACCATAGAGTAAAAAAGAAGGAGGCTGAAAAAAGGGAAAAATACCAGGACCTAGCAAGGGAGTTAAAGAAAATGTGGAACATGAAAACCAGGGTAGTACCAGTCATAGTGGGAGCACTAGGAACTGTCCCCAAAACGCTGAGGGAGAGACTGGAGGAGATCGGGATTAGGGGGAGGATAGAGACCGTACAGACCACAGCACTACTGGGAACTGCACGGGTACTGAGGAAGGTGCTAGAGATATAAGTACTGCAACGAATTGTAGCTCTGTCATGATATGCGAAAGAGGGAGGAGACGTTAGCTGAAGACCTGAGGAGACTTATTGTCACTCAGCCCTCAGCGATAACCACTGGGCAACCGGTGTGAAACTGTAAATCGCAGAATTACTGCGACCTGCTAGTACTAGGAGAGGAGGGCTGGAGACTTGAGGAGACTTGCTGTCACTCAAACTCCAGCGGTTACCACCAGGCAACTGGTGTGAAATCGCAATTAATAATAATAATAATAATAATAATAATAATAATAATAATAATAATAATAATAATAGTTTGCTATACTTTATCCAATGAAAAAAGTATAGATGAAGATTTTAAAAAATGCCAACTTACTAGTGCATAAACAAATATGGTGCCAAGGAATATTGGAGATTACTGAAGTGTAGGGTTTGATTCATTGCTAAACTGTCGAGTTTTCGTTGCTCGTATGATTAGAAGAGCTGTTGCATTTGTCAAGGCTTCTCTGTAACAAAAGTAATGTTGTTTTTAGTCCCCGGAAGCTTATTCTTTATTTTCCGATCGACAGTGAGTAAGCACTGCCGTTGATCAACGACCTGATGAAAGTTACCGTAAAAACCAACTAAAATTACGATGAAGAGAAATATTAAAAGAAATGAGAAGTATCGTGTTCATCTCTCCGTGCTTTTAAAACGATAAATTAGCTAAGTCTCTTCAAACGATAAAAGGTGACTTCCAGAGTATTAAAACGATAAATTAGCTATATCTCGTCTTACGATAAAAGGCGACTTCTAGAGTATTGAAACGATAAATTAGCTATATCTCTTCTAACGATGAATGGTGACTTCCAGAATGCAAAAATTAACAAGCTCGTTTCTCTAGTGCAGTGCCACTTAAGTAAATTTGATTAATACCCTACTATTGTTGTAGCCTTATGCCAGACTGAGCTAGTCTGACTGATTATGATTAAAGTGATGTCACAAGACCAAACGTTGGAAATGTCTTTTGTACAGGTGTATTTTAAATGTTTTTATTTTATGTATGTATATATATATGAGATCACAAGACAGCACAGTATATAAGGAAGAAAATGGGTGTCCGTGACATCATACAAAACTATTTAAAAATCTCAAATGGCAATGAGCAGGCCATGTTGCAAGAATGAAAGACAACCGATGGACATCACGTCTCACAACATGGATCCCCATAGATCGCTTAAGAAACCGAGGCCGACAGAACACAAGATTGAAAGATGAACTAGACGGATTCAGGAAATACTGGCTCCGTGACGCCCATGATAGAGAATTGTGGCAAATCCTGAGGAAGGTCTATGTCCAAAGACGGACGTTAAAAGACTGATGAAGATGATATATATATATATATATATATATATATATATATATATATATATATATATATATATATATAATGGTTAACCTTTCACTCCATCAGTTGACACTTCTTCCATCTAAATGTTCAGCCCATCACCATTTTGCTCAATTACTTGTATATCATCCTCCATTCGATTTTTTCTGATCAATGTTGATCATTTTCTTTCCGTCAGTCATCCTAACCATTGTTCTTTCAATGGCTCTCTATAAAATTATAAGTTTGTTCTCAGTTCGTTTTCATGATTGGTATGCGTATGTCAATCATGAATTCATTGGATACTTCAAACATATTAGTAAGTTGCTCTTCAGTCTCTATTCATACCAAATGATATCCTGCCGAAACGTATTCGCCAACCTCCTTAAGAGCCTTGCCCTCTATTCTTATAGTCTTTTGGGGAACTTTACCGCAGAGCATTACTTTTGATTTTGTTCTGAACCTATATAAACCTACTTTTCACTTTCCATATTGAGATCAGTCAACATGTTATATAATTCTTCCAATAATTCTGCCATCATGGGGACGTCTTCAGTGAATCTCAAAAGGATTAAACATGTGCATCCCTATTACCCCCGACTCAGTTTTCCGAATGACGCTTTCGAGGATTGTTGTAAATAGCCCAGGAGATATTGTTTTCCCTCGTCATAATCCTCCTTCTATCTGTATCCTGTTTATACCTTTATTGCGTTGCCATTTTTGTATAAGCCGACAAGATAATCACACAGGATATTTTGATGACCATTGTGTATCACTTGCAAAAGAATCCCGATGACTCCCGGACCAGAGATTCCGTGATGCCTCCAAACTTTCATCACAAAGACAACTCGACTCCATCAGAAATACAATCAAAATCACAACTCGGATTACGATCCTCATGTAATGCTCCGTTATTGTAGTCTTGTGTCAGACAGGGATATTCTCAGTATCTTTGGGGTCAATTCTGCTGAGCAATAGTTAACCAGCTGGTCTCGCCGACCATCACGAGTATACTAAGTTCTATTCTCACTGGTTGCTCACATAGGTGGTACATAGGTATTGACTGATCCAGTTGACCTGGTACCTACTTTTTTACAACTGACTGATAACTCATCTAGCTTTCGACATAATAAAAAAGTGTTATGAACTTGGTCAAAGCTGTGCTGGAGTTTGAATTCGAGAAATGAAAAATCAAGAGTTCTCTTTTCATTTTTTGAAATTTCACGTTTTGGTTTTTTACTTCTTTTCTACGTAATTCTGTCTTGCTCTTCGATTCATACTTTCATATCATATGTAAAACTTAAATATAAGCTTTCAATAAAGTTTTCTTGCCTTTACATGAAGCTAAATAGTATTACCTAATTTTTAATTGACTAATGACCTATTTTCGTACCAAAATTTGACCGACTTTTTTCAACTTGGTACCAGCTATGTTTGCTTATTATTCAAGGTTCTACGTCTAATTAAGCTAAGCGTAGTAAATACCGTTGGCGTTTTCCGGGAAGTAATGGCTTCCCGTGAAGATACATTAAATCACCATTAGCGTAGTTTGACCCTCACTAGGTGATTCAGTTTTGTTGCCCTCTGTCCAACTACGTTCACCTTAATGAACTTTAGAAAGTATTTTGGAATTTTATAAATCTTTGCCCCTTAAGCCTATTCCATTCGCAAATCTAAAGACTCTCAGTGACTTCACTATTTAATAATCAATGTTATCATTATCAATACTAATCTGCTGTACTTTTTTGCCTCAGATGTTACAAAGGCAGATATGAACATTGACATTTTTGCAATTTTGAGGCACCTTAAACTTAGCCTCAAGACCACTCAAGCTGTTCACAGAATTTGGAAATTGGACAGAAAGAAGGCGATATTTTATGGTACTGCCTAAAATTGGTTCAAGTGTTATGAGGATGATGACTTATTGAAATAATGCCCGGAAGTGGATGACCCTCAGTTACCATTAACGATAACATCAGAACCAACCAACCAACCCTCGAGCTCGAAAAACTTTCTGAAATTATAGGTTCATCAGGAGATACCAGTACGGTTTCAGTACCAGGGAGGCTGATGTGATTCTGCTTCTGGAAATTTCTTTCACTGTCCAGCAGAATTTAGGTCATTCGCTCATTGATCTTGATTTGAATTCAAATTCCATGGGTGTCATAAAATTACAGTTGTTTGTGAATTTCTTGAGGAGGAAAAGGGGTGATACCGGAACTCCCTCCCAGAAGAGAATTAGAGGAAGTGAAGTATCAATGTGTGTGAATGTGTGTGTTTACACGACGGTAGAATTGTCCCGGGGCATGATTGTGAAGAGAAAGCAGCAGAATACAAAATACCACTCGCTGTAGCATTCATAGACTTCAAGAAGACATTCGACTCAGTAGAAATTTCCATGGTCATGAAGGCCATCACCCTACAAGGTGTAAACCCTGTGTACGTCAAATCAAAGTACTGCAACATATGTACTATCACAGCAACTCCTTCATTAGGCTACATAAGGACTCTGGACCGGTCCAGCTCCAAAAAGTAAAACGAAAATCATGTACAACAATCATGTTGAGAATAAGAACATAACTGTCAAGATAGAAGATAAAAAAAACTCGGCTATTTAGAGCACTACATCTACCAAGGAAAAAGAGGAGGAAATCAAGCGAAGAATCACTCTGGGATGGCAAGCCTTCGGCAGAGCAAGCTCAACTTCCAAAAACTAGTTGATCCCATCAATCCTAAAAAGAAGAGTATACAACCAAAGCATTCTCCTGATAGTCTCTTATGGAGCTGAAATATGGAATCTAACCAAGAGACAGACCTACAAACAGAAGCATGCAATGTACGCAAAAGAGAATCATGCTCAACCTTACATGGAGAGATCATAAGACAGCACAGTATATAAAGAAGAAAACAGGAGTCCGATACATCATAAAAACTATTTGAAATACTCAAATGGCAATGGGCAGGCCATGTTACAAGAATGAAAGACAACTGATGCACATCATGACTCACAACATGGATTCCTGGAGATCACATAAGAAACCGAAGCCGACAGAACTCAAGATGGAGAGACAAAGTAGACAAATTCAGGAAATACTGGCGCTGTGACGCCCATGATGGAGAATTGTGGTAAATTGTGGGGATGGTCTATGCCCAACGACGGACGTTAAAAGACTGATAATGATGATGATGATGATGATGATGATGATGATGATGATGATGATGATGATGGTGGTGGTGGTGGTGATGGTGGTGGTAAGTGGTAGTATGAATGTGTCTGAGAAATGGGAAGTGTTGATCGATGTATGAGTGTCTATCAGAGAAATATTGGGGTTGTACATATCTAAAAAAAGGTGTACAAAGATGCATTTTAACCCCTCTTTTCTACCAGTGAGTCATGGATTTCAGAATATGTATGAACATTATAATTCAGAGCAAGAACATCGATACATCTAGGATGTGGGGCGATTTGAAATAGCCCTCCAGGTCCCTAATCGAAGTTGACCAAAAGGTTTTATGAATAGTAGTTAACCTCCTGTATTTCTACTAACATTATACAATAACAAATCTCACTAAATTATTGAGGGGCCCCAGAGTAATCTCAACCAGTAATTCTCAGCGCAACTTTGGACAATTAAGTAATGAATATCCACACACACACGAGAAATCTGTCGAACAATCTATAATCTCTAAAAATAAAGAACTGCTCTAAACTTTTTGTGAGCCTGTTTCAAACGGAAAAGAAATGCTGTTTACTCAGGGGAATTGAGACTTTTGATTTTGTTTTCATCTATATGATTTCGTCCATTTGGACTTTATCAACATTTTAAAAAAATAATAAGACGACAGTTATACTCAATTTTATATTCAAAAATTTATACAAATGTTATTTTTGCTAGTTTTGTGCGTCAAAATACACTCATTTGCATCTATATGTATATTTATAGTCTAACTCTTTCTGTAAACGAAGTTGGAAGGAGTATACATATTCACTTGCGTTTGGCTGTATGTCCATCTCTCCGTCTTTATGTCTCTCTATCCGCATAATACCCTCAGTGGTTATCGATGAATTTCAATAAAATTTTCTAGAAGGGTATGCCATGGGCTAAGGTAGGTGTGATTCAATTTGTTTGACGATCCAGGAATTTTAATATTTACTTCTTCAGTATCTCCAAAAGTTCTCATTATAATCAGATGCGAAAGGATGAGGAATAATTATATCAATTTTGTGTGTGTCCGTGTGCTCCTGGTCACATTTTGGGAGCAACAACCATGCAGTGTTTCATGAGTACACCACTTTTGGTTTCTATTATTCTCTTGTTATTTAGGGCCAACGTTGTCTAAATCAATATTTTTCAGATCATTTTAGATAAAAGATTTATTTTTTCAAAATTAATTTTAGATAAAAGATCTATTTTTAGATAATTTTAAATAATTAGTTCTGATATGTGCAAGGGCCATGGTGATTTATCTGTGCAAAGTGCTATATCTATTTAAATTTCTTTTTAAATTACACAGGAAATTTTCCCGTTAAAGAATATGGTTCATCTATCTATAATTTTCTGACTAGTATTTCTAACATGTTAATTTTAATTGCAACTATTGCTGGAAGTCGTATCACCTTTAAATCGGAACTAAAAACTAGAAATTTTGTCGGCGGCAGAAGATCAAATCTTACTATTAAACGTAGCTCCCATCCCCTCTCAACACCATATTTGTTATTGTTTTATGTGCTTTACATAACTTTAAAAGTAAGATAAGCAAATCAAAAAGATAGTCCAAGAAAAATTTTACAAAGTTAAAAAAAAAACTACTTCATGCAAATTTAAAATACGTTATGCAAATTTCAGAAATCGACAAGAAAATTTAAAATACGGCAAGCGATTTTTAAAATACGATGAACAAATACAGCAATCAGGATATGGCAGCTGAAAGAAAGAAAGGAGGATCGTAGTTTACTCTACTCTGGCCACAATGCCAGTTTTCGAAGATTTCAGATATTGCTGCAACTGCACATCTCCTTTGTGGAATCAGGGTCCCATTATGCAAATGGTCATCAGAAGGAAATAAACCAGATATATTAATAATGATAGGCACGGACTTTGAATTTTGTTTCCCTGACTGGTTGTATTTCGGGATCAATGACTTTTCTTTGCGAGTCAACGATGCAATAAAAAGTGCACCAAAGAATTTGTCTCTTTCAGTTGGAAAAGCTGCCTTGATTTTCGACACAACACTTTCCAGATTCCATTTACGTGTCACTTTTCAACGACGATGCAGTCGCTTTGAGATTTACGCGTGTATGTACGCTTATGAATCGTCTTACCCCTCTCTCTCTTTTTCTCTACCTTTCTCTTACTCTCTCTTTTATTAAATCTCGATTGTTGGTTCTCGACCATGCCAAGGGATCTATTACTGTTATGATTTAATAAGTTTAACAAATAAATTATTAATGACAAAGGTGATAATTTGATATATTCATACTTCGAATCCTAATTATTTCATTCTCACCAATATTTTCTCACCTACTCTTTATTTATTCATTTATTGCGAACCAGTCAGGACTGGAATTCGAAGGACCTTGGCTTTAAAGACCAATGACTCATCACTGCGCTTTCACGAGTTATCTCCCCAGTACACTTTACAGTAAATTCCTTCGATGTAGTCAAGGAAAGTCGGCAAACAGCAATTAAAACATTTATTTATATCTAAGTGTCATTCACGTCTTGGGGATGTGTGTATGACGGTTACGTTATTCCATTCTTTATTCTGATGGAGCAGTTTTATTATAATCAATTTCTGCCTTGCTAAACCCGTCGAAGATTCATCAGAGCCCCGTTGACCGTAAGTTTTGGAATATATTCCCTACTTTGTTCGATACCAGCTAATTACAGAAATTGAATTCAGAGATTTCCCAGGTTGTTTGCAACCAAGGTTGCCCTTTTATTTTACCCATAAATGGGTGGAGAAGAGATGGAGTCAAGAGCATTGGTACAAAGTGAACGTAAACAGTTTCCATCAGAGTTTGAATCCGGAGCGCCGATTCCATTTTCCATGCTGTTAACCGTTAGGCTACCTGCACCTTTATATATATATATATATATATATATATATATATATATATATATATATATATATATAATAAATATATATATATATATGTGTGTGTGTGTGTGTGTGTGTGTGTGTGTGTGTGTGTGTGTGTGTGTGTGTGTAATCATTTCACCAGAAGAAACCAATCTCCTATGGCTAATAATGAATAACATCTCTCCAGCGAATGCTGTGTTGATAATGAAAAAATAAAATAAAATAAAGAAAATTTCTACATAATCAGAAATGCCAGGAAGAGAAATCGACATGAATGAAAGGGGATATATACATGAGATTTAAAAAAATAGAAGGATGATGAAACATTTTTTTCCAAGAAAGGAGCGAGAGTTATCTGTCCTTTGTAATGTGTCACTGCAGGAAGAATATAGGCTATGCAATAGTAATTTCGCGTCTGCAGTTGACTAGTCAAACGGAATCAATCCCTGATTCTGGAAAAAGTTCAAAAGGTCGTGGTATTTCCTACCTCATCGTCGTCTGGTATGGTATGGACTGTAAGGGGAGATGAAAAGATGTCTGTCCAAGCGAGATGTCAGTGGTTCACCAAAGCACACAATGAAGGCTAACAAATAATGTAATCAAATAGAACAAGCAGATGCTACAGTTACAAACGACACTGAAAGAAAACAATTTACTTTTTTTACAGAGGAAGTTTATTATAACCACTGAAGATGTTATCAAATGTTTGTATACAGAGTCAGTCGGTCTCAAACACTTTATTTGAAATGAATTGAAAATTGTATCGAAATATTGATGTTATGCATATAAATTCTGAAAACAAACAAAAAGACTCCCCATATAAAGACATCTTTATTGTTTTATTCTCTTCATGTAAGATGTGACCAAAACTGCTGCAGATAAATGAATGTCCCCTCCATCCTTGTAGGCATCGTATTTGGTGGTAAAATAAATGATAATTCCATATTCGATTATCTCTATTATCAATTCTCTCGAGTAACAGACTTTAGAAAAAAAATAGTTCGTTATGATAAATCTTGGTTAATATTGGTATTTCTGAAACCTATATTTATTTGGCGTTCTATATAGAATGTATGTAAATGAGCTTTTCTGAACAAAATGTTAATTACATGTATATAGCTGTATAATTCCAATGACGGTGCTCATTCCTTGGTAACCTTGCACCGGTGCAATGCCGCAGTTAATGATAGCTTAGTGAGGTTCGCTATTGCAAAAGGCAGAGGCTTATGATTCGTACAGTGGCCTCGAAAAATAACCTTGCCCAGTCTTTGGGAATCAGTAAACTTCATTACACTAAAAGAGAAGGGTCAGGCTCACCATGAGGCCTTCGCAACACCAGGGAGAGCGGCAATTTTTTTCAACTTCCTGTATACGGGACCCAACATTAAACCGACGTCACATCTTTACATTTTACGAATCCGATGGCTACACATGTACCTAAATTGAAACAATACACAGAATATATATTCCATATCTTTATTACTAACGCTCTTTTTGTAAATCGTAACCAAAACTGTTGCTGATGAAATAATCCCCCTTTATGTTAGCTCTGGATTTAAAATGGTAACATTTTTGTCGACAATCTTTTAATTAAGGCATTCTACTAACAGGTTGTATAAAAATAATTCATGATAATCGAATTTTAGAGAAAACACACAGAATCAGTTCCGATTTCTCATTAGGACCAAAGACCCAATTTAGGCCTTCTGTATGACGGTTTTCAGCTAGTGTATTAGAAACTGCTAATCTATTTATTGAAAATATCAGGTGGATAAGAATCCAAGAAAAAAGGAAAAGAGCGTTATTTACCTGTCGTTATATATCACTGCAGGAAGAATATTAGCTACGTAATAGTGATTTGCACTTGACTGGTCCAACGGAGTCAATCCCTGAATAGCGAAAGTAGATCAAAAGGTCGCGGTATTTTTGACCTCATCGTCTCTAGCATGGTATGAACAGTAAGGAGAAATGGGCAGATGTTGATGAGACTGAAGTGCACCTCGTTATTCAAGGAGAGTGACCAAGGTTACAATGAAATAAAAGGAAGCTGGAGCCAGCGGAAAAAAAGATGGCGTCTCTGTGCTTCAGATACATGCGACTTAAATTAAAAAGAAAATTTATATATTCATCTACTAAATGGGCGATATTTACTGGCTCTCATTCGTATAGTCAACTACATCTAACCATGTAAGTGGAAAGCATCCCCTAATTCTCACCATTTCCCCTTTATCCATTACTGAACAAGACTAAATTGATATCTACATTTATTTACATTCCTATCGTATCTTTACGGTAAGATTATTTTTCTGAAAAATATCCTCATATTAGAAAACTGGCCTTTATCTAGACTCCCAAGCCAGTTTCGTTAAGCAGGAAAGAAATCGTCATACATGGCATGTGTATTGATTGCAGCAGACACTCAGATTTGACTTCTACTGGTCAGAGTTCAGACCTATTGTATTGAGAATATTAAAGTTATCCTATAAATGTCATAACTTGCAATTCTTCGCTCAGTATCTTTAGATTAGCCGCTGGGAACACTGCGACATAGTCCAGCTATTAATGATATGTAAAGATCAATATGAGATAAAGTGACATTCCATCAAACGCATGAAATATCTGCAATGGAAGCCTTCAGAGACTCATAATGAAATGAAAATTTGGTTAAGATTGGAAGTCTGCGTATTGAAATGAATTTTGTGGAACTGGTTGGAGACTGACTTTCTGGTAGAGGATGGACAACAGCCTTTTTGGAGGCAGAGGTGACTATATCTGTCCGTCAGATGGAGTTTACATCGGAATCAATTCTGACGACCCCACCTACAGGGAGTGGTGTGAGCATGAAAGCAATGAGCATTAACAGTTAAAGCACTTTTCCACTACGCTTCAGCTATAACTCATGCTTCGTTTCTTCGTCATCAGAACACCGGTAACTTTAAGCAGTGCTTCCAACAAATAGCTGTGTGACTTTTTACACTGTGGTTGCCTGTGAATATACGTGACCTGGTCAGACTATGAACCATCCATTACTTTACAAGGAATTCATTGAGGTTTTTTTTGTTCATGCAACATACAATATGTTCAGTTCGATTGCCATAGATCAGGCCCAGAAGCGGATGAATAATGGAGAGTAGTAGGTCTCGTTCAAAATCCATTGGCACTTAAGAGGTGATTGGTGGCTACTCCAGAACTTGTGAAAATTATGAAAGAGAATGAAACGTCGTTCAGTGATGATGACCCCTGAATGAAGGCGGAGCATCATAAAATGGTTCTCAGATGCCAGAAAGCATTTCAGAAATGTATAAAAGCTCTGCTGGCCACCTTCCTATATATGGTGAACCCCTTCATGGTTGATATAGCTGTTCATCCTTGACACCGAGCATATTGCGAATTCAACAGAAAGGAAGCTTTACAAAATTTAGTGAACGGAAACCAAGCAAAACTAATTTTTCGCTGATGAGAGGCTGAAACATGCAGGCAAATGTCTGAGTGACACATTGTGTCATTCAGATATTTGCCTGTAAAACACTAGTTGAGAATATTCTGGTTACCCTTCTCCAAAGTGAAGAAATCTCAAACACAACTCTCCGCTAAAGGTGGATTACTCCTTGATTTCAGGAGAGTACATATCTAGTCTAATTCGAGCAGGAGACTGAATAATATTTCCGTCATGAAAAGTATCCTTTCCCACCATCCATGAAAGAAATGGATCAATTGAAAGAAAGGGAAAATTCTGACCATATGAAAATCATTGAAAGAAATTTAGAGCAAATAGTCTGTTGTACAGATTCGGGTAAAGCTGCATGCTAGTGCTGCATTGATCTATATATTGTCACTAAAGGCAAAAAAATCTTTAAGGATTATGCTGACTGAGGAAAAGCACTTCAAGTCCCAGTTCTTGCGAATATGGGGTATGAAAACCGGACCAAGAATGGTCCTCAAATTATGAAAAGGAAGGATACAAGAATGCGCTTATAAGAACAGCTGTCACTAATGTAGCTGTGTCCTAGGCGACTTTCATAGAGGGATTGATCTTTTTTCTTTACTTTAGTCACCTAAGCAAAACCACTCTTCGCATCAAAGGGTTACTAAGAAGGGAATTATTTATACCACAAAATTAAGGACAGTAAGAATAAATAATAAATAAGGTAAGTGAAGTGCTCGTCGGTAAAACATTCAGAAAGTTTATTCTGCGTAGCAGGTGTTCTTGAGAAAATGCAATTCGAACATACGACTTGTCCATGATATATCTAAAAAAACAAAAACATGAATGTGCCTTAATGGCACACCAAGTCTTACAACAACAGAAAATTCCCCGACAGGAGGGACTAGGGGATCGAGAACACCTTCCATTGAAGTAAAAGTACAAAAATGCAAAACTTGCAACATTCCGAATACGAAACAGTGGTTTGAGTTCGGAAAAAGGCTCATCTCCCACTAGTCCACACATTTTCTTCTGCACCGTATAAAGTGTAAAAAGTTCTTAGTGAGAGGAGACTTCTAAGATGAGCGTGCAGTACTGTATCTTTGGACTGATTAGATTCTTATACAGGTGTGATATTGCTTTTGATGTTAGGAAAGTTCTCCTTAGGTAAATGATAGCTTTGTGAATGAGAACTTACTGATTTCTACACCAAGCTTGATAGTTAAAAAAAAAAGGCTTATTGATATTCCATGCTTTATCGAGTATGATTTTGTGTCATTTTTCCATGAAGAGAGAAAGAACCAGCATGGTAGACCTAGGAGGTTTATGCTCAAGCTACAGTGGCATTCCCTGCAATCTCTAAAATACCAAATGATGTGAGTGAAGCTGTTCTGCTTGAGATACAAAAAAGTGTCATTTACAGTAAGAGATTTTCCTTAAGTAGAGCGAATGGATTTAGGTGAAAAAAGCCTATTCAGCCATTGATTATATGTTATCAACAATATTCCACCAATATGTTAAGATAATAATGCAAATTTATGATAAAGTAAAATGATTTGACCATAAATCATTTGTCTTCTTCTCTTATTGTATTCAACATTCTTTCAAATGATTTATTCTAAATCCTATGCTCAAGTCACAAATCGCATGATTTTTCTCTTAGCAGCTGGACTATTAGAAAGATAAATCATTGAAAGAAATATTTATGCTTTGTAGACGTTGTTGATTTTTACATATAATTAAATGAAAGCAATGGCCTTAGGTTTCAACTTGAGTATTTCTTCTGTTACTTACAGTGATGAGTGTCATGAACCCTTCAACGGGAACGAAAATTACTGATCTCAAGTTCTGTTACATTATGTTTCAATCCCTGGCAAGTCAATAATTAATCAAATATTATCAATAAATTATTAATTATTAAATAGTATGTGATGTTCATTCGTGTGAAGTAGTCTGGCGTTGTGGCTTGAGTTCGAAACAATTACTGAGGGCAAAATTGACAATGAATGGTTTGAAACATCAACACTTTGTTCATTGTTGTTAAGCATACTTATAAATAAAAAAAGAAACGTCAAGTTTTCCTAATTATTTTGAGGGAACCAATATATTTGGATGAAGAAATATTCAAATACCCTTTTGAATTTAGATGTAAATCATATTTTCCTGGCCAATTAAAAAAGTATTTTCTAATAAAGAAAATTGGACACTAATTTCCTCTATTGTTCAGCTCAAGAAGTTTGTTAACTTGCAAAAAGGAAGTAATATTTCTTTTTGCATATAAACAACAATGAAAAAAACAAATGTAAAAAAATGAACTGTTTGACGAAAAATTCTAATTAACGGGGAAGTTCCATTAAAAAAAAAGATTTCTTACTAACGATGTTAGCGAATTGCAAAATAAGCCCGAGCGATGTGAATTTATCTAAAATTACAATCAGTGGTTGGCTCTCGAGTGATCGCTCTAGTTTTGCAGAAAACTTCATCTGATTGAGGTCGACTGTGATTTTCTCTCTTTTAAGGTAATTTGCATGTTTTGATTACACCATTTGTTCTTGAAATTATTTTATACTTACTGTTGCTGTCACTAAAATTCAACACACATAGGTCCATATTGATAGGTATCTGGGGACGAATAACGCCGAAAATGGCCAATGAAATTATGACTTCGAAAAAGAATTTGACAATCCTAGATTAATTTTTCATGAACAATAAAACACTGGCCTCTGTACAGTCGCAGATTGATTTAAATCCGAAAGAGATTTCATTTCTTTTTGTATACGTAAACTTCAGCTTTGGGACGCCGATAATTACATCACGAATCGAAATACAGTCGGCAAATGAGTTCTTTTCCTGTTATAAGCTTCCTTTCGTCCTCTCATTTTGAATCGATCTTGTTATAGACTAGTGGTTCTCCAAGTCTTCCCCATTTTGGATTGTCATCTACTGATTTATATCCATGAGACTTTCCAGTATACGTGCCTCCCTTGACTTAAGTTCCTCTCCAATATCCCTTGCTAAAATATATCCCCTTGTGGTCAAGTGCTTCTCGTTTGAAATCATCAGTTATAGATTTAATGGACCAGGGTGGGGGGATTGAAAAAAGTTTCTGTCGTCTTAATAGAATTTCATGGGATTAGTATCGGGTTTCTCCTGACGTAGCAGACGAGCATATTTGTATAATCAGTGGTGGTTTTGCTTCGTTGCAAAATTCCAACCGGCGCCAGTTGTCAATGTCTGTATCCAGGGAAAGATTCCAGATGCTAATTTCCAAGACAGGCAAGTTCTCTCAGCTTGTAAGAGTGAGGCGAGAGTTCAATAAAATACATGGTTTCAATGGTCACACACCATTCCTAATATTGTATTGGTCCATGGCAAGTGGATTTCTTTTTAGTGGTTAGGAGGAAAATACAATACAACTTGCTTCTCAGTGGTTGATAGCTCTTGCTTTATTTGGATGTTGGTCAGAAAGGTAGATGTGTCAAACAGAGATTTGTACATTTCAATTCGAACAATGGACAGGCTTTCTTGTTTCACATCGTTTAACAACCCCCAACGGTGGGTCTGAAATGCCCTCTCCCCAAAGCGCTGGGCGCTCGAAAAACAGAACAGCCTTTGTGTGAATTCACCTTGTGCGTGATTACCTACTGGAATGCGTTCCATAGCCTGATTTAGATCGGCCTCTGAAGTATATTTATTTGGCCACATGTTTTCTGACGTGTACCTTAGTTGCAAGATTCGCCAAGATTAGCGTTTTGGTCACATGACTTTCTTAAATCAAATCAGTTTACATAATACGAGAGACTAACCCTTTAAACATCAGTATTTGAATTCAAAGTTTTCATCTTGGACTCGGAATATGTAACTACTAGTTGCATTGAACCATGTTAAGAGACCAACAACAGACCAGTTCAGTAACGATACTTTGACTGTTATTTCAAAATCTCACAGACAATATTGTTTAAAACGACCGACAAAGTTAATCGAGTCATTTTTTTATTTGTTTTTCCTGTCTGCTGTTCAATTGCTTAGTTTTGGGGTCATTAATTATTCAAAATATTCCTTGAAAATGACTGATGGCAGTTGAAAGCACTACGAAAAGATGAATATTGAAAACTTTTGACATTTTCTGCATTTATGTGGGGAAAAAACTAAACAACCGATTCTCAGACAGGAAAAACTAAATAAATAAAAAGTTGAATCGACAAAACCTGAATGTGGTTTTAACGAGATATGCTCATGAGAAGAACTGCTTCCCAAATACACATTACAAATTCATAAAGATTGATTGATAGATACAAAGAAAGATAGATAGATAGATAGATAGATAGATAGATAGATAGATAGATAGATAGATAAATTGATATGAAGATAGATAAATAGATAGATATGAAGATAGATAGATATAAAAAATAGCTAAATAAATAGATATAAAGATAGATAGATAGAGTTTAGAAAGTTCTGCAGCTTCAAACACTAATATGTATATGTTTTCATTTCAGTCAATTATTTTCCAATATCTGGCGATATAATTACGTAGTTTTTTTTTTGAGGAGGGATGTATGTTTAACACGGAATTAGAATTGAAGATTTTCTATAACGCTATTCTCTCCATTGCCCTGTCGATTGCTCTGAGTGCTTTTCGGACTCTATCTTCCAGTGGATTTGTTAGCTCTCGTGTTTTACATCCGTTCAGCATAGCAGGTATTATGCATTGAGTAATATCTTTACGTTTCGAGTATATTGGCAAGGTGCTTTTCAATATGTCTCTATTTATACTGAAAGCTTTCTAGCCAATCACTATACGCTGTTTTATTTCGCTCACACACAAATATATACACACACACACACACACACACACACACACACACACACACACACACACACATATATATATATATATATATATATATATATATATATATATATATATATATATACATACATTTATATATACACACATACACGGGGAGTGATATGAATATTGTTTTTATCCCCAAAATATATACACGTATTAGTAGTTGATATCTGCGGTCTTTCCTGAAATTTCATTTAATATAATTGTTGTTTAGAGAAAATGTTTGAAAGACTAGATTGGAAAACATTGGACGTTTCTATCGTAAGAACGATACATCGTTCCCAAATTAGAAAATGCTGGAAAATAGGGAATAATGTTAAACACGGTGTATTATTTTATACGATTTCCATTCTATATCGGAATCCTTTCATCTTTCAGAATTTTATTTATCTGCATCAGTTACCAGGGCTTCTGTTTTGGCGCGTATCCTTCATATTCTAAGAAAATTGCTTTTTTAAGTCCTGGGAAGCCATTTTGAAATATCAGAAGACATTTTCAAGGGACATTTTGTTCTTCGGATTGTCATTTACGATTATCCATATAGTGTTGTTTTTTTAAACTTGATTTGAATTCAGTTTGTTTCTATAAAATAAAAATGAAAATGGATATGCCATTGCTACTAAGAATTAATGAAAAATGAAATAAATAGTTTTTTTGTTTTTGTTTTTTTAAGATTATTGCTTCAGTGATTCTACAAATACAGGAACATGAACAAATATGGCACCGGAGAAATTGGTAATGGAGAATAGATTAAAGAGTTTCATTTGTCCTACAACAAAGCAGTAGAGTAGCTGTAGCTTGGTCGGAAAGAGCAGCTTGTTTTTTTTTTACCATGCATGAGTTCGAAAATCCATGGAGACATTCTGTATTTTCCGAGCAGCTTACCTCCTGCTGTAAATCGATGGGCTGGATGGACATGATAAAATTGATAATAATGGTTTACAAAACTTTATCAAATGGAAAATGAATTATGAAAAATAAAATAATTGCTTCACCGAGTATGCCATTGCTTGTTGTTTTTGTTGCTGTTGTTTTTTTGTATTTTGTTTTTTTGTAAATAATTGAATTTTTCTACCTTGACGATACATTTTCCAGATGAATCGTCATTAAGAATTGGGACAAACAGAAGAAGTTTTAATCCAATGAAAAAAGCTTTTTATAAACTTATTTTTGTTAGTTTTTTTGTAAAAATTGCTTTTGCATTTCATGTGATAACATATTAAATAGAAAAAATTAATTGTCTGAGCATCTGGTAATATCGTTGAATATTGTTCAAAATTATCAATTTCAAAACTTTTCAGGAATGAAATTATTTTTTGAAAAATGATAGAGAAATAATTGGGAAAATATAATTAAAAGAAATTGACTTTGCAACCAGGAATATCATTGAGGTAATCAAAATTTCATATATTTGATTTACTTTGACCAATACGCAGAGTCTGTTTATTACTCCTTGTAAATCAATCATTGTGTTGTTATGTGGGTATTTCCGTAGTAATATTCTTTCTGTACAGCATTATTACCAACACCAGTTCTGCTATGATTCGGAAAATAATTTTAAGAGATTGTTAAAATTGTTCTGTATGTTCATCAGTATCTTTCTTTCTCGGTTAGATGTCCTGGTATTTTTGGTTTCATTTTTCGCTTTGTTTCTTTGTTGTTGTTTTTTTAATTCTCTCTATTTGTTCCCCAATCCTCCATAGGATACAAACTTTGTATTACGCAGAAATAAAATGTAAAGGTTTGTCGACATAATGTACGTCACACTGCGTTATATCAACCAATTTTACATATAACATTTGATTACAGCTGCTGAAAAGAGAGAAGAACATTGAAAAACTTTTCAGTCGATGGAAATGAATATAATGGAATTGCATCGGCCTGTTTGTTGCCAACTCTATTTTTTCAACGTTGTGATTCCTGTTCCAGATTTTCCTCGTACTTTGGTGAACATACTGTGCACTTTCTAATTGGGTTTTGTCATCTTACGAAAGAATTGCACACTATCGTAAGACAGGTTATCATGTCTGTGACCTGATGACTTAGCAAATCAATGGTTGTGAACAGATTCAAAAAGATCAGAAGACGAAGCGTTTGATTAGAGTAGTTTCGTGGACAGTGCACGAAAATCATTGCATAAAACTATAAAAACAGATCGTTCGGTCCGGATGTAAAACGATGGGTCATATCATTTTTCCTTTGAACGTTTTTGCCCATTAGTTGGAATAGAAGGTTCCAATTCGATGGGATTCTCGTGGCACCTGATATTAACAAAGACTTTTCACTTTGGAATAAACTATTTCTTCTGTATTTAAGCAAAAAGCAGATCGTAAATGTAGTTTAGAAAATGGACATTCCTGCTGTTACTTTTCTTTCGGTTTTTCTTTTTCCTGGTGTATATTGGTTTTGACAGTTCATAGACATTGTTACGGCTAATTAGCGAAATTAGCTACTTGGTGGAGTTTCAACTATCTTTACAAAAAATAAATACATAGTTTTAATTCGATCAAAAGTTTATTTAATCAAAACGAGATTATAGAACAACTATTTTTTACAGTCAAAGGTTTATGTACTTACAAAAATAAGTAGATACAAAGTTAAAACATTTTTTTTACAAAAAATAAATAAACATGTGATCAAAAGTTTTTTTTAACCAAAACAAGGATTAAAACAACTATGTTTACAATCAAATGTAGATGTAATCAAAGAAACCACTCTTACATCTACCAAAAACTCCTTTTTCTCTCATGTACAGTAATACAACTCTACTTTTCTTCACGTGTACTCAACAATATCCCTATCCCAACTACCATCCGGGCATTACCGTAGTTTTCACCATTTTTCTCTAACAGACCTTCACATCAAGCACAGAAGATGTAAAAGAATTTTTCGAAATTTATGAAATTCCTGACTGTTATTTCCAAATATCTGTAAATTCAATTTATGTAAGCTTTCCAAAGGGTTCCATGTTTTGCAAAGAATTAGATATTATGGTGATATGTGTTAATTTTTGTCGTTGTAAGGATCAGCAGTTGTTTACCATGTAATGGTTTCGGAGAAAACGAAACAATTACATCATCATGGTTCCTCAGCATTTTTGATCAAACAGCGTGTCCCCTTAAGCTATGATTTTAATGTCTAGCTTTGTTTTATGATTTTCAGGATCGTGTCATAAGACATAAAATTTGTTATTATACATAGGACATCATCATAATGTATTGTACACAGATGTTATTTTACACTATACATCATTCAAATTATAGGAACAAATGACTTATGTAAGTTACCCAAAAATCTTTGACGATTTGGGATCAGTAAGTATAACAACGGATGTGACCCGTTGTTTGTGTCACTTTTGTTACGTGTTTACTAATGTGGACATTCAATCCATTATGTCGGATTTATTTTTGGACTGCATGCAAACCAAGTAATGATATCATCTTTAAGAATATAAGTTAATCAGAAAGAAAATCATTCGAGTGGATTCTCTACCAACATATTCAAGAATTTGACAAAATATTTCACGACTACTAACATTGAATAATGCACGTCTTACACTATCTCACATCAATACCTTAGGTTTCTTCTGATTAAATAAGCGTTTTATACATGATTAAGACGGAACCAAATGGTAATCTAATAGTTAATGACATCATATGGACTCTCCCATCAATATAGATCAAACATTTGTTATTTAGTATTATATATTCAATATCCATCTATGACCTATCAGTCAGAAAACTAGAGAGAGAGAGAGAGAGAGAGAGCGTATACAGTCGTAATAAAGATCTTGATCATTCTTGAATCTCGTCAATTTTAAATGTAAACTTGATAAAATGAATCTGTAAAAAGTTTGAGTGAGGGAATTTATTAAATTTTAGACAGATTTATTCTCTACGCTGAGATCTTGGCCAATTTTTTGTCAGAGACTTCAATAAGTTCGCTCCTTTTTAATATCCCAACATCAAAAAGAAAATCGTCACAGATTGCAACAACTATTAAAATACTTTGAATAGAAGTCACGATAAAAAATGTGTATTGAATGAATTTTGCAATCTTTAAAAAAAAAGAATAGAGAGGAATCCAACCAATTATTTTCCCGTGAACTTTTTAATATCGCTCCATATTCTGAACTTTCGAAACAAAGAGAAAATATCTTCGCTTTGAATGGGACATAACTATCTTAGCAGTGCTAAATTTACAGATAAGCTGAGCGGGCAGCAGTCTAAGGCGATATAACGTAAGAGGGCTCCAGCAATTCTGCCAGAAATTAATTTTTCATTTAGCATTAGTTTTATTATATTTTTAACTAAGAAAATCAGGGGCGTATGTAGACCAAAATAATGTGCAATGAAAAAACTCAATTCAGATAAATAAAAGATTTTCGAATAATCTTCACCCGGCCCTCAGAGGAGTCCCTTATTTACCAAGCTCAGCTTAGTCTGGCACAAGGCCGGAAAAGGAAACCAAAGATGGGAAAGTTATGTTCTGTCTATCTCCCGAGTGGGAAGACTTCCTACCATGGACATCAGCATTCAAAGATATGGAAAAAAGCTCTGTAGTAAATCAATTGATCTTGTAGAGGTGTAATCTTTACAGCTCAATGTAAATTATGTATGGGTACAGTTGTTGATCACACGCCAAGAGTTTAAAGGTTCAATTCCATAAGGTAGAATAATATAAAAAGTACCAATAACCAAGACCATGTTTGTAACCATGATGATATGATTGACGGGCAGTTGTAATACGTAACCATGGACTCTTCCACTGAAACATTTTGCTGATAGAAAAAAAAACTCCCACACACCATCATGAAAATGGATTCTTATCCTAAAAAAAATCAATTGATAGGATTCAAGTACAATCGAGAATCCACTTTACGCCTCTTTTGCTCTCTCGAAAATGAAGGCAAAAAGCGAAAAAAAAGTGCTCAGCTTTTGTTTTGCAGCTAGCCTTTATAGAAGCAGAATTTACCCTTTTCCTCTCTTTTCGACACCCGACACATGTACCTCCCACCACCAAGGCCTTTGATGACTCAGCGTAACGTACCATTCCAAGCATTTCCTTCTCTAAAAGAAATTCCCATACAAGTTAATGGTAATTTCTTCTTTGGTTTACGAAAGATATATGCTTGCTCTATTTTCGGATAGCGGGGTAAATTTGTATATCTGTGATTTTTTTCTTTTTGGGATCAATGTATGTATAATAAAATCGTACTTACCAACCTAAGAGCATGCAGCTTGCATAATGCTTTCTATGGTGATTTCATGATGCTGGGCCTCACATGGAAACACCATAAGACAGCACATTACATCCAGGAAAAGACTAGAGTAAGGGACATCATAGAATCCATTAAAAGCTCAAATGGCAGTAGGCTGGCCATGTTGCACGAATGGCACACAACCGATGGACATCACGACTCACAACATGGATCCCCTGAGATCATATGCAGAACTGAGGCCGGCAGAATATTAGATAGAGAAACTAGCTAGACAAATTCAGAAAGTACTGGCTCCGCAACGCCAATGATAGAGAAGTGTAGCGAATCCTGGGGAAGGTCTATGTCCAACGACAGACGTTTAAAGACGGATGATGATGATGATGATGATGATGATGATGATGATGATGATGATGATGATGATGATGATGATGATTCAGCAAGATTGGATGGTCTCTATGTTATTTAACGAGAAAAAATAGGTGGCAAATTCAGATTGAGTATGTTTAGAGCAGCTAGGCCGTCACTAGCATGGGAAACAGAATCGCCTGAGCGAGTCTGCGTTTGTACCGAGAATACTTATGTTCACTTTGTGATGACGCCTTTAGGTAAGGCATGGATCCATCTCATCCCTAGATATGGGTAAATAGAAGGGTGGTTGGAAGCTTTAAATTCTATAAGACAACAGATATAAGAGTAGATTACTCAGACAAAAAAAAAGGTTGGCATTCACCATCGCTGATAAAGTAGTAGGATTGTGGGTATGGGCTCGCAACTACATCTAGTAAAAGCTTATTTGTTACTGGAATTGAAACGGGGTAATTGCACCACTATACTCTAAAAGGAGTCTACAGAAGAAAAAAATTGACTAGTTCAGAAAAACCATAATATATGTGCCACAGCCAGTTTTTAGCCACCGACAACTTTTTTGTTGTTTTATCCATTGCCAAGATCTTACTAACAAACACGGTTCAAATCATGACAGAGAAAATTTCCTTCCACTCTCGACCACTTCAAGGTGGAAAATCGTAATATATATATATATATATATATATATATATATATATATATATATATATATGCCTGAATTCAGTCTATATCTTAATTGTTACAAATAGCATATATTATTAGTTCACAATGTTATAGAGCTTTGATATTCTAATATCTAGGCTTTTCGTCCATCTTATCTCATTGAATTGGATGCGTGTTTTTCCTGTGCTTTGCCAAAGAATCAATTGGCTAAAGATGCTCTGGTGAAAAAAAAACAGCAAAAAGTATATGCAACTGGTAAATCTAATAATAAAATACGCGTAAAAGCAAAAGTATTCCGTCACCCAAGCTCAAAACAAGAAGAATATATTTGCTGAGAGCATTTCAATAAAAAACAACAAAACTAAGAGCTGATCAAAATTAAAATAAAATGAATTATGATGGCAATACTTCGTCTTAGGAGCTCAAAAAAATTTGCTGTTTGAATTGAACAATAGGAAAAAACAAACAAACTGTTACCATATCACTGAGCTCGGGTTGATTAATAATTATATTCCTTAATTGAAATAAATCATTAGAGTAACCACGCTGCAGACTATTAGCATTTTAGCAAAATATTTTTTAGAATCACATTAATTTTCGTACAAAAATCTCAATCAAAAAGTTATTTAGACGTATAGAATCTGACAGACATTTGAACAATCTTCTAGGTTACATTAACCTGCCGTCGGCTCCTGGAAAGAATGAGTTTGACGGGAAATAATAACGTCTTTATTTGATAAACAGTAAATTGTGAAATAAAACAAACTCGGCGAAAAAATTGTTAATTTCCCAGATTACGAAATCCCTGACCCATTGAAGTAGTTGAGAATTTGAATCAAACTACGCAAAACTAATTCAATATCAAAACCAGAATATTATGCATAAAATCAATACATTGTGCGCAGTTCCTGAGAAATGTAATCAGAAAAGAATGGATAACGTATGAAAAGAATCTATCAATGGAAAGAAATTGCCCAAATCACATTATTGGTAATGTATGTGAAATCACATTAAAAATCTCTGCATGGCTGTGTTTGCGTGAGAGCATATACACACACACCTATGTACATACATAAACATAAAAGTATGAAAATGTACACACATGCACATATATCTGTGTGTGTGTGTGTGTGTGTGCTTGTGTGTGTGTGTATGTGTGTGAGTGCCTGATAATTCATCTAGTGATGACAACACTTCATCTTATAATTAAAGATAACGTAAAAAAATCCTATTGTTGTGCAATTTTCTAATTCCCCTATTTGTTTAAAGCAGAATGTCTCCAAAAGTATATTCACCTTAGACTGCTTATAGTTCTGTACGACTTTTCGTTGAGAATCGTACTGAACTAGTACTGGAAATGTGAAAAACGTCAATAAAGTCCAAAGATATAGGGGTAAATCAGTAGTGTTTTTGTTTTTATTCTCACGAGATCTCCTGTATGTTTTCAAGGCTTATGCAATGCCCTGCGTATAGTATCGTCCAATGGTCCAATCCTTTCTTTGCCTTTGAGTTAGTTTGAAGGTTCTCTTTTACCTTGTGATTTAAGCCTACAGAATTGACAATTGATGACCATTCACCTCCAGACTTTATTCAAAGGGACGAGTCACCAGACTCAAATGGCTTATACTGGTTTCAAGGTATTACATTCTGATATTGTTCCATTACCCGAAGTTTTCTAGACGCTTTAATGGCTTTTGGGCCCAGTTGAAAATTGTGCCCAAATCCCGATGTGTGTATCCGCCATAATAGCATCTAAAACAAATGCTGCAACTGATTAATATCGATAATAATATTATATGTATATGAATATTTGAATGAATGAATGGCTTGGTTTCACAGACGAATATTTTGGGAGTTTTTTTTACGATTATGGGATCCTTGGGTAGCGTAGACATGTAAACGAAATAGCACTCCCGTCTGCTCGATGGAGTTTCAAGTGAATAAGGATATCGAAAATATAGTGGAGGCATAGAGAGTCTTTGAATATGTGCATGGATAAGTTTTAAAGAAAAGGTCCGTAAAAACTAAAATATGTTTGATACACCATAATATCAATAGTCAATACAAACCAAAATTTTGTACATAATGTTATTGGGAGCACACTAAGCTTTACGGAAGTCAAAAGTCAAAATAACATGGAGACACCGAGAAACATTTGGGAATAAGAAAGTTGAATGAATTTGTACACATGCTGTGCTGGAATCACTCGATCAATAAACCGAGCATAGACATTAATAACTTTTAGAAATCATTAATTAGGAGGAAACTAGCGATGAATTTAGGTTTCCAGAAAACTAACCCAACAATTTAGAGCGTTAACGAAGGCCAATAGGCTTATTAGAGGACATGGTCTGAGTGCATAGGTTAAAAGAACACAATCTCTATAACGAGCAGGAGATGATGAAAGGAGAAATATAAGAAACGCACGGCAATATTTGACATCCAAATGAAAATAGACACCCGAAGAAGGTCAGAGAATACGTGGTCGAAAATTTATCAAGGAAAAAAACAAAGATGACAAAATTAACTAAACAAAATATACGATTATCAAAGCAATCACATAAGATCATATTGTATTGTATCATAACTTTTGATCCTTCGTGACTCACAAACTAATGCTGATTGTCGTCATAGTCACCAGTACAGATAATGCTTGCTCCATCCAAAAACCGCCTTCCCAGTATTTTCTCTTCTTCTTCTTCTTCTTCTTCTTAGATTCGTGTTTTATCTTTCCCCTCGTTGCTTTTCATCACAGCGTTTCAGGTCAACATGTTGAATAATGCAAACTAGCTACACCGGCGGAAATACCATGGTCGTTGACATCTGAAATAACTCATTATCTCATATCTCTCTTCTTCTCTCACCCTCAACCTGTTATTTCAAATCATCTCCTTCGTCCCTCCCAATCTTTGTTGCCCGTCCATGTTTTTTTTTATCTAAATCTTATGCAAACATGGATTAATTTGATTTTATGGGATAAAGGAATAAAGAGAGCACCAATACTTTCGACTACATCTTCTCTTCCATATTCCTCTGGCTCTATCTCTCCATTAAGAATCTCAATGTTTGGCAATTTTGCGTTTTTCAATCTTTTAATTTTTTCACTCATTGTCTTTTGTTGTCCAATCAGCAAACCTGTCTCTCAAAGCTTTTTTCTTCTTTTCTTCCAACTCTAACATATTGCCCTGTTGCTGATGAGTGCGAGACGCATAAAATCTTGACATTCACCGGGTATTAGTCCTTGTAATTCATCTTTTGATATATATATATATATATATATATATATATATATATATGTGTGTGTGTGTGTGAGTATGTATGTATATATAAAGCTTTATTTACAGTGTTAGAGAATGAGTGCTCTGATTTAACATCTACAACGGATGAAATTTGTTTTCATTCGTTTTCTGTTCGTATTTTTACGCATTGAGGAAATATATGTTATCTTCACTACATATATATATATATATATATATATATATATATATATATATATATATATATATATATATATATATATATGTGTGTGTGTGTGTGTGTGTGTGTATGTATGTATACAATTTTTTCCTTTAACCAGTTTTTCCTTTTGTTTTTGGTTTTGTTTTTTTTCTCTAGCTTTTCTGCTTCCCACCTTTCTTTTTCACTCACATTATAATTCCTGTTATCCCCTCCCCCGCTTTTCCCAATTACTTACCACTAGATATAATTCTATAGGTTTCTCAGTCAGAGGGCTTTACTGATTATAGCACAGAAAGATAGGGGATCATGTAGATACAACACTCTGATCCCTGGTAGAAAAGTGTAATGGTTGTATATTACAAACAATCTGAATAATATTAGTCAATTTGAAGTTGCATTATTAACTCCTCAACAAAAAGTTGTGTTGGGAAAGTACACTCTAATGTAGAATTAGGGATACGGTCTGATTGCTTAGAAGAGAAAAAAACTCTTGATTGGGGCTTTATCACCCCAAAAACAAAACAAAAAACAAAAACAAAAAATTCATTTTTTCAATAATAAAAACAACGAGCAAGACTTCTTTAAAAAGTGTAGACGTTTTCATTCAATCATTGATTTCAAGCACAGGTATCCTTGCTATCCGAAATTAAAGTATTCCTGTAAAAAGACGGTGCCAAGCGAAGATGCAATAAACAACAACAATAACAACAACCATCATTATTATCATCAACACTGCAGGTACTATTTCACTTCTTCAGCTCCCTGGCAAGGTTTGGATTGATGTCATTATCATGGTTGTTGGTAGTACTAGTAGTAGTAGTAGTAGTAGTATGTTGATAATAATAATAATAATAATAATAATAATAATAATAATAATAATAGTAATAATAATAATAACGACAATAATAATAATCGTCATCGTCGTAGAAGTAGTTGTAGTGGTAGTGGTAGTAGTAGTAGTAGTATGTTGATGATGATGGTAAAAATTATAATGAGAATAATAATAATAACAACAACAACAGCAATAATAATAATAATAATAATAATAATAATAATAATAATAATAATAATAATGATAATAATAATCGTCGTCGTCGAAGTAGTTGTAGTAGCCGTGGTAGTAGACCGCTGTGTCTCTAACTACTATTGTAATTAATACTACCGTATTCATTATGTCAAGTGTTTCAATTCTGAAGGCTATACTGTCGGCTTGCGGTTGTCGAGTGTCGCTTCCATCATTTTTTTATTCTTTTTTCGAAGTTTTTTTCCCGCTTTCAGCTAAACCATTGTTGTCGTGACAGATCCTAAATGTTTACTTTCTCTTTGCTGTCAAAACGTCATCAACCTTTTCTTGTCACATCAAGCAAAAGATGAAAGAATCAGGAAGAAATATTAAATTGCCAGAGGTTTCAATTGAGCGTGGTTGTCTGGAAACGCGAAACGGGCCAAGAACGACGTAGTGAAATGCAATGCAAATGAAAGGAAACGAAGGAAAAAAACACTAACAGGATGAAATAAAGGATGGGAAAATATCAGAAAAAATAATTATTAAATGATTTTTTTATACTAAGCTGCGGGTGATCATTATTCAAAATTGTATTTGAAAAAAAAAACTGATTGGAATAGGGACAGATTTTAAAGCACAAACAACAGGGATGTTTTATGATTAACTTTTTCTAAATTGAAAATATTTTAAGTGGGAAAGGTGATGAACGGAAGTAGATTTATTATCTAGTGGCTTGTTTCGTTTGAAAAGTCGGTGTTTTTTGCACACTATGTAAAATAATACTACAAGCGAAAGATTCACTAATGGAACTGCATTTTCTTTTGCTGATTCAAAAAGATATGATTTGTTATTATTGGAGGCTTTTAAGCTCTCAATAGCAATAGTGTCTACCCAAGATATTAGACGAATTTTAAATACAATTTCAAATTGGAATATTACGCTACCCAACTCTCTGATGACGTCAACAAAACATTTTGATTAAACACTAATACAGTGTGAGCTGTTCAGCGTTGGTACAGTTCGTTTTGGTCTCGAAATATAAGAAACCTCAAAAGAGGCCCAAACTTGTTCTTAATGATGGAGAAATGTCGATGGTAATGGCCCACGACTTTCTACAGACTTTAGGGTTTCAACAGCGTCGTCTCAAGGCAATAGAAAAGGTTAACAAGTTACACAATGGGTCATTCATAAACTGAATAAAATGTTACATTCGAAAAATTGCGTTTCATATGGAATAATCTAATATTGATACGGTTAGCTGAAAATAATATGGGAACATAAAGGTTGAATCTATGGTTATTGTTCCACTTAAAACAAACCTAAAGATCCTTTGAAAGAGATCAGAACTAGGAATCTTTTGAACCATGAAGATAACAGCTTTATCAGAATCTGTTAGGAAGAAAGGAAGAAAGAAAGAATGAACGATAAATAGTTAGATAGACTGATAGAGAGAGGGGGGAGATTCACGTATAAAGTGCTTTGCCTATTTGATCACTCTATTGTGCATCTGTGTTTTAAAAGGGGTGTAAAGGAGAAAAGAGGATGGACGGGGTGGAGGTTGTCGAAGGGTGGATGAACTCTAAAGAGTCAACAACCATTCACAATTTATTTGGTTTGATAGATCTAATCAGATGTAGAGAAAACCTCGGTCACAATACGATCCCAATACGATCCCAACTTGCCTGGTCTGTATAAGATTGAAGGCCATCCAGAATATTGTGCCAATATGAATACAAGATAGAGTCGTCTCCGGACCATTGACATGCAAACAAAGGGAGTGCGTACATAACTTCAAAATAGCGAGACAGAGGTGAATAGAGGACAGTAGCAGCTGCCGTGAACCCTTTTTTGTTCAGCGAACTGGGGTTTAATAAGCACACCCAACAAATGTCTAAGTGTACGCATACGTAATGCAAGAACATTAAAAAACGAAAATCTCAACATTTTTCCGCAAGAATTTGTTTTGTTTGCAACAAATTCATTGTTTTGCCTATCCTGCTTCAGCTATCCTTCTCTCTTTGGTTGCTTCATGTTGACCACAATAAATTTCAAATGCTGACAAAATTGATCTTGGATTTCGGGTTAAAACTTGCCTTATATTAACTAGCACAGCACTTCTAAGTAACTGGATTATTCAGAAACAAAACTTTAAAAATCCAAAATGAATGTTCTGAATGTCAATCAACTGTTTTTATAACCAAGGTAATTAAAGCAGAATTATACGCAGAACTGTTTTCTTAATACACTGATCAATTGCCTGTACAGTAACGAAATATCAGTGGCACTCTGACAGATTTACAATCCCCACCTTGCAAGGACCAAATTATGAAATACACCTAGCGCAAATCTATCTTCCAACGTCACTTGATCCTGATAACTGAGCAGAAATTTCATACCACTAAATACAAACCACCATCGATAAAATACCAAAACGAGATCACCTCATACTAGAGGGCGCCTTGAATGCCAAAGTAGGCGAGCTCCATAACTTACATCCTAACTCAATTGGCAAATTCACATAAAATTATCATGCAAACTGATTTCTGTACGCGCCGTTAGATAAAGTTCACTAACACTTGTTTCAAGAAAAGGCGTCTTCATATTTGGACTTTACTTAACAAAACGTTTTTTTCGTCAAATTACAACAAATGAAAGATGTACAAAACAACTGTACATTGAATATACTTGATATATCAGACCACCAACAAGTCAGATCAGAAAGAGAAACAAGCGTCCATCCTGCACAAAAAGACCCGCTCGTTACGTCTTTTCTGCTTAGAAAGTCACATATGTTGAAGTTGAATCACAAAAAGACGTCATAGCTGAGGACACCGGTAAAGAGTCAATAGTCAATGCTTTACTATTTGTTATAAACTAATTTCCCCATGCTGATGAAATCAGGACCCAAATGGTAGTCGCTTCCAATTATAGCAGCAATCAGTAAAAAGAAAGACACTCGGAAAAAACACGTCCCTGCATCAATACAATTCAAAATTATGTTAAGAATGTGAAATCATAACCAAACTTTATTCTGGGTCGGCAGTTTTATTAGGCAATCAAGAAATTCAAAACTAAATCGAAAGAGCTAAGGCGGGAGATAGAAAAAAAAACTGATGGAACATTAGTGACAGAAAAAGTCTGGGCAAATTTCTACGAAACCTGAGCAATCAAGAACCGGTAAATATAGACGGAGAAAGTGAATTACCACTTCCCGAGTTAGTTATCGATAAAAAATAAAAAAGAATCATGCTTGAAACAACTGGTGGATGGAAAAGGACTGGACAATATTTCTACAGAATCAATTTAAGCTGTAGAAGAGGACATGTTGCTCAAACTAAGAGAGCTATTTAAGCTAATTCTCAGAAATAACCTAACAAGCAACTTGTAACGTCACCAAATAACAGACTTGTTAGAAAAAGGACTGTCTTTAATGGAAAAAAACTTTTGACCAATCAATCTGCCTGGCAACATTTACAAACATTTTATGACGATAATTGCTAATCGAATTGAATCTGATCTGTTGCAATGTATCCCCACCATCTCAAGCTGATTACCAACCCGAAAGGAGGACAGTGCAAAAAATAAGAGCTAGTCAACAGATTATTGAGAAATCTATAGAATTTAATAATCCAGCAGATCTGATTTTCGTCAGCGTTTAGCTTTCGACAGTATCGATCAAAGAACCGTTTGGAGATATTGATAAAAAAAACACCCATAAACAAATGATGTATCGGAATGTACGCAGCGGATCAGAACTCTATGAAGGCAGCTATCGGCTCTACTTGTTTCTTCAGAATTCTTAGAGTTATCAAACAAGGTGATGTGCTTGCAGCAGTCCTTTTCATCCTCGTTTTATCAGATGTAATCGGAAACATTTTTCAATATCATGACTTCAAACATCTAGTTGGTTAAGTTTAAATCGTAAAACTTTTTCGCAAATCATATCATACCAATATGCCATGACCAAAATATACTCCAGGACTTCATCAACACGCTAAATATCAATGCAAGTGAATTAAATCTAATAGATTCGATGATGTCTCGGACCCCCGTTTTATTCTAGATATATTGTGCTGTCTTGTGATCTCCCCATATGAAGTTTATCGACTGTCTGCCATTCTTGTAAGATGACCAGCCCATTGCCATTTTAGTTTTCTAATGGATTTTATGATGTCCCGAACTCCTGTTTTCCCCTCGTATATTGAGCTGTCTTGTGGTCTCCCATGTGAGGTTGAGCATAATTCTTTCATATGCACGTTGCATGGTTCTCAGTTTGCAGGTTTTTCCAGATTACGAATGAAAGACAATCGATGGACATCACGACTCACAACATGGATCCCCAGAGACCACACATGCGAAACTGAGGCCGTACAAGTACAAGATGGAGAGATGAACTAGACAAATTCAGAGAATACTGGTTCCGCGACGCCTATGATAGAGAAATGTGGAGGATCCTGGGAAAGGTCTATGTCCAACGACGGGCGTTAAAAGATTGATGATGATGATGAAATCAAATCTGCAAACATGAGTTGAACCAAACGCATGTTAACCGATAAATCTAAAATCCTAGTAGGTCTTTGTATCGACAATAAAACACTAGAAAATTTCAAGCAATTTGAATATCTTGGGTATAAGATTTATTACAGTGAAAATGATGTTCCTGCAATGAACTGTCACTTGGCAAAAGGCTGGCAGAGTTCAAACAAAAACAAAAATCTATTAACATCGAAAAACATTCTATAAAAAAAATGAAATCTTCTATGCGTACATTTTTGCAGTCATACTTTATGGCTTGAAATGCCCAACATGGAGTGAAAATTGCTAAAACATTACGAAATCTCCAAAGACCACATCATGACATTTATGCAAAACGAAGTACTCTAGGACGAATGTAAAATCGAGAAATTTAGAACACGCACAAGTTTAGTACCACTAACCGAATAATTGGAAATAAGCAAATGGAAACTCTTTGGATACATCAAAAGATCTGAAAAAACGACAGGTAAAAGTCTGTCACGAGGAAAACCAAGAAAACGTTGGACGGGTGATATCAATCTGTAGACACATTTCAAAAACTAGTGAAGATACTGTCATGGCATTACTTATTCTGCTATCGGCCTTGATGTTTAACTAAAAGAAAAACTCTTATAAATCACGTCTCCAAGTTTCTCAAATGCTGATCTCTCTCTTCAAAGGGGAGAAATCAGTATCTGCTTCGGTTTTTCTCTATTAATGAATCTGAAATGCTGATTCAACTAAGTAATTATTTTGTGATTCCATCTCCTCTCTTCCTCTCACTGCAACCTAATCAAATTTGATGCCTTAAATCTCCTCTGATCCATTATTTCACCCTCGCAATCTCTCTCTCTCTCTCTCTTTCTCTCTCTCTCTCTCTCTCTCTCTCTATATATATATATATATATATATATATATATATATATATATATATGCATGTGTATGTGTGAGGGGTGCCTAGGAAGCTCTCTATAAATGTTGAAACATTAGCTGTATAAAAATCATTTTCAGTCAATTGTCTCCCGATATATGTTAATGCAGTTTATGTGATTGTCTTCCATGTTTTTTATGTATTACACGGAATTTGATATTATAATATTTTGCGTGAATCTTTCTACCTGGAATCATCAGTTGTTTACCGTGTAACATTTTGGAGGATTTAAAAGACAATTAACATGGCACCCCAGCAGTGCTGATCAAACACCACCTCGCCTCAAGATATGATTCTAATATATAGCTTCTGACTTACAAACTGGAAACTATGCAACAAAAATGTGAGAGAATCATGATCATCATCCCAAAGAGAGATCACAAGACAGCACAGTATATTGTGGGAACAGGAGTTGGTGACATCTTAAAAAACATTTGGAAACTCAAATGGAGATGGACTGGTCATGTTGCAAGCGTGGCAGACAATTGATGGATATCACAATTCGCAACATGGATCCCCAGAGATCAGATGCAGAACCGAGACTGGTAGAATATTGAGACGACGAGATGAATTGAACAAGATGAGAAAACGCCGACGATATTGAAATGTGGCAAATCCGGGGCAAAGTCTTTGTCCAACAACGTATGATGAAAGAATGATGATGATGATGATGATGATGATGATGATGATGTCATACTGCATGCAAATTGTTATTTTATTTAGGGTATCATCATAATTTATTGTATATGATTGTTATTTTATACCGCACATCATTTCATTTTTTTAAACACATGGCTTACTTATGTGGGTTGCCCCAAAAAACATACTTGACGCTGAGGGATCAATAATTATGACAACAGACGTGACTCGTTTTTCGAGTCACTTCTATGTGGATATTAAATCCGTTGGGCTGGTTTCAATCTCGAATATATATATAAATACATATATATATATAGTTTAGTCTTCATCAAATGGAACACAACGAAATGAAAATCTATGAATGGATAAAAATCAAAAATCCTGTATGCTTCTAGAAGGCAGATAAAATCTGAGCACTTGATAATATGCTGAAACAATTGACCAAGCTGTAGTGTGTAACTCATATAATAAGAATTTTCTCTGTGTAATTAGTATCCCTAAAGTTGATATCATAAGTTTCTTAGCATGCAGTCTGGAGTTAAAACCGATACAATGGATTAAATATTTACATGGCTGAACGTTCAATAGAAATGACATAAACAGTAAGTCATGTCTATTGTTATACTTACTGATCCTCATCGTTTAGAACGTTTTAGGGTAACCTATGTAAGTAAGCCTTGTTTCAAAAAATAAATGATATGTGATATAGAATATTAACAATACACATAAAACTTTATATAAGATGACAAACTAAATTTATGATATAAACCTTTTGAAACTGTTTGATCAAAACTGCTGAGGTGCCATGTTAATATAACTGTTTGGTTTTCAAAATCTTCGAAATAGTTGAATGGTAAACAACTTATGATCCCAAGACATTTTATACATCGAAAAAATTACATAAATTGCATAGACAGATATTGGGAAATAGGTAACTGAAGTGACACAAAAAATTGAAAAAGTTCTATGTTCAGTTTTTAAAGCTGTAAAGCTTTCTAGATTATATATATTTATATATATATATATATATATATATATATATATATATATATATATATATATATGTGTGTGTGTGTGTGTGTGTGTATGTGTGTGTGTGTGTGTGTTCAATCTCGGTTTCTTTTCCTCTTGATGTGTTAGTTACAGTAGACTTTTATGACACTCTGATTGACAAAACATTGTGACAATTATTCCTCGGAAACACATATCATCAATAGTTTGAAAAACAACTATTATACTGTTGATCAAATTCCTTTACAAGCCTCATAAACGAACCAAAATATTTCGTATATTACGTAGCTTTGTCGATGACGACCAGATACGCCGAGTTATTGAATTCTATATATGTCTCTATAGTCTATTGAATAGTTAGTATTTGCTCTATCGTTCGTCTTTCGGGTGGGTATGCAGATTGAGACGAAGGGATACATTGGTGTAGATCAGATTTAATTCGGTTGGTGATTCAACACAAAACGGTAATAGAAAATGTTTAGTGAATAGATATAGAGATCTCAAAATATTCATGTGCACCATCTTACAATGTCAACAAAATTGAAAGAAGAAAAATTCCTGGATCCACTTGAAAATTGGATTTATTATCCCTCGGATATATTGTATAGAGCAAACTGACAAACAGATAGACAGACAGACTTGGGTGAATATATAAACAGTGTTCAACTTTGCTGGCCAAGCGGATGTAATTATGATTTACACTAAGCAAATTGTCTATGTAACCTCGTGTGTGTATGAAGCCCTGTCATGGTGTGAATTTTAGCAAGCTAACCTAGCATACTACTATACTATATTGAGTTTGATCCTCTAGGGTATTGTTACATTGAAAGTGGGTGGTGCTGTAGTGATGAGGTCACTGGTCAATGGAACAAATCAAATGAAATGTTGAGTAGTCGGACGTCACAGAACCCAAGCGAATAATTTCGTTGCGAAGCCCGTGTGAAGCGTTGAGGAGAGGAGAGCGGTGTCGGATCTAAAACGAATAATGTTGTGTTGTGGTGGGTGTATGTGATGAGAGGTTGGTCAAGTTCTTTTTGGTTCCGATCATAGTAGATGCCTACAAAAATTGACCTGACCTTGAATAAACCTTTAGAGATCACCAGAGGTCAGCAGCATCTATTCTATCTTCATCCTGGGGTCAAGTTACGCTTTTACGCAAATTTGCAGACTTTAGGGTGTAACCATCTGTGTTAGATTTGAAAATGCCGAAATTGACCAGACCTTAGATTAACTTTTTGAGTTCACGAGGGGTCATCGCCATCTATCTTATGTGAATCCTGGGTTGACTTAGCCTTATACACAGTTTTTTTTTTCGGCTTGAAGAGTGCCGTTGTTTGGGAGTCTACAAAAAGCATTGTTCGTCTTCATCGTATTACTGCACGTTCAGGCACCACAAGTTGAGGTACAGGGCTGAACAATGGAGCATTTGCTCCTAATTATGTATTGAAAAAACTTTATATTTTTTTGTTCTTTGGAAAGCCCCCCTTAAATAAGTTTTTAAGGGTTGTATTTAAAATCATGCTAAATTGGTTCGTTTGTATCTGGCAGTGTTCATACTTGCTTTTAGTGTTTGAGCAAAAGGCAAGAAATGAGCCTTATTCATTGATCAAACTTTCTCTATTCTCTTTCATTGATCATCCCCAACTCAGCATTCTGCTGAAAAGAGGTTTGTCACGTGACGGTTTTTTCTTTCTTTTCTCGATCACTAATCAGCTAGAAAGGTAGTAGTGTTAGTATTTCTTCTCATTGAGTTTTGATAAATATCATCAGGAGTCAAGTAACAACAAGTCTCCAAAATATGCCAACATTTTCCTCGCTGTTTAAACTGATTTTAATGATACTGTTGTCTAGATGGTACGATATTGTTTTTTTTTTAAATTTTTAAGGCTCTTTAAGAGTGTTATAAATACAATAATAATAGCGAATAAAACCGTCACCTTCATGTTCCCAAAAGTTTGCAGTTCTCTGACAAGGTTTAAGATATTATACAAGTTTCTTTGATCAGTCTCCTAGAGATCCTCAATGATGGAAACAAGTATTTGAACACTTACAAACTATTCTTTTGATATACTTCCGATGCTCACATTTTACTCTATATTTAAACAGCTGATGTATTCTGATATAAAATTAATAATTACTAACAAAAAATACATATTTCCATACAATGTAGAATGATATATCTATCTATTTATAGATAGATAGATAAATGATGAATCGGTTCATTAGACGGTCGGGTAAACAACTGTTCAAACCACAATGACTAGAGCCATTTTCCTCGACGTTTTGCATTTATTAATGGTGCTGAAAAATGTGAAAAATAGCGGAATGAAACCCAGAAATAGTTATGCTCCTAATTACACAATTTTTTTAACGTTTCTACGTTGATTGAAACAGTCTACTAGACAGACATCATACTCTCTTGTCCAAGAGAATGCCACAGTGATTTGGCCAACAATATATATTTTTCATATATTTTGCATTTCTGTATTGATCGCTCTCCAACCTTTGTACTTTGTACATCCAATAATATATAATTTTATATATATATATTTATATAAGAATTACAAGGATATCTAACTGGTGAATGTTAGCATTTCGTACCTCATGCAGTCATCAGCAACAAGTAATATGTTCAATTTTTGTAATTAAGACAGCAAAAAGCCCTTTTAGATTTGTAACAAAATGCCCATTTTACACACGCACACACGCACACACATATATATATATATATATATATATATATATATATATATATATATATATATATATATATATATATATATATATATATATGGGTGTGATTTAAATTGAAAAAAGACATATTTTTAATTAAGATTTGTTTTACTGTGGCAAGTTTTCGGCTTTTTTTGTGGCTAGCAACCGATTTTTCTGCTACTCTTCCGCTCTCCTAGTAATCTTCAGTCACTTTTAGATTTATCAAACTATTTACATTTGTTAATAGACGGGGACGTGTTCACAATTAAACTCTAAATTTTATAAATCTTTACATAATTTATGTTTCAACGAGTCTCGGCATTCCTGCAATGTGTTATGCATTGAAAGTTGGAAGGAAAGACGTAGTCAGTAATTACGGATGAAAGCAAGCGTTCCTGACAGACTAGGGTTACAATATATTTCGGCACGAATTATAGAATGATGTTGAGTAGTGTAGTCTGATAAGTTATTGTGTTTGAGTTTAATATCAACTTGTTGCCCAACTATTGCGTACTTGTGCCAGACTAATTTAGGTTTAGTAAATATCTAAGGACCTATTCAGTGACCAATTCATTCGCCTATTTTCCATTGATTTAAGTGATCGATTTTCGATCCCAAGTAAAAGTTGAGATGATGGATGTTGATTTCCATACTAGGTTCTGAATGTTTATAAGATTTTTGAACTTATTTTTAACCCAATTTCGACCTATTCCCGACTAATCAAACTGAAGTAAATCCCTCTCTCCCTGTTTTTCACTTTTCCCTCTCTTTCCCTCTCTCTCTCTCTCTCTCTCTCTCTCTCTCTCTATCTATCTATCTATTCCCCCCCCCTTGTATGAATACGAGTATATTTTTCGTAAGTATTGCTTAGTCTCACACAAGCCCAATACCAGTGAATCAAGTAAATTCATCCTGTCATTGAACTTTTTCAGATCATCATACGTTACTGTGGTTAGAGAACTTAATAAAAACTAAATGTAAAATAAAATTCATCTTTCTTAAGAGATATCTTGCATCTGGACATTTAAATAGTGTGATAGAAGACATCTGCAGTTTTTTTTTTGTTTTTTTTTTTGTTATTGTTGATTATGTTTCTTTATAGTTTTCCATGTACTTTTTTATAATTCGGATACCAAAGTTTTTATCCTCATTGGCAAGTTTTTGCGTTTGTGGAGTTTTTTGGGGAAGTATCATGACTCTGGTCATATCGTTGTTATTATTTTTGCTTTTGTGCTTTTCGTGGGGGTAAAATATCAAAGAGTGAACATCGAATAACGCCACCGGAGCGTAATATCGCTACGTCATCCCATTACAAAAATGAACATACGTTTGAGAAAGACATTTGAATCCAATCCGATGGCGCTACAACACCATCGGGAATAAAAGATATAAACGAAAATAGATTATTTCAATTTTTCCAAAATTGGTAAGATAAATAACTGCAGATAACGGACAAGGAACATTACTATAGATAGATGTACACTGTTACCGAGCTATAGTATTGCCAATCAACAACTAATATAATGTTCTCCTCGTCTCAATACTCGATACGAAGTCCCAATTCCCTCAGCAAGTTCTTAATCAGCATCCATTATTTCAGCTGAAAATGTGGACATAAAAATATGTCTATTTAGCATGAATTTACACTGTAATTCGAGACACGCACACATAGAGGAAAAAAAACATATTTCCAGAGGTGATTATCAAAAACTAATTTACTAACAACGTTTCCTGAGGTCACACTGGTATACAGAAAATCTCATGGTTTCTCCGGTAAGCTGTCCCATACGAACGGACGGGCGGACATTTGAGGAATCATAGTAAGATAACATATATGTATACATCATCAATTACGTATAAGATAATATATATTTGTATTTTTATATGTATATATATATATATATATATATATATATATATATATATATATATATATATATATATATATATATATATATATATGGACGATTTGGTCCGACAAAATGAATTATAAATTGCATTATATCATACAGAAACTTATCTGAAATGATTTCCCGTCGTTACACGGTTAATATATCATCCAATTCAGACAACATGAATAGAAAATTAAAGAAAATGGGACAGCTGGAAAATGATGAGTGCATCGCTACGCTGAAATGGTTACTATCGATGGCAGGTTCGATTCCTGCAGCAGTCCCATTTTTTTGACTGCTAATTCAACTTACATTGTCTAAATTGAATGATATGTTAACTGCGTAACTACGGGAAATTATTTCCGATAAGTTACTATATAATATAACAATTTACAATATATATATATAATTGTGTTTATATGTATAGCAAATATAATCAAATTTGTATGATGTACGCATACACGTACATGTGAGTGTTTATTTGGATAAGGATATGAAAAGTCATGGATTTTTACATGATCTTCGCCAATAGGAGGACCCAATGGGATATGTACAGGATGGGTCAAAAGTAATGCCCGACTTGTCCCAAAATTAACGTCAGTTCCATCTAAGGGAATCAACTTCTTATGAGCTATTTATGATTAAAAAAAATCAGAACTGATCTAATTGCTTCTTCCCTTAAAACGGGCATACATTTTGGGACAAATCGGGCGTTCCTTTTGACCCACTCTGTGCTATATGTATCTGTTCTCATCAATCCATTGATCTGCATTCAAGTTTCTGTGTTCATCTGCTTTCTTTCAGTCTCTCTCTCTCTCTCTCTCTCTCTCTCTCTCTCTCTCTCTCTCTCTCTCTCTCTCTCTCTCTCCACACAAACATATATATGTATATATATATATATATATATATATATATATATATTGATGTATATCCGTCTTGCCTTTATTATTATTTTGGTGATTGAGATTCTACTTTCATTGGTGAAATTCCAAAATGAAGCAATTGCGTGCAGTCGTGTGAGGATTATATTTCATGAGATCCTCACATACACGCATGCAAGCACTCATTGTACTTTCAGCTTCATGATGCATATGAAATGATATATTCTGGGGTCGTCCAAAAGTCGCCATTTTGGCTAACTGGGATTTGTGAATACCGATAACCTCATTCAGTTGGTCGATCTCAAACTTGGACCTTCCTGGTGTAATATACATGATACGTTCCCGTTTTGGGTTTACCATTGACCTCTACAGAGATTAGGTGTGGTAAGGATAGCCGTATCCTCAACACCCTGGCTAACACAAAGCCATTACCGCTTCCGATAGAATTTTGTTTGTTTAGTTTTGTTTTTTAAGCGCATATTATGCAGAAATAAGACTATATGTCTCGTTGATGTAAACATTTCGAAAGCTATCGTTTGCACGATTTTAGAGGTTTTGTAAGTGTCTTTCACGTTTATTCGGTTTTCTGTTTGTTTTTTTGTTTGTTTGTTTGTTTGTGCCATCAATAAATTGTAGCATTTTGTTCAAAAACCTTTGATGAATTCTGAAGCAAGGAAAATGTGCTCTGCATGAACTTACAGGAATAAACATCAGTGAGTGTGAAACATTTATCTTTCTTGGCAATAGTTTTGAAAATGGTCATTAGCATTCAAAGAGTTTAAGGGACGATTGAACTCATTCTTCTTAATCGTTGTTAATAACACAAAACCAAATCGGCCGAAAAACGCTTTGAATTCATCTTTTTTTTTCTTTTCTTTTTTGTTCTATACCAAAAAACGTCATAGTCACTGGCGAGGAAAACTGAACTAATTCTGCGAGTTCAATTCAAATAAAATGTCGATTAGATCAAGGAAAGCCTTCAATATTCCAATCTAAAGGCAGTCCACTGGGGAGAAACGTTACTGTCTCTATTTGATGGGATTCAAAGAGGAGCCTTTGTGAAATATTTCTTGAATCTAGTCAAATAGTAAGCAATTGACTCGTCTCAATTACTCATTAGGACAGAAAATATATTTTTAAACCGCTGTTCAAAAACGGAACAGAAACTAAAATCAACAATCCAAAGGTCTGTTCATTCTTCATTGCCTTTAAAATTCTAGTACCATAGACAAAGGGGGCTTTTCGATGACTGAAGTGAACACGACGCAGTAATTTCTACGATCCCAAAAGGCGGTAAGTGAAATTCCTAACTTCGATGTTGTTTGATTCTGGTTCCTTCCATTTTATTTTTGCATAAATCAACAATACGTCTCTTTTTGTATCTGACGATTGCCGTGCTTCTGGAGTAAAAGACACTTCAGAGTGATGGTTTCATTATTTTATTGGTGGGGGGGGTGCTTTTAACAGTAACTTGAATAATTGCCAATAAGTATATCGTTTAAAGTCAAATCTGGGTAGATCAAGTGTGTCTATTTATATAGGTCATCTCTTCTTCTTCCTCACTCCATCTATAGGTGTGAAACAGATTTGTAACGGGGATTCTATAAGCATATATATATATATATATATATATATATATATATATATATATATATATATATATATATATTTATATATATATATATATTGTTTGTGTGTGTGTGTGTGTGTGCACGTGCAAAATGCTGTATATAAGGTGCCACTTGAAGGTTCAACTATTTCAAATAGATTGATCGATCAGGCGTTTCCCGTGTCTCACCGGGAATTTCGCAAATCTCTCAGAATCGCTGTACCAGAAAATGAATAAATGTCATCTCTTGAAGATTTTTCTTTGAAGAAGCCATTTTGCACTTCAAGCTCCCGGAAATTTTGGCTAACGTTCAGCATATATATATATATATATATATATATATGTATATATATATATATATATATATATATATATATATATATATATATATATATATATATATATATATATATATGTAAATGTGTGTGTGTGTGTGTGTCTCTGTCTGTGTCTCTGTCTGTGTCTCTATGTGTGTGCTTGTGTGCATATGTGTAAGTGTGTGTGTGTGTGTGTGTGCTTCTGTTTAGATATAGATATATATTCATTTGCAAATAAAAGTATATATGTGTGTGCGTGTGTGCATGTGTGTGTGTGTGCTTCTGTTTGGATATAGATATGTATTCATTCGCAAATAAAAGTATATATACATGTGCATGTGTGTGTGTGTGTGCACATTTAGATGTACTCACCTTATGATATACGTTATACGAATTGCATGTCCTCATTTCGTTCGGAGCTGTGCTGCACTCAATTGCGATAGATCATTGAAAACACCATGAAATAATGACAGAGAGTAACTTACTCGCATCGATGGGGCAGCTGTGTCGAGAGCAGTGGCAATAAATCGTCCTTATATCTTCCTATTGCGTGGGATCAAACTTATCTTTTGTTTTCTTTTTTCATTTATCTCCGACAATATTAATATACACTTCAGTTAATATGCACGGAATACATGCCCGAGTCTTGGCATCATTATTGGGATCCTTCAGACACACACATATATTTATTAGGCTTATCTTAGTCTGGCCCAAGACCACTGGTTGGTTGGTTGATAGAAAGATAGTGTTGAGTCAGCTTTGTAAGTAGATGGGCTACCTGCTTTGGGATTCAGCATCAAAATCATGGCTCTATCTGAACTTCATCATTGACCTCTGGCACTTGTAGAGAATACGTCGATGTCCCTATCGCGCTCAACTTCTATGTGTACATCCAAACACTAGCCAAGTGTGTGTGTGTATACACACGCGTTTATATATATATATATATATATATAGAGAGAGAGAGAGAGAGAGAGAGAGAGAGAGAAAGAGAGAGAGAGAGATTGATAGATGTGCGTAAGATAAATTACTGTAAGTTCCACTGTTTCCTCTACGTAATCCACTTCAATACATCAATAAACTAATTATAAGCTGAAGAATCTTTTCTTCTCAAAGACTACTCCAGACATTGCAAAGTACATGTCGAGATTAATATCCCAAAATACCAAATCGAATTTTTCTTATGACTATTTCAACAACAATTTCCCAAGAATGTCAATTCTCATAGACAGATTGTCTTGAGAGAAGCGTCCTCTTTGTAACCAGAATGAAAACTCGCTCAGAACTAAACTCATACAAAAAAAGTTGAAAATTTGTGACATACTGTAAAATCACAGACTACAAGTTTGTGTACAATGATATATTTTTTGAATACGTGTACTTGATTTTGAATATTTTCCCTGGAAATATTTACATACATATACACCTACGTACACACATTTCTATCTCATCCCTCTATCTTTTATCTTTTCTTTTCCCATTGAGTTAACTGTTCGGTGGGTGCCAGTCAGTTAACCTTTTCCTCCACTTTTCATTAATTCTCGGTAAGTGTCTAGCCCATCTCAATTTTTGTTATCGATGGTAATAATAGTTCTCATCCTAGTCAGTCCACGGATCCATCTTGTTCTTTTTCTATCTTTCAGTATTCCTTTCTCATGGTTTTCTGTGTTGGGTCTCAGTTCGTTCTGGTTATTTCCATGTTTCGCATCTGTGAGTCATAGCTCGTATTATACATTCAGTGTACACTTTGCGCTTTAAACACATGGGAAAGAGACCCTTCCATACGTCTCTATTCATACAAAATGCTCTCTAGCCCATGTACAACAATCACGTCGGAAATGAGAACACAACAACATTGAAAACGTAGAACTGGAAAAAGTAGACCACTACAGTGAATCTCCATGAAATCTTCAGAAGAAGAAGAAATCAAGCGAAGAATCGCTCTATGGTTGGGAAGCTTCCGGCAGAGCAAGCTCAACCTTCAAAAACAAGATCTTATTATTCCTAAAAAGTAAGGTATGAATCATCCTGATAGTCGCCTAAGGAGCTGGAACATGGACCGAGAGACTGACCTAAAAACTGAGAACAATCCAACGTACACATGAAAGAATCATGCTCAACCTCATATGGGAGACAACAAGACAGCGCAATATACCAGGGGGAAAACAGGAGTTCGGGATATCATAAAATCCATTAGAAAACTAAAATGGCAATGGGCTGGTCATCTCACAAGAATGGCAGACAGACAATACGACTCACAACATGGATCCTCAGAGATCAGATGCACAACTGAGACCAGCAGAATACTAGATATAGAGACGAACTAGACAAATTCAGGAAGCATTGGGTCTGTGACGATAGAGAAGTGTGGCGAATCCTGGAGAAAAAGAATATCCAACGATGGACGTCAAAAGACTGATGATATATACATCAATATATATATATATATATATATATATATATATATATGATTTATGTCGCGGCTACAAGTTTCTTGCCAACAGCTGAAAGCAGCCTGCATTCGTCAAGTGAAATTCAAGTCTGTAACTATTGTGACTGTCCACAGTTTGAGAACATGTTCGTTTTTCCTTCCTTTCTTTCGTTTTCTTTTTTTTTCTCTAAATGTTCAGTCGTGACTTGGTTACGTACTCTGAATATAAAGCCATTCGCCCATTTTTTAATTTTTTTATGTTATCTTTATGTCAATGTTTATTTGCTATGTTATTGTCATGTGTCTGTCAAGATGTCTGTGTGTATTTTTTTTTATTCAGCCCGTATATTTCTCGTATATCATAGATAAAATTAACAATGTTATTTTATCGTTAAAAGTTTCACTTACCTTAAATATGTTTCCATTTTGTATTTTACATGTATTTTTCTATTTTCCTCATTTTTTCTTTCTTTCTTTTTCCTTTTTTTTTTTTTTTTTTTGCTCTTCCTTTGTTCCATTCTTTTTTTACTTTAGTATGAGGTTTTGGTTCCGTACTGTCAAAATTTGACTGATTTGTTGTGTATTCTTATACCCATACATACACATACATATGCAAACCTATTAATACATGCATGTACACGTTCATACACTGTATTACCATTGGCCTGTTATTAGTTGTTATATTCTATCTTTATCACTTTTTTCTATACTTTTTGTATTTCTGTGCGTATGTCCTTCTATGTATGTTTAGTTTTATCTTGGTTGGGGTACCTCATAATGCTCATCCTTAGGTTGTTATTTTTCATGTTTTTGTTTTTTCTCTTGGGGTTATTTACTTTTAATTTTTCGGTTCAGTTCATTTTGAAGTGCATGTATGCGTATTTTGATTACTTTATATATATATATGTGTGTTTTTTATTTTTTTTTTTTAGTGGTTAGTAAGTTATCTGATGTTAATTTTGTTATGTTTGATTTAAATTGTACGAAGTGTTTATCTACGAGATTCAGGAACATTTTTCCTATTCTGTTTTTCGTCTTTTTTTTAAGGTTGAGATTAAACTAATTATGTTTCTTTTCCCTTTTGTTTGTGTTATTGACTTTTGAGGTATATATTAGTTTTGTTTTAAATCCACTTTTTTCTGATTCATCATCGTATGTATTGTTGTATTTTCTCACCGAATATACATTAATTTGATGAATCATCTGTCATATAAGTACGTGTGTGTGCGTGTGTGAGAATATTTACATACATATCTATAAAGATACATCTCTGTCAATACTTTTGATACTTTTATATAATCAGAGGAGGTTTTCATCTTTTTAATCTTCCGAAGAATGTTTTCGTTTGTTTGATTTTGAAATTGTTTGTTTATTTCCCTCGGGAATTGGGGAAAAACTCTTCCAAATTTTAGAATTAGAAATTAAAAGGATTTTTTCATAAACTCTGAAACTTTTCTCTTCTGTAAAGAAAAATATCAAAATAGGTCTGCTCAGTCATTCATTGGAAACTGTCAAATTCTGTGTCGGGGTTGACCAATTCGCAAAAGTTACCTCCCTCACATTTTTTTAGTCTTTTTAAAAAAACTAGTGTGGATGATGCTGGACATAAACTAATGGATCAATTTGGCATAATCTTACATTGCAAATTGACCCCCTCCCCTTAAAAAGATTTAACCTTCTAAAAACTTATTCAAGAGAGCCATTGACAAAAGTATAAAAAGATTTTTCCTGGAGAAAATAAGGAGTAAATGTTTAGCAGTCTCGTTCAATTGGTGCGTTTTTCACGTATGATACATAGATAGCCTGTCAGAAAGCTGGTTCAATTTGAAAACTAAAGAAACTTTTTTGACAGTTGACCACCTTCTTTAAATTTCCACCATAATTGAAATTCGGTTTGTTTCTTGGCTATATCATTGAGTTGAAAAGCCTTTCCTGGAGAAAAGCTCTAACACTCTTTGCTCAGTAGCAAGATGTATCATCATCCTAAAAAATGACTTCATCAACAACCCTATTTCAATCGGTGGAGTGAGAAAAGTGTCCGAATTTCAATGTGCAGCAGGGCGTTGACTGTTGAGTAGATGGCTGTCATTTCCCCTGTCCCTCTACCTGACATGCACCCCCTATCATTGATAAGTCGGGAAATTTGGTTGTTTTCTTCAGGTTGTCATTTTTATATTTTTCATTGAAATGACACCAGCCAAAAGTTGAAGCATCATTATCTTGGCCAATGCTGATTCAAAATTTATCAATGAATACCATATGAAAGAATCATGCTCAACGTCACTTGGAAACCACAAGACAGCACAATGTATCAAGGGGAAAGCAGGAGTCCGAAACGTCATAGAATCCACCAAAATACTCACATGGCACCGGGCTGGTCATGTTGCAAGAATGGCAGACAACCGACGGACATCACGACTCACAACATGGATCCCCAGAGACCACATGCAAAACCGAAGCAGGCAGAATACAAGATGGAGAGACAAACTAGTCAAATTCAGAAAGTATTGGCTCTGTGAAGCCCATGATTGTGAGGCGTGGCGAATCCTGGGGCAGATGTATGTCCGACCACAGACGTTCAAATGATGATGATGATGATGATGATGATGATGATGATCCAATCATCTGCATTCGATGATAGCTTCTCTTTTGCCCATTGCAACTTTATTTTCTCTTGTTTAAGTCTTCGTGCTGATTTTCGTTTGACTTTTCTAAACGTAAATTCCATTTCATTTCAGTTTTGTCAAAGACGTTGATTCTCATTTCTGCACGTTTGTTTTTCATTTATTTTTTTGTACATATTTTTTCAATTTTCGGGACATATTTTTCTGATTTTTCCATCTCGATGCCTTGACATCTTCCGAAGTCTACCCGTATCCATTCCTTCATAACCTTCCCATTTCGTTGATGATTGCACCTAATGTTAGGCGCACTTGACTGGGAACAGCTAACATCTTTTGCCACACACATGTCGGATTTCTTTCTTGAAGGAATTGTAATCTATTCTATCATGTGAATTGAGAGCTCTTTTGTTTTTGCCCAATTGGCCAAATCCAATAATATGTCCAACAGCTCCTTAAGGTAAGTAAGTTCTTTCTTTTGATCGTAGACTCATTTGAATATTTACACTTTCGTTGTATTCATTTTAAAAATGCAAATTACAAGATGATTCAATAATCTTTCCTCGACATAACCTAGTGGTTCCATTTTTGCTTACTTGATCTGGAAAAATGATGCTGATAATTCAAATAATTTAATTTATATTTTCAGGTACGTTTCATGTATCTAAAGTGTTCAGTTATTGAACAAAAATTGTTTTGCATCATATATGTACTTTGTGTATTTGCTATGAAGTAAAAAAAAAAGCTGGGTTTACATCCTCTAAATGAAGTGATTCCATAATCTCTACCAGAATTAGTATAATGCATAAATAATGTTTCATGATGTATTCTAATGCAATGTAATTACCTGTTTCCACTGTCAATGCTTGATACTTTCTAATTTTAGCTCAGTTTTATCCGAAGTCACAGTGGTGGGGTACCCAGTGAGGATCGAACCCATTACTACTCCGATAGTGAAACGAAGGATTCCATGAAATCATGTTTTACAAAATCTGTTTAACAATCTTACTCTATGATATGTACTTATTGTAGTTCGTTTCGGAAAAAGTAAACTCCTGGAGACTGGAGTGGATAGTTAATTCATTCATTTTACAAGTAGCACTCACCTTGTTATTTAGCAATTTACATAGGTGAAATGCGTAAAAAGGTCAGTTTCAATCGTGCAGAACTTATGACCTTTTCCCAAATATTGATTTTATGTGCTTTCTCCTTAAGCATTAATTTTATGTCTAAACTCTGCACAAGGCCACAGAATACCCGCAGAGATTCAAACTGATCAGCAATAGTTTTCAAGATATTCTCGCTAAATCTTACTAAACAGTGGTTGTTTTTTCTTTTTGTTTTTTTGTTGTTGTTTTTTTTGTTTTTTTTGTTTTTTTTGTTTTTGTTTTTTTTGTAAGCAGAGCTTTTTATGATTCCTGAGATTCTGGAGCCAGCCCTGGTACCAAATATCCTCAAATACCGAGGATTTTAGTCGTCATCCGTTACTCAAAGAATGTAAAGCGCTTAGACTCATTACCCCACCTATAAACTTCAGGGCATTTGCCTTCCTTTGCTTGAGGAGTAATCTGCATAATTGTCTTCTTCCGCTTCCGGTGGAAAAAGGAGAAGTTTTCTCTGTTAATCATTATAAAACAATATGGGGAGAGCACTAATAACCATTAAAACTGGAACGCAATTCCTACCAAATTGACAAAGACGTACAGATATCACTCACTTTTTGAAAGTCCGCTTAACGTCACTTTTCTTTTTTAACGAAAAGCGAAAATACCATTCAGCATTCGTTTTTCAGCAAACTGTTATAAAAGCAGCATATTCCACCCTCTATTCTACCTCTTCCATCTCGGTCAATTGTATCCCCATCGACTCAGCCTAATATATAATTATCACCATGTAGCAACGGATCCCAACATAAAATCATCACTATAGGATTTTGGAACGTTCAAAATGTTTCCAAAATGTACTATTAAATTATTCACTTTACGCAATTGCAACCCACGAAAGATGATGATGATGATGATGATATTATTATTATAACTATAGGAATGCTAAACTTTCAGATTGCGTAGAGAACCCTGTATTAGCTGTTTGAAGTTCGATCACAACATTTTCTATACGAATTGGTGTTAAAATTCGACTCGTGGACAGGAGCACAGCTTCATTTGAGCCAAGAAAGAATGATTAAACCAAGATTTATTGGATTTATATTTTTTATCATTTTTCATCTTTTTCTTTCTGAGAAAGTCAAAGTGAAAAACTATTCATTGACTTTTATGCCTCCCTTCCTCTGCGAAAATGAACGTCTGGCTATTCATTAGGAAATCATGACTCTAGATGACAAATGTTACAATGGTGTATTGTTTTTGCAATAAAAAGCGCAGTTGGAAACGAGATAGTTTCTAACAGAAATCTTTAAAGGAAAACCCATAAATCTATACGAATTTTTGCACGATTATCAATTCATAATCATTGCATACGCAATTGGCAAAAAATCAAAAACAAATTGAAAAAAAAGTACCATCAAAGTCAATGATTGAACAATCGTAGCTTCAAAATTTAAAATCGTGCAAAAAAGATTCCATAAAGAAATAAGTATGGTCAGGATTGATTATAGTTATGACATCAGTGGCGTTTTCCATTAGAAAATGTCTACAATGGAGTAAAAATAGACATTTAGAATATTTAGATTCTAGAAAATCTGGATATTACAAACAAAATGAAGTCCCAAAAAGTTTTTTAAAAAAAAAGATTCTTTTCCAAAAACAAAGAAAAACTTCTACAATGTGTTTAGTGGTGCACTGAAATCAACTTTTAAGTCTCTTGACAAACCGGAATGGCCAGGAGCGCCAAAATACACAAACACATAAACAGACGTGCGAAAACACGCACATATTTTAAAAAAAAAGGATAAAATGCTTTGCAAACTTTGGTACCAACAGTTGTTAAATTGTCGTTATATAAATTCACACATACATCTATAGAGAGACTGCAGAAGCAAAAATGTCATCTATCTCCTAGAATATACCAAATGCAAACTGCAATACATAGATAAATCGCAGTGGCAATTCAACATTGGACTTATTAACCATAGGCACAGTATTAAATCAAACAATCATTCCTACCTACTTCTAGTAGAACAGCACTTATCTACCCCTGGCTGCAATTCTAGCTCTGATGCTATATTCACTCTCATCGAAAAGATAGAAAAAATACTTCTCCATAAGCGGCTAAAATTCTGAAACTATATGAAGATATATAATTAAAACTCCCCCTCACACCGGGCTCTAACCCCATAAAGCTATCACTCAAATATTACTCTATGCTTACCAACTCACAATCTGTATACCTGCACCTAATACTATACTTTTACCCAGATGTATGCACCTACGATCACATTCCCACCCAAACAACCCTTACACCATGATACATTCCATTATACTTATTTTCTTATTTTTCAGAATGGCCCTACCTCTACAATCCGGTCTTCCCACCCTTATACATTTAATGTAACAAATTTATATTATCCAATCTATACATTTTTTATTATAGATATCGATAATTAGGAATATCATGCGTAGCCATCTAGATCCCTACCAATTGATACCTATGTATGGCCGATTTTACTCGTACTATTTAGATTCATCCGATTCTTCAAAATATCTACAATGACCATTGAGCTTACATAATATCCATTTCCCAACTAATACTTGATCATACATAACAAAGAACCCCTATACCCTATATTCTACATTACCTCGTTAATTACTAGAGACAGTCCCGACCCCATAGCCAACCACCGGAATATTATTTCCAATATTTCATCCCAACTATTATCAAACCTCCACTTTATACTCGGATATACAATTAGTACACATATAAGTCTACTCCACCATTGATATCCATTTAATACTAGGCGATCAAGAATACCAATTCTCCTTGACCAAAACAACCCCTAAATACCCACAACTGCTGCTACTACTTCCACCAAATTACCATATATTCCTTCACATGCAGAAAACGGCACTGATACCAAAAGGTCGCATTACCATGGCTTCCTATGAACTTTCATTAGACCTTTCGAGGCCAAACATTTGGCGTTAAATTTGTTTTCTACCGAAACCCTGCCTTCAAACTACGAAAAAGTTTACGCAGGCTACTGGAAAAAAGAACCGTTCCCGAAACATGTAAAGCATACTAATTAATCAATTCGTCAATCAATTTACAAAAAAGTCGCCATATACTTTTACTCCTCAGTTTGTCTCATTCCAAATATTCATCTATAAATACATAAATGTACATACTACATTTTTGCATGACTTTTAGCTTGGTGGATTGCGTTCAGTTGACCACAATAAATATATATATATATATATATATATATATATATATATAGAGAGAGAGAGAGAGAGAGGGAGGGAGAGAGAGAGGGTGGAAGGGGAGAGAGAAAGAGAGAACAGAATTTCTTAGTACACCTTTTTACATATGCTATATCCCCGATATCAAACACTCTATGCACTCGGATAACTGAAAAAAAAACATATATATATATAAATATATATATATATATTCCCACAAAAGGCTCAACGTAGATATTTCAAGTATATTTTTTCACACCCCGTTGGTTATTTTTCAAGAAGATTATATGCCTAAATTTTGTAATACTTTACCCACTATGGATAACACATGAAAACAAATAAAACAATTCATGTATTTATATATATATATATATATATATATATATATATATATATATATATATATATATATATATATATATATATATATATATATATATATATATATATATTTGTATTTTTTATATTTGAGTGCGTGTGTATGTGTGTGTTCGAAATTGACCGAATTTGGGCTAAAGAAATACACTTCTCTTTGTGGGAGAAGACTGAGACTTCAAACTACCATTGACAACATTTTATTCTACATAACGTCACATGTGAACTTCATAGGATTGCTAAAACAGGGTTGGAATTACACTTTCTATGGACAAATACTAAAGTCTGACGTAAGTATCCTCTCGGGGGGGTTACCCATTTTCACCTCACCAGACAGAATATTGATAAACATCGTTGATAAATTAAAACAAAAATTTAAATACCCAAAGAGAGTAGAGAAATCATTGTTGAGCCAATAAGCGTTGATGTGATTCATACGGTGATTTGTAATGCTTGAAGGTACCTAAGGACAACTTCTGTTGAGTAATAATTTTCGACCAAAAGCAGCGCTTGTACATTTACTAAGGTCGGATCTTTTGCATCAGAAATTTCCTGTCCAGTCAGATTACGCTTGTCTTGCATCCTACTCAACCGAGCATTATTGACTTTTTTCAATATTCTTTGTTTCCATTGATTTCTCTCAGGATTTTGACAGAATGCTTAATGCTATGGAATTTACATGGAGAAACCTGTCTCGTTAGATTTTCTCAACAGGAGTGACTTCTATTCAGCATCACCCAGGATGCTACGCAGCTACTGAGAGAGATGATTGATATTTATGCATGATGAATCGTAAAAGTTTGGGTTTGTTTTTTCAATTTTTAATTCGCCACGAGATGGACAATCAGGACTGCTTAGAACATATCCAATAAAGTTAGAGTCATCTTGAATATCTTAAGAAATTTGAACTAATAGCCTTGATGTGACTTGGCAACTTGTCAGAAGGAATCTAACTTTATTCACGAAGTCTGTCCACTAAGTCCAGATTTGGCTCCCTACAATTTCCCAAAGTGTTTTCAGACCGTTGAAGAGATGAAGTAGAACTCAAAAAGGAAGTATATGACTGTTTTGAAAAGTAAAAGGAAAGGGACACAGGAGAATTATTTTGAAGGGACTAAGGCGGCATTGATCTCGGTAGGCTATTTTTTGTTTATGTTAAATCTATGGATACCTTCAAGAAAAACCTGGTTCATGGTTCAGAAGTCGTGATTAATTTCTACGTTCAGCTTGTGACTTTGATCTCACGAATATTGCTGAGCTGAAAGTAAAAACCAAAGCTTCCCTTTTTTGCATCAAATAAGTCTAATAGATCTATATGGGTTGGAATACCTGCTGAGGACGTCTAATAATGAAGTCAGTCGCTACAATTCCGAATAATCATTGGGATGTCAGTATTCTCGTCTTGTATTATTGTCGCGGATTCCCTGCGGTGTCGCATGAATTATATTCATCATCATCATCAGTCTTTTAACGTCCGTTGTTGGACATAGACCCTCCCCAGGATTAGCCACACTTCTCTAGCATGGGCGTCGCGGAGCCAGTACTTTCTTAATTTGTCTAGCTCGTCTCTCCATCTAATATTCTGCTGGCCTCGATTGCGCATGTGATCTCGGGGGATCGTGAGTCGCGATGTCCATCGGTTATACTACGTTTATGATATATGGTCGGACCCCTCTACTAAGAAAATCATTTCAACCCCTCCCTAGTAAAGGTAACAGAAACACAGATTGCAGTGAGGACAGGTAAGAGATTCCAACGGATGCGACAAAAATTGTTTGGAACAATTGAGAAAGACACTGCGCTGCTGAGCGATCAAAACAATATGCAGACATTTTCCTTTGATCTCAGCCTGTTAGACATTGAATTAGATTTGAATCTACCAAAGATTATCAAGAATCACACTCTTGATTTTTAAGTAATAAAAATTCCATTTTATGTTCTGAGATGAAGTGCTCTAATCATTCAAAAAGGTATTACCCCTACATTTGTAGTTTTTATCACATTTCGTCCGGTACATTTTTCAACCTTCACCAAGAGTAGATTGCATATATATGAATATTGGATAAGTTATATCCGACATAGAGGTGAGATTTTAGAGATTATGACGAAATAATCTGGTGAATAGGTTTTATTCAAGAACTTTTTGTAGGAATGGTCTTACATCAACGTGAGCGTAAAAACGGGAAGACTCCTCCGTGTCGGAGTTATATTTGTTAAAAAGTGAGCGGAGTAAGATCATGTTTGAAGTCGTTAGCGGTTGGCCTGGTCAAAGTTGTGTAATGATGCGTAGTTTTAAGGTGTAGATATATCTGTCATCAGTTATCTATACTGGATAGGGAATGAATATGAATATAAAGAGCGTTAGTGTTTTCTTGCTGCCTCTCAGTGTGAGGAGAGCCTGTGTCCTAAGTGTGAGTATGAGTGCATGTGTATGCATAAGTGGATGTTTATCTGGTTGGGGGTGTATGATCAGGAATTTTTCCTGTCTCCACTTCTTTTGGTCATGCTCAAGATGTAAGATTGTTCCTATGAAACGTTTGTGAATGAAACTTATTCACCAAACTTGTGGTTTTCCTCATTGTCCATAAATCTTCATTATGCATATATATATATATGTGTGTGTGTGTGTGTGTGTGAGTGAGTGTGAGTGTGTGCATGTGTGTGTGCGTGTGTGTGTGTGTGTGTGTGCAGCCGACATCTATTAACGGGTCGATGTATGTGTATTTATAGAAGTTATGTATACTATATTTTCCAGCTAACTTAGGAAAATGTCGTACTTTATTCGATATGCTGGTTTTACGAGGTGCTACACAGTAGGCAGTAGAAAGAGACCAGATACAAGATGGAAAGATGAGACAGAAAGTTTTGCCAGTAAGACATGTCAAAGATTAGTGCAATCAATGTCGTCATGAAAGGAGATAGGATTGGTTGATAATGATGATAATGATAATGATGATTATCATCATGAATCTTACTTATATCATGTGTTAGGGACAGATAAACAAAGTATCAAACATAAAACCTAATACTGTTCATTATATGAATATATTCTAAACTACAATATCATGAGGGTCCATCTAAATATCAGTAAAAGTTTAGGAAAAGTTTTCGTTCATAATTTTTTCCCCCTTTTGGGAACAGAATGTCTTGTTCTTGCAAAGATTTCCTCTAACGCCTGACCTTGTAATGGAAGATTGACGTAACTAAAATTGAATCAATGAATTATGCAGGCATTATTACCCCCTGCTCATTGACCTGACCCCTCTTCTACGGATCACAATTATTCCAATCATGTAGACCGCTTTTCAAAGGACAAGGTCTTCTCCAAGCAGAATCAGATTGAAAAAGCCCTCAATGGGTCTAAATAGAAATATTGTTTTACCTGGTCTCTCTCTTGTGAATTTCCATTTTTTTCCGAGTATCCAGACCTTTTTCTTAAAAGCAGAACCTTTTCAGTCAGAACTAAGCGGAGACGTCTTATATGGATTAACGGATCCTCTGGATGGAGGATTCTAGAATGAAAGAGAACGCGAAAATGAAATTGATGACAGTTTTCAAAAGTGAAAAGTGTGTGATGACACAAGAGAATTACTTTGAAGGGACTTAGAAAGGAAACCAAGAAGGAATAAATGTTCAAATTTCGAGGAAGGAATATTTTGAATGAATCAATAGTTCTTTATGATTTTTATTTTTTTGTTTTCATTCAAATCAAAAGGCAACTTTATCTTACACAATCTGATTTATGCGTGCGAGCGCGTGCAATCATATCAAATTTTCTTCTAGGAATATTCAATTGAGTATGGGAAACATAATTTTATCATAATGATTGTTCTTATATACCTGTTCGCAGTTCATTCTGCTATAGGTATCAGGCTTAGCTTAGTCTAGCATAGGGCTACAGAAGCGTGGCCCTTGGTGAGGATCGAATGGGCTCGTGAGATTAGATTTATTGGCATCACACTACACACGAGGGACGACTAATCTCATGACTGACTTGACAATGACTCATTGCTTCGCTGATGATTATTATACGCGTACAAATGAAAATTCTTGTTATGTCGGCTGGAAAATCACCAGAACTGATATATTGTTAATGGGTAATTTAAGAAGAGTCCAAACAAAACTCAACAACACTTAAAGGACATCGTATTACTTCAAATGTCCCGAGTCTTTAATCAATATATACGTACTATGCCAATTACTTACAATCATATTAACCGATTACGTTTTATATACGACCGTTCTTATTTGTTTCCTTTCTTTCTCTACGTCATCATAATGTCTATGCATTCATCCTGTTATAAATTAAAAATACAGACCTCTTGAACCAAGAAAAATTTGTGATGTGACCAGAATGAACCTCATTTGAAAATGTATAAATAAATGAATAAATAAATAGAAAAGAGAGACTACTCTCCCTTAGCATTTACTCTTCCTTGACAAAAAAGTATTTTTGAAGCCTAACATGTGGATGCGTAGCTTATTATAAGATAGATTATTGATTTCTTTTATTATTCATTATGTAAGCTTTGGTGGAGGAAGTGTAATACCTTTTTATAGTAAGGTTAGTAAGAAAAGAAGCTTGTTTAAAAGGTGCATAAATTTCAATCATCGAAAATACATATGTTGGACCCACTGGGTCAACTGCTCTTGTTTTTTTATTAGATGGAGCATCGTCAACCACCAATATTTTTTTTAACTTTTATTTCTTCATCTTAATTACAGTTGCTTTCTGTGCAATAAATCCAACTGTCAGTCTATAGCAGTGAGTGAATAACGCTAATCGGAAATAAAGAAAAGGCTCTGGACGGAACCTTTACCACGGGAATCCTGCTCAAGTGAGGCAACTGCTCGTGTAATATCAACTTGATTTCTTTTTTTTTTCTTTCGATGAAACATTATCAACTATTATTGATTGACCAGCTTATATTTTATCTTAATTTCAATTGTTTTTCATTATAACTAATCACCGAGAGCTTATTCTCTATTTCAGATTAGCACTGTTTACTGATGGTCGTAGACTGATGGTCTGAGTATTTGTGATGAAAAGCAACAAACATTAACATGAAAAAATACTAGTCAAAAATAGTTAATACTGTTTTGATATTTACTAAACTTAGCATAGCATGAATTTGTATCAAACTCTGCAGAGGAGAATGTGCCGCGCCAAATGTCCAGTTGAGCTGCCTACCTTGAAAATTAGCATTCAAAATCTTCACTTTTATTTGTGAACGAAAAATGGCCACTGGTGCCAAAGGGAACTGTACAACTATGTTAGCCACCAAGTAAGCTTAATCACCCTGAGTGCATATTTGTATTCGATAGAGATATTTAATCTTTGTTGCTTAATTCCTTCGGAGATGACGATGCTGTTGCGCCAATTTTTCAAGTTGGAAAGGCTACATGCTTGGGAAATCAATGTTCGAGATCCTGAATTTCACAAGATCCCGAACATCGGGCCCTAGAATCGATGGAAAATACACTTTCTACTAAATTGTTCTTTTAACTGGTTATATACAACCATGAGATCCAGACAACCCCTCGAACAAAACCTGCAAAGTTAAAGTACAAAGTAGGACGACCCCCTATAATAATCCCCTCATACAAAACATGACCCTCTCAGTTAACGTGCACCGTTGGACAAAATCCCCTTGGATAAATTAAAACATGACAAAAATGTAAGTAATTGGTGACAGTGTTCATGTTTTTGCCTCTCTTATTATTCTTTCTTAAAGAAAAGTGTTTATCTGGCCTCACATTTTAATCAAATAGTTTTAAAGCTCGACATTTTTTAGGCATAGGGTTAGGAATAGGGTTTCATGAACCACAAATAATGAGAATAAAAATTACGATGTAAGAATTCCAAACATTATTTTTTGTCCTGGAGGGGATCGTCCAAAAAAAAATTATCCTCAGAGGATTGACCAAAGAGGAGTTGCTGTTCACTTATGCAACCATACCTGGGTAATTAGTCGCTTGGCCAATCTACCATAGTAATCTAGAAATGAAGTCAGTTGTAAGTTCCAGGTATGATATCAGAAAAAAACGATAAAATCAGATAATCAATAAAATCTAATGAATTTCAGATTAATTGCGTATTACTTACAAGTTGGAAGCGAAAGAAGAATAGAATAGCCCAAAGTTTCCAGAATATCTACTACTGATCTATAATGATGTGCCTGCGAGTCTCAGAATGAGTACAATTGTTCGCAGAAATAAGCAGGATTTTCAGGAGCTCTGTCCCTTCGTCGGTCAGTCCCAGTATTGTTTCTCAGCTGTTTGGGGTCAGATATACTTGAAACTCAGAAAAAAAATGTGACCCTAGATAAGATGCTTCTTATCTAGAAAAATCTTCCACTCAGGGTAGTGTGATCTGGCTATGATGGCGTTCAAAATTTATGTTTCAAAATCAATCGAAATCAATTTTCTCAACTATTTTAACTAGGATTTATTCGAAAATTTTAATCATGATAAGAAACTACAATATTGGGATTGCATTATCCAACTCCTTATATGAATTGTATTTGGTCACTGTCTCAAATGTTACTCAACATTCATGGAAATATGAAGAGGCGGGGATTAATGAATCTCAGTATAAGTAGATAGGTAGACACAGGATGCTTCAGTTGTATCGAATAATAATTGCATATATATATATATATATATAACTGTAGAAACTGTTATATTCATTTGTCTGATTGAGCGAAGAAATGAAACAGAGAAACCCACTGCACTCAGGGAACAGACTATGTTTGTTGACGTGTGTCTCCTTCGGTTAATATTTCCATTCATTGGAGGCTAAGATTTGTGTATGGAATTTTCCGCAGGTAACCTTGGATAAACAATCCAATTTCGAGACTCGGGTAAATTCGTTCCGTGAATATCTTCAGACGACGTCCACAAAGAAATTTCTTTTGGATTATCGTGTTTTGTTTTTTTTTTTTTACAGTATCCTTTCCCAGACAAACAAACACTGAATTTATTCATTTCGTTAAAGCCATTCTTATCAAAACATAGTTTTCGAGTTCTACAATGGTGCATAACTTCAAAGTATTATCTGAAAAGGTCATAATCCTGAGAATTATCTCTGTATCTCTCACAAAAAATAATTCTATCGGAATTCGATTATTTTTTCTACACATACAACAAATAACGTTGCGTTATTGACTTTAAAAAAGTCACTGCTTGACTTACGAGATTGGTTCTCCCTTTGTTATGACAGAAAAAAACAATCAGTCAATTCGAGAATGTTTACCAGTGCAACATCTTACCATGTATGTAGCAAGTTCGTAATACTTAGAGTGCAAATAAATAAATAAGTAGATGTGTTTTTTATTGCCGACAAATGTGGGTTATTTTAGTAACTTTCATCCTCAAAAACTTCTATCTCAAATTCCAGAGTATAATACGGCAAAAGTTCGTCTCACATTGCTGTTAAGCGCAAATGCCATGGAAGACTTGGAACTTAAGTCATTGAATTACATATGTTTCTTTACTGTGTCTCAAATAGAGGTGTCGGTTCGAAGTTCACTGAAGATTACCGAATGCAGCAGAGGTTTAGAGGGTACAATGGCCGACTCACTGTTACCAGAACAACCAAGATAGTGACACTGGTCACACTAGATAATAATAATGACACTTCCCTCGTTTTTGTGCTGCTCTGCCCTCTTACTGAGCTGCAGTGCAAGCCATGGTAATGGACCCACAAGGAACGTAGCAAGCACTTTTATTTGTTATAACATCAAAGCAGTAAACCTTCTCAGACTTTTCAAGTTTTCTGATTCCTTTTTTTATAAATCTAGACTCTCGTATGTTTTTTTCTATGCAAGGGTTTCTAAATCTTTTGGTCGGACATGGGGCCTGATTCGTTCAAGTGCCACATCCACCTATGTCGTCTTCTTGTAGAAAGAAAAAAAATCGAACTATGTCAAAATCAATCATGTCAGGGTTTGTGTAGATTCAAAGAACGAATGCATTGCAGGTGCTTTCATTACTGGTTCCATGCATACCGATGTCGTTTTAGCGCACAGAAAATCAAAATGAAAGAGTTTGGATAGGAATTCGGTCGAAGACACGCGAAGAATTAGCAAATCATGTGATCTGCAGATACCACCTTGCATTTAGTTCTTTTCAATCTTTTTCTCCAAAATAGCACCACACTCTATATTTGGTTCTATTCCCAGTAGTTTGAAACGGTAGGTCAAGTCAACCTGTTGGCATGTTCATTGTGATACACCGTATATGGATAGATACATACATACTTTTACTTATATATATATATATATATATATATATATATATATATATATATATATATATATATATATATATATTATCATTTTTGTGGGTTGAGTTCTCTATGAGTGAAAAGTGCTCGAAACTGGTTATAAACCATATGTAAATAGATATACACAGATAATTGAGTACTTCTCTGAATTTCATTTATATAGAGAGTCATGAATTATACATTGCTTTATATTACATAGAAAGTTATTTGAAATGATCTACCGTCGTTACACGATTAATATATCACTCATTTAAGACAAAGTTAATAAAATAAACGATTTAAGAAAATAGGGCTGTTGCAGGAATCGAACGTACGTAGTGATCCTCTTACTATTTGCATCACCGGCAGCTGTTTAGCTGAATGGTAAGAGCATCAATACATTGAAGCACTAACCTATCTGTGGCAGGTTCGATTCCTGCAGCAGTCCCACTTTCTTTAATTGTTTATTTTATTCGATTAGTCTTAATTGAGTGGTATATTAACCGTGTAATGACGGACTATCGTTTCAAATAACTTCCTATATAATATAACGCAATTCATAATTCACTCTGTCGGACCAAATACGTCCATTTTTAGTACACATATAGTCATGTAAACCTTCCATCTAGTAATCTTCAAACTTTATAAAGAGACCCAAAGTATCCACAACCGTTCGCCGTGCAATCCTCTTTTAAATTGATCACGGTTATTTCAACATTTTTTCTTATACCTAACTTATATAATTTTAGGTTCTCATTGGATATAATTTAGCTTTATTTGAATTTGTTAATTCATTCTTTATTATGGAGTTCCTCAACTCTTTCACCCTAGCCCTGTAGTATCAAAAGACTCAACGTCACATTCATATATATCTATATGAATATGACTACTCCTTGATTTTGATTAGTCGTGAAGTAAAAAGAACTTTAGCATTATTATTCTGTTTATGGAGATGTAGGTTGAAGTGAGATCATTTATGTACATTTATCTTACGTTACGCAGCATTTATGTCTATATCTATATCATACTTTTCATTCGTAAATTTTTAATTCTAAGTTAATATGTTGTCGAAGTATCCTTTAGTTTTTTTTTCTCCTGTAATATTTGTGTCTATATGGATTTTTATTCAGAAATTATTATTTGTTTTAAATGAATATACAGCATTAGATGAGGTTTTTGAGACATGCGATTATATATATGAAAGTAAATTTCCCTACCCTATGTGTTTCTCTTTCTTACACCCGCGTATATATCTATGTGCGTAAATGCAAATTTTCATGAAAGAATTAATTGAAATTTTTCCAGCTCAATATACTATTCTGAACTAGTAAATAATTCGAGTTTTTAATTTCAAAGTCAACCATAACAGGGCAAGTTTCGTTAGTTTGCTGGGAGCAACATTTAGCTTCAGATATGAAAACTATTTACAGTGTGTGTGTGTGTGTGTGTGTGTGTGTGTGTGTGTGTGTGTGTAAGTGTGTGTGTGTGTGTGTGTGTGTACATGTATACAAGTATTTGGACACTTACAAAACTTTCATTCAATACATTTCAGTCGTTCACATTTACTTTCAATTCACACAGGTGATTATTTTGATATAAAATATTCATTTAATATACTTACGATTCTATATTGCAAGCATCGTTATGAATATTCTATTGAATTCTAGTCAGGGGATTAACTGGGCTACTGAAACACCTCTACATTGTTCCGAACAATCCATTCACAAGTTTGTTTGTTTTTCTTTAGCTTAATGCTTCAGATCGTAATCTTGTTGAAAGATCCGACCTTTTCCAAGCTGCAGCTGTTGCACAGAAAGAAAAGAAAACATTACCTTCCAAAATACTCTGATGCATCATTTCATCCCTGCTTCGTCCAATTACGTGAAGTGCCTCTGCACCATTGAAAGAGAAACAACCACAAATAATGATACTTCCAGTGCATTACTGTGGGGTTGGTGGTTTTCTGTTTGTTTGTTTGTTTGTTTGTTGAGGGGTTTTTTTTTTAACATTGGCACATCCACCTTTTCTCCATGCATGTCGACCAGGGATTTTGCCAAAAAGCTTAATTTTTTATTCATCTTACCAGATAATGTTCTTTCAAAAATAATCAGGCCCCTCTAAATAATCACGAGCGAAATCCATCCGAGAATCTCGGTGCCTTCTTTCCAACGCAGGTGTTTTCTATGGCATACGGGATTCCTCAACATTTTATAAATTTCTATTTCGTCACAAAACGCGAGTGCGTGAAATCTACCCTTATTTCGGAGTGTAGCCCTACACCACAACGTACCTGCCTTTTCCACACAGACTTGCTTTGACGAAATTAATTTTGAAACTACGAAGAACCAGAGTCAATGTAAATGGAAGTAATACATACGAAATCAGATAAACTTCTCACATACAACCCCAAAACTTATTTCTAGTACACACAAATCTCTACTCATCCCGTAAGACATCATTCCATTCTCCCTACAAGCAAACCCTCTTACACAAACCAACGTAACCATACATACAATCCCACACATACTGCAAATTAACTACAACCACATACACACTTACGCATAAATCTATACAGCTATAAAGGTCAACAGTCACAGGAAACATACGAACGTACACACATTTCAAATAGCCATAAACAAACAAAAACCTTGATTGGTATATTCATTAAATATATTCAAACAAAATATCAACGGCTACAAATGCCCACCTATTAATTGTGAGGCTGGACATGAGTGACGACTATTCAAACAACATCCAGGGTCTGCTCGGCGTCGGTAGTTTCATCATTCACGTTCGTATATTTCTTTTAAACTTCTTCGCGATGAAGTGTACATTGACGAAATGCCGAAGAATCGTCCAAGAAAACTTTGAGATACACTTGGGTAGTTCTCAATTTATTTTCATTTGTATATTGTCAATTATTATCATTATTTTCTCGGTTTATCCTACACCCACCCAACACACACGCACACACGTATATATATATATATATATATATATATATATATATATATATATATATATATATATATATATATATATATATATTCTTAAAACTGATTTGATGTCGGTTTGCTTGCAGTCTAGGGTTAAAACCGACACAGCAGATTTAATATTCACATGGGTGAACACTCAATAGTAGTGACACGAACAGCGAGTTACGAAAGTTGTTATACTTACTGATCTATGATCATTAAATACGTTTTCGGGTAACCAACGTAAGTCAGCCCTGCTTCAAAAAATTGAATAATCTGTAATATAAAATCACATCAATATAGAATAAATTCTTATAATACCCTATATGAAATAACACACTACATGTATGACATAAGCTATATATTAGAATCATAGTAAAAAAAGGGAAGTGATCGATACTGCTGGGGTGCCATATTGATATGACTGTTTTGTTTTTTAAATCCCCAAAACGGTTACATGGTAAAAAAAATGATGATCCCAAAAAGAGACAATTCACAATAGCGCCATAATAACAAAGTATATGTAAATGAAAAAAACTCAGACGAATGTTACGTAAATTACATTCACAATTATGTGAAATGTGTGACTGAAGTGACACAAAAAAAAAATCGAAAAATTTTTTAATGTTTAATGTTTGAAGCTGTATGGCTTTGTAGATTATATAAAGCTGTAAAGTTTTTTTATGCTATATTTAGTCAGGAAAAAAAAAAATATATATATATATATATATATAATGTAGAAATATTTATATACAGTCTAGGAAGCTTTACAACTTTAAACACTAAATATATAAAAAGAATTTTTTATGCTAAGCAGAGCGCATAGATGCTGTGCTGATTCATACGTAAATAATCCCATCATTTTTACGGTTAACATGCTAGTACCCCAACGATAGATAGAGATAGCGACGTGTTCTCTGAAAAACCGACTAGTTTGGACGCTGTTCCTTTTAATGGCCCTGACTCGGAATCGTGCCAAAACTAATTTACACATGTCTGTTCGGACATTGGCTCAGCAATTCGATATTTATGAAAGATTTGCTTCTTCACTCATCCTGCAAATTAGGAGGAGTCGGGCGTGGCGGCATTTTTTGAAGTAAGTCACTTTTAAGCAATTCTGCTCGTGAGAGATTTACCCCGGGCAGTTAATCTAATTCACTCGCAAAATAAGTCGACTGATCTCGACTTTCAAATGGGAAGCAGGGATCCCCATGGAATATGTAAAAATATACATAAAGAAATATAATGACATTAGTACCCGTCAAAAGTAGCCGGATTATTCTTTTTTATATGAATAAATTATGGATTGGTGCCACATATTCTTCTCACATCCATTTCCCTCCATTTGGTTTTGTACTGTTCTACGAACAAAAAAGCAAAGGCTGGCAAACGAAGAAATCTGCAATCAGCTGCAGCTTTTCGACCTGCACCTGCTTGATTGTTTACTTTTGTTCATCAAATATATACGCTACGGTTCCCCCACCATGTCGAATTTTTTAACCACGGAAAACTCTCGTTAATTAATATATATATATATATATATGTTTGCTTTAGCGTGACAGAAACCAACAAACAAAAATAGTGACAATGGTGCTTATATATATATATATATATATATATATATATATATATATATATATACATATATATATATATATATATATATATATATATATAATTAACGCTCCCCTATTCAGGGTTGAGCACTCTTTATGTGAGGTAACTCGTTTACTGTAAGCTTAAGCAATGCTCTTCCATAGGAATAGAGCATACTGGTGGGTGAGGAATACATATGCTAAATAAATCTATAGCTTATATTCAACCTTACAGACCGTCCAGTTCTGCAGTGGCGCAGATGTAGGATACAAGCCTCCGGGTGTGAAGTGAAGGTCTCCATACTGCTTCGCGGTACTGGATGGGATAATCAATAATCTATAGCTATACTGAAGAGTTGTAATACAACGAAAAAGCTTTCGGTGGACAACACAATGTTTTTTGTTTTTTTATATCTATCTATCTATCTATATATATATATATATCCGCAGAAAGCTTTTTCGTGGTCATGGATTAATGGAAGTGCTACCAACACTCATTATATATATGACAATCCCTCTCTTCAATGCATAACATTATCCTTGAAAGTTACCAAAAACAATTTTCAAGTGAAACAGAATTTGCAAAATTAGCAGTTTTTTATTCTTTGCTGCCAGAAATATGTAGTGGTAGAGTAGTGGTACAGTCAGTGGACAGCCTATAAAAAGCAGAAGTTTATGTATACTGGGTCTAATGTAGTTGGCACAAAAATCACTGTTTTAATGAGAATGAAAGTTTTGATGTACATAACTCCTACCTGTGATATCATGGGTTACATAAACAGTCGGTATCAAATATTCTATCGTTACTAAGCACCTTTTTTCTGAAGAGTACTTTAAACGAGATTAATTAATCTCTAACTATTGTCCAGCGATTGAAGACAGAATACACGGGTTGTAACATTGCTCGTATAAGAATTAAAAAAATTAAATCGTCTTTTTTATCCAAGTCTTAGTCAGGATCCAGAAATGGAAATTTGCCAATCATTTCAGAGTAGAATTTGTCTTACATTTAATATAACATGATTCATGGGTTCTGATTACGATTAGGTTGCATCGCATTTTCCAAGTGATAATAACATTTTCGCGTGTTGATACAGATATATGACAGAAGAGGGATTTTTTACGGGTTTTTCTCAACTAATTTGAAACCCTTTTGTAACAAATTGAAACATCAGCCAAAAACGTATTTTACTTGTGGAAGGCCTAAATGTGACCTTTGGCTCAATTAAGGGATCGTGGATTTGAACTATGTCATTATTGAATCCAACCTCATTTGGAAAATACCACCATCATGAATTTCTTGGATAACATTTGATTCAAATATCTGTGATATTTCACAAAAGCTAAGTGATCAATAGATAGATAGATAGGTATATAAGTATAAATTAGATCATTATCATCGGTATGAGTTCGATCACAGACCCTCAAAATATTAGGGGAGTCAAAAATTTAATCGTATGTGGTTCCTGATTTACGCTGTCACATACAGACTGGCAGACAGAAATTTTGTAGATTAAATAAAGATTACCAACCGTATGTAATGAGTATGATAAAAAAACATTTTTGTGGGATTGTAAGGCGCAGTCAGCTGGTGTAGTAATGCCAATATCCTTAAATTTCAATCCTAGCTGGAAGTGGTTGATATACATATAGTTTAAACATGAGCAACTAGATATGATTGATTGGGAAAAGTTTCTTCTATGTCAAATTGTTAAAGGTGAAAAACTTTTGTCCGGAAACTCACACTGGACGACTTCTATTAAATGGCTTCACAGAAGAGAACGAAACAATGACAAACAGAATAGTGATTCAATTTATAGGATATTAGGGATTTCTGAAACTGATGTTGTCTGGCACAAAGTGTGTTACTCAGCCTTCGCTAGTAAAATAATCATCGCCAGAATAAAAGTTGAACAGCAATGTTCAAGTTGATCATTGTAATAAGGAAAAAACTGAGAAAACAGCGCAGAAGCAGATGAGAGACAACTGATTGATTGATATGTTTATAGTGTCAAAATGACACTGATGTCTTTTTACATCAAGTCCAGTCCTGTCCAGCAACTCATTCATTGAGTTATCAAGATATAATAAACCGTGTTTTTGTCTGGTGTCAGTGATTTAATTGCAGCAGAGGGAAAATACTTCTCAAAGTAGAAGTGTAATATAGAAAAAGTTGAAGACACTACTGGGAAATCTGATCTGGTAATGACTTGGCTACGATCTCATCTGAAGCATAGTGCATTGAACGGTGTCATAATGGACGCCTGAGGGATGTATGCGTTTTCTATACTGATCTGTGCACAGAAATACAAGAAGCCACAGTTCTTTATTCGTCGTATAATGTCCTTCAAGGTGAAAATAGAAAACAAAATGTGGTGGTCACAGACAGGAGCACAATTCTAGTACCAAAAATATTTTCACACTCTCCCATCGCTGTCCTGTCTGAAAAGGAGAACCTTCCAGATTACAAACCAGACGGCATTTTCCAATCAAAACATGAAGTCAGACTTCTTGTGTGATCTCCGATACAGAAGTTTCACAGCGACAAGTGAAGCTGCACGTTCATGCACACCAGATCCTATTTTCTCTGTCTTACATGCAAATTCTATTTTCTCAGGTAATATTGGAAATCAGTGTAGATCTGATATAATTTCCGCAGGGAAAATTAAAATTAATATGGGAACGTTTGCAATTAAATTTTCTCAAAAATTAAATCATGGGATAGGCCATGTCTTCTAATTTTTCATTTGTGAACTGCTTTGTTATGCATATGCGAATATATAAATATATGTGTGAACTTATATACGTATTTATATATAAGTACATACACATATTGCATGCGTATATATATATAAATATACATATATATATATATATATATATATATATATATATACATATATATATATATGTGCATTTGTTCCCATACGTATGTACACATACGTATACGTACATAAACATTTATAAGTATGCGTACATATTTATGCATCTGTGTTATAATGTCAACTGAATGGGATAATGCATTTTCCTATCAGAATTTCTCTCACTCTCTCATCTTTCTCTCTTTTTCTCTTTTTTCTATCTCTGTCGCCCTCTCTCAAGAGAGAGAGAGAGAGGGTGAGAGAGAAAAGGGGAGAGAGAAAGAGAGATGGCAAAAATGAACGAGGAAGAATCACTCAAACCTCATACGATTTATTAGAGTGCTTAAAAAAAAGCCTTTTCCACACAGCATCATTCCAACTGTTCGTTTAGGATGGACCCTAGCAAATCGGATCGAAACAGATCCATTTGCTGAGGGAAACTTGGAAATTTAATCAACGTCCGTTTTCGTGGAAGGGTAATAGGAGGAGAGTTTCCTTTGGCACGGTCAAATGTCCAAGCAATCAGGCTAAAAGTTTCTACCGTGAATACTCCAAGATTTCAGACTATTAACATCTATATAATATTAAAAGTCTGATTTTGGTTATCTGTTTGTGACCACTAAGTAACCGAAATAAGTGCATTGTAGATGCACAAATCGAATAATAATAATAATAATAATAATAATAATAATAATAATAATAATTTGCATTCGCCTGAAGACGTATGCAAATAAATGACAGAACGCCCTAAGGTTGTGAATAGTACGTAGGGAATATTGCCCATTATGCAGTGACAACTCTGATGTATATAAACAGAGAGAGAGGGGGAATCAGAGCCAGTGTGAGCGAGAGAAAGTAATGGAAAGAAGAAACAAAAGCCAGGAAAAGGGCTGACCAAGTTTGTACGTTCGTATAAAAATTTGTACTATTTGCTTTTTGTTATGACAGACAACCTATGGACATCGTGACTCACAACATGGATCCCCGGAGATCGCATACTCGAGGCTGGCAGAATACAAGATAAACAGACGAACTAGACAGGTTCAGAAGGTATTGGCTCTGCAATGCCTATGATAAAGAGATCTGGTGAATCCTGGGGATGGTGTATGTCCAAGGATGGGCAATAAAAGACAGATGGTGATGATTGTACGCATGGTACTATGCTCAATATTTTTAAGTATATGCGCCTATCGTGCCACAATAGAACACCTCTAACATATATATCAAGATAGTAGCGAAATTCCTCAGTTAGAGGATGGGACTTTGAAAGTCAGGGGAACTAATCACAATCCTCCAAAGCCGTAATTCCACACGATGGACAAAAGGAAAGGGTCCAGTTGATTTTACATCGTAAAGAGAACCCTTCATCAAGAATAAAAATTTCAAAAATTTTGTCTTTCAGATAGAGGACTTCTTCAAATTATTTTAACCAAAATACCTGGATCCGCCCTAAAACGTGAGCATATCTTCTATTCAAATTGCCCTCCATCCAGAAAATGTCAGTAAAATCCATAGTGAACTTTTGGAGATATAGTGCCGTGTATACATAATTAAGAAGCTGGGGATGTGTTCATGAAATATTCCTGGATCCGGCCCAAAATGTAAACAACTTTCCCTCAGTGCATCGCGCATACTGCCACAATATTTCACTGAAAATCATTGAGAACATTCAGAGATATTGTGCTGGATACATATAGCTACAATGCTTGGTAAAGGTGACCTTGGGAATGTCCAGGTTCCGCCCAAAAATGTAAACACTTCTTTATTAGTCCATCGCCCACCCTTCTACAAAAGTTCATTGTAATACAATCAGACTTTTTTTAAAGATATCGTGTGGCCCGAAATGAGGGTTCGATTCTGCATTGTAATTGTATCGTAAATCGAACCCACTACTAAAACATAATGTTACGAGTGAAGTTAGAGCACTCGGAAGATGCGGGGCAAAAAAGATGCCATTTCACAATCGTTGGACGCCTGTACTTAATTGTTGTTATCATTATTATTATCATTATTATTATTATTGTTGTTGTTGTTGTTATTGTTGTTTTTGTTGTTGTTGCTGTAGTAGTAGTAGTAATGTAGGGTCTGTGTGCGAGCTCATCCCATCTATATTATTATTACATATCTGTCGAAGTAGATTACTATGTTGATTATCGAGTTGTCTCCCTTATTTTTTATTTTTGAATGTCTGGTTTCATCCTGGCCACGTCAGATTGCACTAATCTCTTCTCAAAGAGTAATCCGACGGATCACAGGATTGTCTAATAAATTTGAAAATGCTTGAGCAAAAACAAGAAGACTAGACATTGTCTTTTATTAATTGCAAAATAATTTTGGCATTCATGGTTAAGGTGTCTCTTCAAACCCCTCTCCATAATTATACATTGATTCATGCGGACCGATTTCGTCGTCTTTGCTATTTTGTTGTTGCTTTTCATTTCAGACGTATCTCCCGGCCTTCCTTAATTGTGCTTCGTATCCGGTAAACTGTTTGCAATGGTGAGAGGGCACCCTCATGGGAAGGGTTGGATCATTTACCGAGTTATTCATTTTTCTTAATTCATTTACGTGTGCATATATTTGGTGTGTGCAAAGGTTTCTTGCGAAAAACGGTTTATAACATTGTATCCAGTCTGTAGTTTTCAAAGAAAGTTGAGAACTTTTGTGCATAGCAAATAATTTAATAATGCCAACAAGCAAGCAATAAAGTAACAATGGCTTTTCTATGGTCCACGCCGTAGATACGTTATTAGGAGGGAATTTTGAGAACATCGTGCACAAAATAGATCAATAGATTGATGGTTTGGTCAGTAAGAAAAGGTGTTGTTGTTGTTGTTGTTGTAGTAGTAGTAGTAGTAGTAGTAGTAGTAGTATTTGGGTGATGATGTTGCTAGCAATAGATTAGATTTGATTAGAATCATTTTTTTTTACTCCGGCTCCTCGGATGTCTTTTCCGATGGTATGAGTCACTCTTCTACCCAAGATACGGGTAATCTTGGCTTTGTGGTTATAATAAACGACCTGATTCTTCAATAGCTCATACATCCTCTCTTTGGTGCAGTTACTACGTCTTTCAGGAAGGCTGTTCCAAATTGGCACTGTGCACTGTGCGATGTTTCTTCACGGCTCCGTCTCACTCTCTTCATCTTTGGTGATTTTTCGTTTCCCTCTTTCCTTGTCTGGTTTTCTTTTAATTCCAACTTCAGAGTTCATGCTGTTTTGTACATTTTGCTTATGATTTTGAATGCTTCAATTATGTTCATCTTCAATTGCCTTCATCCGAGTGAATGTGAGTCCAGTGATAGTAATAATATCTTGTTTTATGACTTGACAACACGTAGCAGAATCCAGATGAAGAAAATCGAATAGAAAAGGGATAAAACGGTGTTGATTTCTCTTTTTCTTTTATTGCAACCGAAATTTGAACGTCATGATTTCAATTCCGATGCGTTTACAACTTACGAAATCCACGTTCAGTATTTCATAGAAGCATTGAATTCCGTCTCCTCAGTTATTAACTGCAATGATGGCCTTATTACCATTGTCACTATCTCAGCATTCCCATGTAATGCTCTTGGGGGACATCCAGTGTGTTGCCTTGACAATCAGCATTCGAAATCCTTGTTTTAAGTCTTACTTAATAGAGAATGCACAACTATCACAGTCGTTGGACTGTCAAGAACTATATATCTATCATCCTAACAATTGTTCAATAACAAATCGAACAAGATTGCGCTGTGTCGATCTCTTAATGGGAGGAGGCTTTATCTCCTTGTTGCACTGAAAAATATGCTACAAAATCGGGCCTCTACTGAGACTCGAACACTGACAACCGGCTCAGCTGTAAAATACGGAACTATCTCAGCCACAAACAGTAGTAATAGTAGTAGTAATTTTGTCCATACAATGTGTGCACCGAGAATGCATCTAGACAAGAAAATATGATAAAAAAGTAAAAGAAAGTTGTCTCCTTACTAATTTGGTTGGAGTAGACGGTCATAAATGATGTCTATTTCTTTTTTCATGGTTAAGCTGGAAATAAAAATAACGAAATATATGAAAGCCTTGAAACAACAAAAGCTCCTATTGCCGTAAAGTAATATGCATCCTAATTAACCAAAGCCCCCAAATAACACGCAACCCCAATTAGCAATACTCATAGACGCCGAAAAACGAATTTATTTTATTCCTATTTCATCCCTATTTTATCGTAAGCCAAACGAAACTTCTGAGTGCCAAGAAAAAAAATCTCTAAATTGTTTATACTTCTGAGTAAATTCATAAACATTCAAAGAGTCTCTAATAAATACAATCTCGTTATTTCTGTTATTTTTGGTGTTCTCACAATGTTTTGGCTGATCCATTCTTCGGTCTTTTTGTGTTTTATCCGTGTGTGAAGAAGTATGACGAAGAAATTGCATATGTAGCATTCATTGTAAAATCGGGAAATAGTATTAAGGTGTGATGGGCCGAATCGTTAAAGTCAGACACGAACAAAAAAAAAGCCATAACCATAGATGAATTAGAAAAAAATTGGTACAGCGGATAACATCTGGAGGGAAATAGGTATACACTATCATCTCTGGAAGGAAGTCTAAGTGATAGATAGAGCACATCGTTGGATAGCAAGAAAACCAAAAGAAGCAGCATACATCAACATGTCGGCTAAATGTGTAAGTCAGACCTGTGTGGAATTCAACTCGATATGGCTTTCAGGGACAAGTTTGTTGAAGTCTTTATCTTGAGAACATCTGCAACCTACGGTACAAGCGCTAAGAAAACCGTTATAACCGTTATAAAAAATAGAACAAACAACGAAGACCGTTGATTAGATCTGCTGAAACGTTTAGGGAACAAAACATATTGCAAGAATGAGTTCGATTTCCGGAAAAGCTTCCTTGAACACAATATAGATCTTCGCATATTTTGTACAAGGTGGAGAAGTATCCGCTTGACTGTGCCCGTTCGTCTACAGTAGACGCACAAGCTGCCACAAAATGAGGTTTGGGTTGGGCTAGTTTTCCCACCGGCACCAGTTATGGTTGATCAAGCCTTTGCTAAAAGCCAGGATTCCGAATGCTGGTTTTAAAAGCAAACTGAACCTCCCTGTATGGAATATTAGCCACACGTAATCTTCCTACTCCCATATTTACCTATTTGACACTCATCGAAATATAGATTGATCGATAGACATATGAACATGTAATTTATTAATTTGACAATTTGGAAGAACGACTAAGTTATTCATTTTTCGTTTCCGATAATGCATTGCACAACCAGTGGCGTCGTCTGATCAGATTTAGATAATTCTTAAAAAATATGAGATCCAACGTTGTTATGGGGACCACGTGATAGTATCATGTTTCGGCGGCATTATACTGATCTCTCTTAGATACTTCAAATTCTTTAGCTTCCGTTAATTAAAATTTGGGCCCCTGTCCCTTTTCTTGTTTGTTTTCGATGTTCGTGGGATTTTCTTGTTCTTGAAAGTCGAGCTTGCTCTACCGAAACTTGCCATTCTAGTCTGATTTTTCGCTATATTTCTTCTTATTCTGATGACTTCATAGAGAGTTTCTGTCCTGGATATATTTAGTGGTCTACTTTCTCTGGGTCTGCATTTTCGATTTTGAATGTTGTGTCTTTGTCCCCGACATGTTTATTGTACATGACAAATGTTTGACTGAAGATCATGTGGAGGGCAACTTCTTTGCTTTATTCATTTAGTTCATCTAGCATTATTTGAATATCGAGAAAGTTCTTAGCAAAGAGGACGATGTTCACCGCATATCCTTATTCCCTGGGGACCCCATTCTAGGTTTCGGAAGATCATCTTAAGGCAGACTGTGAAGAATTTGAATGAGCTAGTATCATTTTCCTCGTTAAAAGAGCTCATAGTATTTATGTAGCGAACTGAATGAAGTGCTGTGTCGGTAGATATGTTGCAGTACTCTAATATATACGTGATCTACACCTTGTTGCATAATTGCATCAATTACTTTGGGGGTTTTCACTGTATCGAAGGCCAACTAATGCTTCAACTAGTGGCATTATACTGCTCTCTCTTTTGGTTGGTTTACTGAACGGAGATGGTCGGTAGTTGAGTAGCTTTTTCTGAAGCCAGCTCGTTCCTGTGGTTGGTTCCCATCAAACGTTTTGGTGATTCGGTTTTTTGATCACTTCGGTGAAGAGTTTGTAGATGCAGTTGTAGATGCAGTTTAGTATACATTGGTCTGTCGTTGTTGAGGTCTTTCGGATTTCCCTTTTTGTATAATCAGCATTCAAATCCCAGACTATTTCAGCCGTGATGCAGATCGTTACACACGTACGCACGCCTGTACAAACACACACGAGAGCATTTTTATATAATTAATTCACTGCTGGTGTAGATTTATGTGTATAGAAGTAATATAACTTTATAAACACCAATGTCTCTTGTTTTGTAACGCTAACATGGTCACGTGTTATATAAGTGTCTAGACTAGTTACAACTTTCATAGTTTGCACACATCTCCGTGAAATACAATTGAAAGAAAGGGAATTAAAAAAAAATTAGAATTACATACTTGAAGCTCTTTATATGAAGTGGGGATAAATAAATAATGAAGTGGGGGTCGGTTTTTTTATTGTTATCAAGTAATAAAATGAACCCTCAATAATTGACACATCTTAGTGTAAGATTTCCCTGGCCATAAAGAGTGGGATTCTATTGGTATTTAGTTGAAAACTGGCCTTACCTTATTAGAACATTTCTATCTATTGTTATAAGTAACGATATTGTATCATTCTCCTATTGTCATAAACTAATAAACTGGTCCCACCAGTGATTAATGGATTATACATTTATATATATTGAATAATTAAGTGAAAGCTGTTTTTTCTTTCTGTATTTAAATGAGAAGTATCTGTGTGTTATGCAATAAAAAAATACTTGAACATGCATGCAAATTTGGCATGCTTGCTTCATGGACCCTGGGGAGATTTTGAGACAAAAGGTTTTGAGAAAAATATTTCTAAAACGTTTTTGATGCGGGTTCTATTCACAATGTAACTCTAATGACTAAGTGAATTCTGTTTCATCGCAGATACAATGAAAAAGAAAGTCAGGTCAGAGTGACAGTTAAATATTGGTGGCAAATAATATTAAGAAGAGATAAAGTCGATACGTGAGAACATTACAAAAGTATTTATTAAACTGTGTAGAATGAGCGTTATAGACAATCCAATAATGTACTTCATCGGAAGTCAATAACAACAAATACAACATTACTATAGCTAGCAGCAAAAATCATCATAAACGTCATGATAATGTCATGTCATGTTAGAGAACCTACTTTCCGCCCATTTACATTTTATATGTTCATATATAATTCTTGGTTTGGTTTGAGGGGTTTGAAGTGAGCCCCATCACCGCCGTCAAGTGTTCAAAAGTGAAGGAGAATTCTTACTATATAAAAATTAAACCGAAAAGCTTTTAAAAAAAGGTATTTTTAACGTTTTAGAATTGGGGACTATTTATAATGAAGCTATAATGCAGAATTGGGCCTTTGCTTTCCGCACTATGCCGCTGGCTATATAATAGTCAGTGTCTGTGGTTTTGCAATGCTCGAAATATGATAGGCTTAGCTTTTGATTATGTTAAATAAGAGAAATATTTTTATGTCTGTAATTAAAAATCTTCAAAAAATTAAGTACCTTTTATTCCATTTAGGATTCGATGGAAATCAGTCAATTTAATAATTATTTAATTGGATTTTGAAAACTTCTTTCTTTTTATTAGAAATACAAGGGAAATCCATTTGTTATGTGTCTCGTATTCAATTGCAGTGAAGTGAGTGTTAGGTCACTTTTCGTTGCTCATAAGTGATGAAAGCCCGCTCCAATTTACAAGCTTACATGAGACAGCTAAATATTGACATATTCCGAAATATTTAAGTATGTACCCAGTATTAAAATTCTGTCATATGACAGGTTATATTTTTGTATCTAAATAATGAACCGTTACTTTTTCTGTTTTCCCAGTGCGTAACAATAGACTCTCCCATGTAAAGATACCGATTTAACTGATAAAAAATATCCACCCACCATTCAAAACGACAGTTTCATCCGGTTAAACGAGATCAGTTATTTTCTAACAAAACCTTGGATGGAATTGATGAAATACAAACATTCACTTACATAACGGCTTTGAAATAGTGAACTGTCGAGTCTTTTCAAATTGACCTATCTCGTGTTATATGCAAGCGGTCAATAGGGCACGTTTTGACTCATTTCCAATTGACATATAGTCTTTTTGCTTTTGATCCAGCCATTCTATTTGTTTTTTGTTTGAAACTGCTTATATTTAGTATAATGCAACGTCGGAATATGGACTCAGGCCACAGGCAGAAAATAACATCTGATCTTGTGACGTGCTACCAAATGTAAGAGCCGGCTTTGTGCCATTAGCTTTCCCTATATCAGACTCGCACTGACATTTGCAAACGAATGGCCTTCGTTAAGGCGATTCATTTCGAAAAAGGATGAACAGGCTTTGTTATGGTAATCGATCGGGCATATGGAGAGACGCTTCATTTATTGAAGAAACTTTCCATGCATGAAGATACTTACAATACACTCGACAGAAAAATGTACGAGTCCCAATCTACAAATAATGAACACGAGAGCTCATATCTCATCTCTCTGTTAGAATTTCTGAAATACAGTATTTTCATTATCGTACACAGATTTACTCGGGCTAATGTCCTAATCTTGGTTGTTATAGTCTCAACGTTTCGGCCGTTGAACCATCAAGCCTTCTTCAGGTAATGTCGTAGACACGTAGTTGAATGGATGAAAGATGCAGTTAAGCCGTCAGGCGATTATGAATGCAATCCCAGGTTTAGGTACGGCAAAATTGTCATATACTCTGATTTAGTTGGAGATCCAGACAAACCACATTGCAAGGCCGAATTAACTGATGCGATATATTCACTAGCATGGACAGCGGAATGAGATCAATCTACCTACACAGATTAAATAACGGGCTTGGTTCTAAATTCCCAGAAGATTACCAAGTACTACAAACCTGATGAAAATCAGATGATACAACTGCCAAATTATTGTGACAATAAAAACAAGATAAGATAAAGTAAATCAGTGTGTGTAATAATCTTTTGATTTAATTTCTCTACTA
>OY735201.1:75095343-75115343 GCA_963457665.1 Thysanoteuthis rhombus | reverse complement strand
AAAGCAATACAAAAAGTATTGTCGCAATAATTAAATACATTTATGTACAGATTATGTAACTTTTGGCGTTACTGTATACTATCATAATTATAGTACACCGGCTTTACCCATGGTAATTCCACGTGTGTTGACAACTAAGCTTATCTATTATCTTATGCCTCTGCTTTTCTTACACCCTATGCCTGTTTCTTCTGATTCACTTCCTTAAAACTTCCAATATCTGTTGCCCGTCCATGATTTTATATAAAAGCTATACAAAATTGGTTAATTTTCATACCCCTCGGCAAACTACCTAACTTTCTTTTTCAGCCTTCTCCCTTCCAATTTTCTTATCAAAGCCACGTTTTTCTCCCCTCCCCTCTTCCTACAATTTTATTAAACTACCTAACTTTTTTGTTTCCGTTGCCTTTTCTCATCCACTCAGAAACTAGCTAAATTTATTTTCTCCTCTTACTCCTTCCATCTTATTGACTGTTTCCTCCCTTTTTCTCATCCTCATATTAGTGACTTACTTTTCTCCCCCGATTTTTTTCAATCTCCTAAAGAGAGGAATTAACTTTCTTTTTCTCCTCACTTTTCCCAACCTCTCATTAAACTACCTCAAATCTTTATCTTCGTCTTCCTCTCCTTTAATCTACTGACTTCCCTTTTTTTCCCTCTTTTTCTAGCTTTTTTTAAAATGAGTTAAGTTTATAGTGAATTTTCTTTAATAAAATAAGTTATATTCTAAATTTATCTAACATACAAAACAAATAAAAGGCAATGTATTTTCACGTGATGAAACGAACAAGAGAAACCATTTCACAAAACAAAATGTTCATGCCTGTTGTTCACTCCATTCAAATACCGTTTTGAAATTCTCTTGTGATTGGTTAACTTTTGACGGATTGACCAATCACATAATAGCAGATGTTATTGTAACCAAGAAAATTGCAGCATATATCGTTTAGTGGTAAGACCCAATGACTGGAGGTTTTGAGATTTTCATTTCAATTGCGTACTTGATAGGTATACTTCCGACGGTTCACGGAAACGTAAAAATGATACCAGGTTATGTAACAGAGAATGATGCAATGTTTTCCAATTAGTACATTTTAGAAAATAGGGTGATTCTTCGACGATAGGCGAGAAAGGACATAAGGAAAATGTTAGCAGTCTTTGTGTGCGAAATACATCCACTTGATATAATGTGGGTGCTCACGAGAGTTCATGGGTTGAGGAAAGACGACAGTTCAAAATGAAATTTGAAAAAAGAGAAATTACACAGATACAAATTCTTAAGCATGGCTAAGTGGCTAAAGTAGAATAACAAAAGTTTTTAGATTTCCAATACAATTCCCCTTTTGAAAGTTCGTTGGAGTTGCTTAGTGGTTTGAACACAATGCTGAAAGCTATGTGATCACGTTAGGGGAATATGTGGAAATCAGATCATTATCATGGTGGAGAATGCAAATCACATTGTATTATGACATATTTGTAAATTGGATTGAAAATTGTTATAAAAACTCTAAGATATGCCATTTTTGAAATGTTATTGTAACATGCAGGCATACAGAAATCGGATCATTATGATATCTATAAGCTTATTTACAAGTTATCTGGATATATCTTGGTAGTGAAACGTTTCCACATTTTACCAACAAATTCAGTAGTTCACATTGTTCAACCCATGATGGAAAATGTATGAAATTTAATTTATGTCATTACGAAACACTGTGAAATGGACACTATATTTAAAATGAGCAAAATATTCCCTCCCAGAGATATTTTCGACAATCCCCAGAAACATAAAAAGGTTATGTAACAGAGAAGGGCGAAAGGTTTTATAATTGGTAAATTTTAGAAAATAGGTTTAGTGTTCCACATTAGGTGAAAAAGCTTTCACCTAAAAGACACAAGAAAAGCATTAGCAGATGAGTTTGTGTGTGCGAAACACATTCACCTGACATAATGCATGTGCTTATCAGAGTTCATATGTGTGTGTGGCAAGGGACACTAGCATATGTTAGCTGCTGAGTGAAATGGTTTGGGTAGAGACGACAATTCAAAATGAAATTAGCAACAAAAAAAACATTTACAAAACTACAATATTCCTTTGCATTCAACCTTTTTCTTCCACGTTTTCTTTACACAATAGTTCTCAGTACTCAGACTACATTTGATCGTTTTCTAGCACGAGAAAAAGCAACCTATAACTGTCCATGATAAAACACTGGTTGGGGTAATTATATTCCAACCTTATAAAAGGTTTGGCCTTTTGATGTACTTATTGTCATAGCATATGCCAATCGCAGAGGAAAATGGGTTCTTTGTCGAGTAAATAGCATATTTGCGTCACTCGGCACCAGTTTTATTCTTGGTATCAAAACCTACCTTCCTACTAGCGAACTATTTATCATAGAGATTTCATTAAAGTTGATGTGAAGGTTGACTATTTCAAGTCCAGTCTCGTTGCACAGGCTCTGCTGATTTGAAATATTCCGTAAAAGCATTACAACTGGCCCAATTTTGAGATTCAACCTGTGTGGTAACATTGGAGAGAATGAATTCAATCAATCCATTGCATAATGTCAAAAATCTCCCAGGACATCACTCACAATTTTATTTGCACTAAAATAAGTATGAACATTTCCTGGGAGTAGGTACTTACGTGAAAGTATGACGCATAATCGTCTCTCTTCTTGAGACTTCTGAAAATCAGTTGACCAATCACCCTTCGAAACATGCTGGGTGGTACTTCTACATCATCTGGTGCTGATGACTTGGTAATTGTAGGAGTGCTTTCATTTCCAAGTTGAAGAGGCCAACTTTCAAAATTAGTTGATTGTGTCTGAAATTCATCTAGAGATGAGAACGCTTCAGGCATGAATCAGGGACAGCTGTAAGTGTTAATCACGGAAGAATAGGTGAGACTAGTCTCCTCGCAGTAGAAATATCTTACCACCCAAAATACTCCACACAGCTATGCCTCTTGGGTATTTATTGATTGCAATAAGGGAAAAGGTCGGTATCATCGATGCTTCATCAATGATAATCAAAACTTGCTTTCAGCTCGAAAAGGGGGTAAGACAAGGAGATACTAGCTCACCAAAACTCTTCACAGCCTGCCTTGAGATGATCTTTTGGAACTTAGACTGGGAAAATAAATCAGAATAGATGGCGAATACCAAAGATTTGCTAGTGACATCGTCCTTTTTGCTAAAAACTTCAACAATCTCCAAGTAATGCAAGACAAACTGAAGTAAAAGATCAAGGAAGTTGGGCTACACATGAACTTCAGTAAAAACAAATGTCATGTCAAACAAAGATGTTGAGGACAAAGACACAACAATCCTAATTGAAAACGTAGACCTGAAAAAAGTAGACCACTACATCTACCTAGGACAACAAATATCTATGAAACTCTTTTAAAAAAATCAAGCGAGAATAGCAAGCATTCGGTAGAGCAAGCTCAAACTTCAAGAACAAGAAAATACCATTAGTTTTAAAAGAAGGGTACTCAACATATACAAGAGGGAATCATGCTTAACATCACATAGAGAGATCACAAGACAGCATAATATATGAGAGAGAGGACAGGAGTCAGTGATTTCATAGAATCCACTTGAAAACTTAAAATAGTAATGGCTGGTCACGTTGCAAGAATGTCAGACAACTACTGGACAACACGACTCACAACGTGGATCTCCAGAAATAATATGCGTTGCTGACAAAATATAAGATAATGTGACAAAATTGACGATTTCAGAAAGAAAAGGTTCTGTAGCGCCCACAATAGTGTGGTGAGACGAATTTTGGGGAAGGGCTATGTCCAACGACGGACACTAAAACGCTTCTGCTGCTGCGGATGATGATGATGATGATGATGATGATGATGATGATGATGATGATGATGATGATGTCAGGCAGTTTGAATAAGCAATGTAATGTCTTACCACCGTGCAACAATATATGCCTGCCTTGCCTGTCATTTCAACTCATGATACATGACGATTGTTGATGGTAAGATGAGAAAGTATCATTTTGAATAAATGTTTTACTACATCCTCCTCGGGCACCAAACAGAGACACCGTTAATATCATCGTGTGAAGGATTGCGTTTTCTCCGTCGTATCCTCGATACAAAAAAGTCTTCAATCACCTGATATTGGAAGGGAATGCCGCAGGTACATGACATTTTCCGAATGGTAATAAGCACAATTAATAACAAACATGATGCGAGGCTCTGAGAGCATTCTACATGTTGACGCTTTCTCTGATGTGTTTTCTAACTCTCGTTCATTTTCTAAGAGTCTTAGTCGAATCTTTGAAAGTTGGCATAATTCCTCCTTCAACTCTTTTAAGTTCTTCATGCTCCTGGAACATGGAGCAGCAATAAGCGGGGTGATATTTATCAGCATCCCTGTAGCTCAATGAATTCATGCACCCAATGACTTGATGATAGCTCCTTCTGACCAAGCATTCTCTGTAACGTTCACGTTAACTGTTGGGCATTTCACAAAACATGATATTGGCAAACGAACTTTTAGAAATATACATCCACGTATTAACAAATACGAAACTAAAATATTTTCATGAATTTTTACAAAATTCGGTGACTTTGATTATTTGTTTTTGCATATTTTTGATTGCGTTAATAAATTGCAAAAGAAAACTTTTGGTGAGTTTCTGGACAAAAACTGCCTAAAAGGCTAAAAAATGGTCTCAAAATTGTCAACAACAAAAGTCACTTTGAATTATAATATGTCCTTAAACGGTGTAGTTTTGAAAAGTATTGAAAAAATTGGAACGAATTAATCACACTAATCAAGGTGTATCTGTTTATGCTGTATTGGGGAAAACCCAGTCATGTTTGCATTCAGAAAGATAAGGTCTAATCAAAAAGTTATTTATATTGAAAAATGAATATTGAGTTTCGCAGAGATGGGCAAAATGTCAGGGTTCAGTTTGACATTGTACATACATCGTGAATCAATCACCCAAGTTAGAGCCAATGCCAATAGTTGTTTCTTTTAAAAACGAAAACAGTTCCCAGGAAACTAAAGCCAGATTCGCCTAAAACAGTTTGTTCTGCAAAGCAAAAATGTGTTTATATAACAATTTCTTTGGATTCGATTTAATGAATCTTGACGGTTGACTTTATTTTTGAACATAAATAATAACCCTCAGCAGAAGGATGAGATTAGCAACTGAACTTTAAAACAAAACTTTAACCAAAAACTATAAATCATCATGAATATGAACTGATATAAAATCAAATTTTATGAATTTTTACAAAATTCGATGACTTTACTTTATTGTTTATCTTTGTCAGCGTAAAAAATAAATGTCAACAAAACTTTTTTGGACGGTTGTAAACAAACAAAAATTAGATTAATTCCGTGAATTTGGGCTATTCACAGATTTTGGAGGGAATCAATAAATAGTAAAAAAAAAAAATAGTCTGAAAAACAACTTTTTTTTATTTACAAACTTTAAGGGGAAGCAACGCTTTCCTGATTGCGATCCCAACTCAAATATCTATTTCCCACATGATTGTTTTTTGTTTTGTTTTTTTTTTTTTGATGAATCAACCAATGAAAAGCTGTAAATATTACGTTGGAGTTGTGACAAGACTATTAATATTGTTGATGACACAAATTATAATAATGTTCTCTCTTCTTATTATTAATTTCTTTCTTTTCTTCAATTTCCTCCCTTTTTACTTCGCTCTCTCCTTCCCTCTGAAATTCCATTTTTCTCTCCTCCTCCTCCTCCTCCTCTGCCTTTATTTCATTTCTTCCTTTTTTCTTTGTTTCCTTCCTTCCTTCATTTTTTCTTTCCTTCTCTTTTCCTTTTATCATTGTTTTTCCTCTCTTATCTGCATCGTTATCATCCTTCTCTGATGTAACTCGCTGACCCTTTCGAGCCAACACATATCGCAGCTGCCATCATCAAACGATTAGGTCCCAGCGACAAAAGTGAGACAGAAAATTGGAATCTAATCAAAAAGAAAAAAAAAAAAGAAGAAATCAAGCGGGCAACAGAATCATTACTAAAATACGATTGCTATCTCTTTAATTATGGGATCGAATCACTTCGCCACCGATACTTTTTTGACACTGGTCGACAACCGCCGCCCTCTGGAATAAGCTACTAATGCTCTGCACTGATGCTGACAACAGATTTATGAAATCATAAAGTCTACAGACAAAGACCATATGAATAAGCATATTTTATAGACGATCTCATGGAAATATCATTAAGTTAATGAGCGTTTTCTTTTCCCCGTTGATTCAAAGCGCTTTGATCTGTGTCGATTTGTTTCATGTAATGTATTTTGCAAGCTTAGATCTCGAACAAGGGAACCTTAAAAACCCTTGATACAAAATAGCCCTCTCTGTCTTGAGCTCATCAGAATTGATGACAAATACATAAGTCAGGTGAATATGGGGTGGGTGCAGTGAGATCTAACATAACGGGTATGCATAAATTAGATGACATTCAATGATGCTGCTGGTCGGACCCTTGTAGTAGACTGATGGAAAAAGTAATGGGCACTAGTGTTGTGGAGGTATTGGAGACGTAAGTGACGACTGGTAACTGGTGCTGGTTACTCACAGATCGCATAGTGCTGGAATGAATTGTTTGATCAGCTGTTTCAAAGTAAAGATGAAGAGAAGAGACGGCGATTGAAGATATAAAAGTATTTCGTATATTCAACTTCTCTCGCTTAGGGCGCTGGGGACCCGTAGTTTCAAGATCTTCAAACTTGGACAAAGTTACTATTTACAACTTGTTACTTGTTTACAATTTGGCTGTAACCCTCAATTGTAAGATTTGGAATCGTCAAACTAAGTTCAACTGACAAATATTACAATTGCAGCTGTGCACTTTTTTTTTAAAACTCGGAGTCGCATTTGTCATTTTTGTCAATCCCCAGAGGGGGCTGCCGACAAAAGATCCAGGTGATGTCTTCTGTGTCCCTTGGGATCTCTCTTGATCTCCATTCGAACTTCTACTTATTAGCTCAATTAGGTGGTGTATCTTCAAACATTTTCTTAAATCATGTCGGATCAAAAGTTCCATTCGTTTATGAGTTCGTTTTTTATTTACTTTGTCTTGGTATTTCAAGAGAACAAATTATACATTCCAATCTAAATGTTTCGAATCGAATCTATTTTAATCTCAAACGCATTTTGATTAGTTAGGTAAAATTCTTCACTTGACATTCCAATGAATACATTATTTCAGCTAAATGTAATTAAACGATTCATTTGTTTATGAAATCTCTCGCTGTCTTCGTAAGTAGTTATTTCGGATCATTGTTTCATAATATCAAGCGACACAGGCAATAGCACGTATCATCTGTCAATAATATGTTTCTGTGTGTTCAAAAATGGAATTACGTACTTCTAAAATCTTCAGCACCCCAACCTCCAAAATACTACTGACACTTTCTATGCCGATTCTCTAAACTTATGCACAGCCAGATGAGAGGTATGGGGTCGGGCACTGTTATAGAGCATTTTAGTTAGGGTTTTTGGGGGGGAGTTCTCTAACACTTTATCCTTTACTGTTGTTTTCGTGATACGGTTGCTGTTGAAATATTAAAATCTCCAAAGAACGCTTCGTGTATTCTTCATAGGTTGTTGGCCACTGTTATCGATTTTCACCATTAAAAAACAGGTGTAAACCTTCCGCGAGGGTTATTTATTTCTTAATGTCCATATATCCTAATCTATTGAACCAACGCCGAACAGCACTGTTGAAGAGCTCATTTCTGGCCATGGTGTAAAACATTTAATCAATCCTAGATTAATTTGATCGTCCGATGCAGCGTCAAGGTTGTTGAATGGATAGATAAACAGATATGGTATATTGGGCTTTCAAAAACCCTCATATTCAGTTAAGTAAAGTTAATCTTCCTGATGTAACAGTCTGGTGCATGCTGGCCTTATATTGTCATACTTGATGAGAATGTGACCTGTGAAAATTATCTAGATCTGGTTTGCAAGATCATAGTGCAATTGGATGACCGGGGAGATCAGTTTACTTAACTCCAGATCAGTACTTCTGTTCTGTTCACTTAATGCTGTAGATTGGTAGCGTGAGTGATAAGATAAAACCAAAAATTTGAATTAAAGGAATACTAAATGAGAATCAATAATAATGTTTGATAATGTTTTATCGGATAAAAATTAAATAGAGACAACTTTGTTACTATTGATAATACTGGTATACAAAAATCAATAGCACATATGGTGCCGAGAGAGATTGGGGAAGAATAATCAGTAGATTTATAGTTGATCTTCTGGCACCCATAGATTTCTCGAGGCTCAGTTCCTGAGAGCCGATGGCATGATTTATCAGGCTTTCCTGAGGCAAAACAGATGGGATGTTGAGTCTCACCGAGAGCTTCTCATCTATTTCTGGTCCATGCTGTTTACTTACTGCAGTAGATTTATGGTCGAGATAAGTTGTGATGTAGGCAACTGAAAAAAAATACAATTTTTAATAAATAACAACTTAAATATTCATAATAATTTTTTGATTTCAACACACTAGCTTTTTCTGCCAGTTTGAATATAACTTCTAGCAAGAATCCTCTACTCTTTCCGAGTGACTAGAAGTGCCATCTTCAGGCATATTCAAAGTGGGCTTTTTCTTTAGGAAAACAAAAGTCAGATTTACCTTAAGGCCCATGTTATGGTGTTGTTGAATGTGAAATATCTACAGCAAACAATAGACTAAGGAGATAAGATTCCCTGAGAAATGTGTAATAGGCAATTTTATATTATGGTTTGAAGACTTGTAAAGGTGCGTACTCTCATAATTATGTCCGGATATATTGCCCATTCACCGGCTACAACGACCGACCATTTTCCTTGTCCGTCACGGGTTTACTAAACGAGCTTCCACGTGACCAATATGTTGATCGTTGTTCAATCAGCTAAGGAGAAAGGCATACCTCCATTAATGGCAAAAATATTAAGTAAAACAAAAATGAGGCAAGGACAGGGAAACGAGAAAGATGCTAATAATAAGGAAACCAAAACGAGGCTGGGAAGACAAAGTGAGAAAGAAGTGAAGAATGGAAAATGGGAAAGAGGTTAAGAATGGCAAATGAGAATGAGGCTGCAAAAGGTAAACGAACGAGCATTTAGAGAGCTTATACCTCTGCCAACACTACTGTCACTAAAAAAAAACTGTGTGAAACTCGATCCATATATTGCTGTGATGCGGGAAGGCTGTAAAAAGTTATGGATCCGCGCCTAAATTTCATCAGTTTTTCTTAACCAAATGTCATGGAAAGTCCTTTTAGATATTTCGAGGATATTGTTGAGAGACAGAAACAAGTGAATACATGTACCTCTTCTGATTTCGTTGACAGAGTTGAACAAGTAGCAGACTGAGAATCGAAAGAGAGGCTGGTAAGAGAAATCGAGGAAGAGGCTGAAGACTAAAAGTATCATGAGGATTGGTTGTAAACTGATCTTTTCTTGAAATATCAGCCGTTTGAAAAAGTCAGCCGATTGAATTGCTAATGAAGGAACGTTATCAAATCTCTTTGACCTCAAAATATGCATATATATCTTAATATGTAAATCTATATGGTTACAGCCGATTATATCCGTATTAGACCGACCGTAGACAGAGGGAATTCATAAGTTTCTTCTATGTTTTTTCCATTCCTTCAGTGTGGTGTTGTGCTAACAAGTACTTGTTAGTATGATAACTTAAACCTTTAAATAGTTATTTCTACGTTCTACTGCATAGTGATAGCTGCTGTTTCTTTGCATTAAACCTGTAGATTTAAGAAGTGTGTAAAATGGATAGATCTTACATGCTAGCTCTACAAGGAAGTATTATACTTTAACTGCAATATATAAGTTGATAAAGACACCAATACTTTGGTTTAAAGATTTTACACGGTCTTGGCTGAACTATACAGATTTGCCTAAAGTTTACACGTCCGCCTACGCAAGCACTCGTACACCCGACACACGAGTATTAACACACAAATAGGGAACAGGATGATAAACAAATTGGTCTTACAAACCAGTCACTTGTGTAGTGTGTTTAATTCTCACTGCCCTCCCTGTATGGACCCCATACCAGACAGCCTTGTTGTCCTGTACAAGACACAGTAAATAAGGTCGCCTGCCAAACATCATAAGGTAAATATTTCAAATCAAAGTCCATTAACAACTCTACGCGAACAATTGCAGGTGTAGTGAGTTCGATTCTCACTCAATGCCTCACGTTTATGAACCAGTAAGAAATTAAGCTATGTTTAGTAAATAAAGGACCCTGTCGATGAGCAATGATTATCAAACCAATTTCGTGAACCATTGCCGAAGAAATGACTTTGCTTTTAAACTGAAAGCTTTATTATTGTGGCTTTGAGGCGGGTTCAGCGAGATTTGGTGGTCGCCTGTCGTGGAGCAATGATTATAAAATTAGAATAGCAGCCTATTCGAAAGTATAGTAACTGATTCTCTCTAGGTTTTCGATTATTGTAGCCTTATGCCAGACTAAGCAAATCTTTATAAACGCACCGATGGTATCGCTGAATTCAACATCAACACTATTCAAATTCATGCGAAATGTATGACCATAGTTTTTTCAACGACCTCGACAATGACTGAATGTACAGTCGGAAGCACTCGACCTAATCCATCGTCAGGACCATACATTACATTACATCCAGACATGTGTTCTCTTGCGCATAAATAATGACAAAAAATTCCCTGTCTATCGTGCTTATCTATCTATCTATCTATCTATCTATCTATCTATCTATATATATATATATATATATATATATATATATATATATATATATATATATATATATATATATATATATATTATCATTATTATAAAGAAATTGACATTTAATCCAACAAAATGATTATGAAAATGTTATTTTTAGTTGACTTTTTTTTTACTCTTTTTGAACCGACACTCCGTTTTTATACGATTAAGATATGCTGATTGGCCTTAGCCATTGGCTGCTCAGCTCAGTCTATGAGATGGCATCCACAGTGGACTCAGGTTCGATCCCTTCCGCAGCCCATGTCTTGATTGCTTATCTATTTACGCTCGGGCCAATCAGCATATCTTCGCCAGTTAAAAACAGGATGTTTATTAAAAAAAGATTTCCTACAAAACTCAATTGTTGTTGATGAACCTTACCCAACTTCTCTCCATCAATCCCATTCATTGACCATAATACAATAAACATATCAGATCAAAATTTAGTTAATAACTGTATTTGGCTACTGACTTATTTATCCATCCTCAAAAGGAAACCTTATAGCAAAAAATCAATTACGTTACAGATATATATCAGTGTATTAGTTATATAAGTCGCGTTAACAGCGACAGATTTGTCGCTTTTTCGAAATTAAATACAGTTACATATATGCACCAGTCAATTTTCGGTAAAGCACTTTTTCATGTCTTCTATCGTCTGCTTATACGTTGAATGGTTGTTGATTTTAAGAGTAACACTTCTACCTTTCTAGTTTTCGATCAAACAAGATTTCTTTTTAATCTCTGGCGCCATCTGGTGTTTATTGATGCCAAACCACTTATGCCTCGATGCGTTCGGTAAAAGTGTATTAAAGAAACATTTTTCAATGTATATTTATGTGCACGTGTGTGTGCACGCTTGTGTGTGTGTGTGTGTGTGTGTGTGTGTGTGTGCGTGTGCGTGCGTGCGTGCGTGTGTGTGTGTGTGTGTGTGTGTATTTGTGTGTTAGTTCTTGCGTATGCATATTCACATGCAGTGAGCGTTCAAACATTTAGAAATTGTCTGATAGCCTTCCACAGAGTCTATTCACTTTATATATATATATATATATATATATATATATATATATATATATATATATATTTATATATATATATATATATATATATTACCAGTCATTATTATTTAAACAAATTGAATTTTTGCTTATGTATCCTGGTTTTCCAGAGTAATCTTTTTTATTACAGTCAGTATAACAAAGCATGGATAGGGGATTTTTTTATTCTTTGTGCGATATTTCAGTGGGGTATTTTTTTAAATTATTTTCTCAATCAATTAGATCGGATATTGTTCTTCTATCCATTCAAAATGTTGTTCAGAATCAATCACAGGGATTGAAAAGGCTAACTGACATTGTTATCAGGAACAGTTGCCCAATCGTGAAAGGATTATAAAAATTCATTTTTAGTTCTTCATTATAAAAACACTTTGCATAAATTTCACCCGTTATAGCAGTAAATACTGCCATAGTAACAGGGTCTACTCAATCATGCAATCTAAATACTTACCGCTTCAGAGAGTCTTACATACGACAGAATCCAAAATATTTCCTTTATTTATGAATTATTTTCTCTTCTCTCCGGAATAAACATCTGAAAGGTGGATATAGTCACCTGAACGAAGACAACTTCTTCAAACGCCGATCAGGAAGTTTTAATCTCAAAGTGAAAAGATTCCAACTTTTTGTCCGTCGAATCTTTTGAAGTACAAGTATATAATTCTCCTGTGTCAAACGCGTTAAAGATGAGTACCTATGGTTCGAAAGAATACAGTTTTATGGATGGCTTTAAGACAGTCTTCAAAATGTAGTAAGCCTGCCTGCCGTGAAAATCAGCATTTGAAATGCTGCAATTTACCTGTCTGAAATTTGATCACTGTCTCTAACAAGAAAAAAATGCAACTCAGCATGCAAAGTAAATTTCATCATAACAAAATCCACCTGCTTTCGTTTTTTTCTATTTGCTTTGTGCTAGAACTAAGCTAATTTTAATAAATACTGTTTCTACTTCTGTATTCCTGCACTGACAGAAAAAATCAAATCTGAAAAAAACATGAACCCAAGAGGCAGGCACGTATTTAACTTGTAGGGAAGTATTAGAAGATTCTCTTTCTAAGTCATGAAGACTGTGGTATTCATAACCGTGATCTGCTTTAATGGAGAGGATGGCGATATCTATGTGCATCGGTATATATATATATATATATATATTATTGTGTCATCCACAGACAGCTGTTTCGATGTATTACATCTCTTTAGTGTGGCTATAGACTTTCCATTATCCCATCCGTAAGGCAGAATTGAAACCTTCACTTCAGACCGGTAGGCCAGTATCCTACAGAACTGGACAGACAGTAAGGCTGAATTTAATCGATATATTAAAATTCACAGAAGTGCTCGATTCCTATACAATAGCATTGGATGTTACATATATATATATATATATATATATATATATATATATATATATATATATATATATATATATATATATATATATATATATATATATATATATATATATGTATGTATGTAACATCCATATAGAATGCATTATAATAATACCCTATATAAATAAGCAAACTACATGTATGACATAAGCTATATATTAAAATCATAGCTGAAGGAGAGTGGTATTTGATCAACACTGCTGAGGTGCTATGTTAATATAACTATTTTGTTTTTAAAAATTCCCGAAATAGTCACATAGTAAACAACTGATGATCCCCCCAAGAGAAAATTCACACATAGTACCATAATAACAAAGTATATATAAAACACTAGAAAAAACACTGGCGAAAATTGTATATATTACACAAACAGATATTGGGGAATTAAATGTCTCTGTGACTGGGAGGTCGGGAGTATCAAAGGTCAAAAGAAATTTATGAAGAATTGCGGTAGAGACTTGAATGACCATGTAAGGTCGGAGGGATGACATGGGAGGGTCAGAAGAAATTCAGGGAGAATTTCAATGGATGTTTGAAATGCCGGGTGGGTCGGGAGGATCAATGAGTTTAATGGATGTTTGAATCATTTCGAAAATTATGATTAAGTAAGTGAAGATTTTTCATTGACATGCAAATTCAGAAAAAAAGTAAAGAGCGAATAGCTGGTTTAGAATAAAAGAAGTACTTTTGTGAAGAGCAAGGTACCCAGTAATACCAGTGGATTCACCAGGCGCCCTTGTTTGACAGGTTATCATATACTTCATCCATATCAGTCGCTCACTGTTGATATGAAAAATCTGGTGATCTTGAAATCTAAAACCTAAATGTGTGGTGTGTTAGAAGGTAAACGTAAATTTTATATGCTTGTAAAATCCGTGACACTCATAACGTCATGTGTGTGTGTGTATTAAAACAGTAATTTTTCATCAATGTCGGTTTTATTGAAAGCGATAGGCTGTTTTGTTGCTGCAACCGAAACACTGAATGAAAAAACAACCAACAATGCTTCTGGATAATGCAATAATCATGTTATTCTATGTATTTCATATTTTCTAGATCTGACGCTTCCAGAGGATCCCTTGTTTCGCACCATACAACACACTTTATCTGATCAGCAGTCCCATTAAATTGAAGATAACGAAAAATTGCTCGGAAAGTAAAAATCCTTCTTTTAAGCATAACATCTTAGAAAACCAAGGAAAATATTTTGATGATTGATGATTGATTAATTACATTACGAATTAATATGAATGAAATATTTTGCTCTCTATATCACGGAAAGTTTTGCAACAACCCATGATAGATAGATGGAACGATAGATCAGACGCTGTCCAAACAATAATGCATATTCTTCAAACGGCAGGGAGCTCATCAGCCTGAACGAACAGGTAACAAACGAAAGTGGGGATACTAGACTGAATTGAGCTCGGTAATAAAGGTTCAAGTGGAAAAATAGGGGGAATGGCTCATTTATTAAAACTGCGATTTGGGATAGTTCTTTTCCGAGCAACTCTCAGAAACAGCATTAACACTGCAGTTCGGTGCCATTTATACCGAGATTCAGACTGAATAAGCCGTTGATATTATTTGATCTCAGAATCTTTGACAAGAATCTATGGTGTTTGGTAATGCCTCTGGAATATTTCAATTGATGTAGTGATCAGATCTAATGTTTCTATGAAAGTTAGTAGGAAAGAGAGAAAATGCAGGATAACAAGTATAACTGGAGAGCGCACTGGCCGAAACGTCGCATTAAAAACGTACTAGCAAGGATTGTTTATCCCTGAAGATTCCTTGTGGAACACAGATCTTTTGTGTCAGTAGTAAAGCCTTGCAAGATGGAGTTGCTACCCCCACACGCAACTCTCCAACTCTCCAAACTTTAAAAAAGTAATGGCGACTGCTTAGTGGTAGATTTTTTTTTGTCGTAACCTTTTCATTGTAACCTTTTTTTAGATGGACTTCTTTGCAGATCTAAAGGGCTCTAATTACCTGGTATTTACCCATTGCTTGCGTAGGGAGAAAAGTATTTCTACCCGAGGACATTAGTGCGCAAGAACATGAACTGCGAAACTTGAACTCGATCCGCCAATTCTATTTTTCTGTGCCAGTAACCTTTACACCACCATGCACCTCCGGGGTGCGTAATAATTCATAGAACTGCAGAAGAAAGTTTTGAATCGCAGGTGACACCAAAAAAGAAATCTCAAGGGATTTCTGAGCCAGACAAAGAATCATCAGATCAAGTTGAATGATTGTATTGTCGGTCGATAAAAACAATATTTTTTATTACACTCACTTCAAGATGGAAGAAGTATATGTATTCATTCGAGTTCGTATTCCATCTGTCCACCTGTCTGTCTGTCCAAGTGACATCTCCAAAATTGTCCAATTTATTTTAATGAGATTAGAAATCGTCAAACGATACTGTCACCAAAACTGGCAAAAATAGGTTTCTTCCCAGTGTTTAAGTTGGTCTGCATGGTTTGGTTGGCTGACTATCTACGTATGATGTGTACAGGCCCCACCAATAGAGCTACAGGGCTGGAAATTCCAACAATTACTCTTTTTTGTCGGTAAAGAACTTTTTAAATTACCCCTCTAGGTTTTAAGGCTGTGGTCAGTTTGCATTGTAAATTCATGCTAAATTGGTCCCAGTTTGTTTCACTGTTTTTTCGTGTTTTTTTTTTTTTAAATTCAGACTTTTTAGTGTTTACTGCGCAACAAAAGGCGAGAGAATTACCCTTATCAATTGATCACAACTTATTCCAATGTTTCAATTGATCACCCCCAACACAGCATGCTGCCAAGAAATTCACTCATACTGAAATCCACACAACAACTCAAAACGTTCTCAATGGATTTTGAAATTTTGTCGAAGGATGGACCACAGGCTATCGAATAATTGATTAATTCTTTAGGTGGACTCAGAGAAAATATTTTGCAGTTACTTCCCCTGTATCGTAGCTATGTATGGACTAAATTTCATTCAATTTTTTAGTGGCAATGGAGTTGGCTTAGATATATTCTCTTTGAGTCTCGATGAGATCCTGAAGAATTCAGAGCTTAGGTCGAAAAGATCAATATCAGTTTGGCTGAGATATTTACTTGGCATTTTTGGAATTTCTTGTTCCTAAATTGTTTTTCAAATGAATAAATTGATGTTACATTGTTGTCACAAGAAAAAAATCTTTCTTTAGAACTTTCACAAAAAACAACGAAAATTCTAATGGCTAGAATGATATTAAAAAAATCAAAGCACCAACTAACCTATAAGAACAAGGAAATAATAAAAAAATTAATAAAGTCTCATTAAGGTGGATGAAAATATGAAGAAATAAAAACAAAGACACTTGAAAATAACTAGCCAGCATTGTAGCAATCCTAATTATGAAGAATTTTATGGAAGGATTAAAAAAGGAGCAATCAAAACACATTGAATATAGAATTTCAAATCCAAATATAAAACGAAAACGGTAAATATCATACAAAGATATTTTTGTCAAAATCCCACACACAATACATGGGAAATAACTCGAATTCAAACTAAATGTATAGACAAAATGTAACTAAAACATAATAAAAGCACTATACCCACATAATGAAACAAATACAAAAATCACCTGACTACGTTAACCAGCCCTCCAAACTCTGTGAATCCAAGGTCGGGCAGCCATGGAGACACATTCAATTCATTTTTCCTCTGAGTATCGGATAAATTTTTTGGTTTCGGTACTTCTGCCACTGGCAAATGTAAATTAATTAGATTTACAATTGCAATAAATAAATGTGTGGACACGTTTTAATTACTATAGTCAATGTCTGGCGACAAGGAATGTTTCCTGATCGAATTTCAAGCCAAGTGACTGAACTGATCTTCGAGAATTCCATCGAGTTACACTTCACACCTGTTGCCCGGAAACCGTTTCACACAAAAACTTTCATTCGGAAATCTTCTACAATTCGCATCCTCTTTTGCTTTCTGGTACTCTTCCTGTTCGAATCTATAATTTTCGAAGAAATCAATTCATCTCAGTCTAACCGTCTATCTTTTGGCTATTTTCGCGCAATCTCTTCTTCCAATTCTCTCTCTCTCTCTCTCTCTCTCTCTCTCTCTCTCTCTCTCTCTCTCTCTCTCTCCAAAGAAAAAATGTATTTTTTAAGTTTCAAAAAAGTTGCATCAGCAATTGCATGAACTACGGTACAGATTTTTCCAAACCGTCCCATAGAAACCTTTCCCACGCCGATATAAAGCGAAAAAGCAATTACTATCAATTTATATTGAGAAAATTGTATTTTACGCTATTTTTAGTTGTTGGGGGTTGGGGTGATGGGAATTACAGTTCAGTGGGATGTAAGAGAGATAGAAAAGGGTGCACGCTGTGTCTATAAATGCTTAGCAAAGTAAATGCGGGACGCTACTTTCCCTTTTCGTCTTTTTTCATTAAAGCGGAAAATGTCGTATATATTATGATTATGTGCATTTCGATGATGTAATATGGGAGGAGACATTTGAGTTTTCAGGCGACATTTAGGGTCTTAGGCAAGGATATATATATATAGGGGACGCACACACACACATGTACACACATTTATATTTCAGATCATATAAATTATATATATATGTGTGTGTATAAAGAAATGGATATATGTGATCCGACAAAATGATTATAAATAGCGTTTTCTTTTATAGAAACTTATTTGAAATGATCTGCCATTACACGGTTAATGTCTCACTGACCCTAGACAACGTAAATAGAATAAACAATTAAAGAAAACGGAGTTGCTGCAGGAATCGAACGAGGATAAAAGAATAGAATAAGTTTCTGTGTGTTATAACGTATTTATAATCATTTTGTCGGATCACATACATCCATTTCTTAGTCAAAACTGTCAATACAATTTATGCAATTTTCTTCCGCATTTTTTTGTTGTTTTTGTTTGTTCTTCTTTTTTCGTACTTCACTTATACTTTGTTATTATGGTACAGTGTGTGAATTTTCTCTTATGGGATTCATCGGTTACTCACCGTGTAAATGTTTCGGGGATTTTAAAAACAAAGCAGTTATACCAATATGACACCTCAGCAGTGTTGATTTGACACCACCTCCCTTTCAGCTATGATTTTAATATATAGCTTATGTCATATATGTGTTTTGCTAATTTATATAGGTATTATCATAATGTATTGTATATTGATGTTATTTTAAACTACACATCATTTAATTTTTTGAAACAGGGCTGACTCACGTAGATTCCCAAAAACGATGAACGATCAGTAAGTATGACGACAGACGCGACTCACTGTTCGTGTAACCTATATTGAGTGTTCTCCAATGTGAATATAAATCTGCTGTGTCAGTATTAATCTCAGATTGCATACAAACTATCATCTTTAAGAATACTAATTACAAAGAAAACTTCTCCAAGTTGATTCTCTACCAATATATTCAACCGATGAATTTGACAATTATTTTACATTAACCTTCAAATCAATTTTCTGCGTTGTATAACATCAAGTTTAAATCAATTTGTTTTTGTTTTTTGTTTTTTTCCCTTTAAATTAAAGTATCCTTATATACATGGTTGAAACTGAACCAGACCACTTTCTAGCTGGTAGTAAAACCTCAATGGGCTATTCCATTCATGTACTTAGACAATTTGTAACTTGGCCTTCTATATTCGATCTCCCTGCCCGTCTATCAATCTGACAAATGGACCAAAGCCAAATGTTTTCTCCTTTCTCTGATTCCAGTCAATAAAATAAACTTTCACCCTGACAAAGAATGGATCCATCTCTCCTGGTTACCTAATTCTCCTAATACAAGTTTATCTATTTTAATATATATTATTCATTTATTCTGTTTTTATACTCTGAGCATATTTTCTAATTTTCGTCATTATTTCATTATGGTCAAGCTGTTCTAGCAGTTCACAAGGGATCAGATGTCTAGTCATACCTTCATCAAATTGTCTAAGAATCTTATTAATTTCGCCGCTTTGATTGACCATTCTTACAACTAAAGAAATAATTTTCAATATAAAATCAATTAATGTAAGAGTAGCCATTCTCGAATTTTCAGATAATATAGTTCCATAAGAAATATTATTGACTACTTTTTGTTCTAAATGGCATATGCACGATGTGGAACGTAAAGAGACCTCGATAATCAAACAATTTATAGACAAACATTCCATCCTTGATTTTAATATCATAGTCTGGGAACGTTGCATGCATTCTGTTATGTTCACACCTGAATCCAAGATCTTTGAATTACTATACGATTTTCTGAGTTGTCTTCCATCATTAAAGAACATAATTCGTCAATAGAATGGGTATAACCTAAAAATGAACGAGCTCGCTTTATGTTTGTTCTAATCAAAGATGATATGAATATATATTTTTGCCCAGTAGGGCACAGGATCAATTACCGTGGGGATACCTATGATCTGATAAGATATTTTATTACCTACTTCAAAGTAACATTCCCTAATAAGATGACTAACAATCGCTTTAAGGTTAGAGAACGTGAAGTAAGTCTTGCCATTTCTGTTTCACACCAGAAAGCTTCAGATTTTGTAAATTCAATACAATTTACTATTTCCTCTTAGAAATGCCAAGTCCATTATTTTATTCAATTCTCTAATAAAATATTCCTGAGGATTTTTGTGTAAAGAGTACTAAAATCGTTGGTTGAGGTGGATCTAGCTCCTTTACGGATATTTGTAATTTCCAATTTCTTTTTAACGG
>OY735201.1:74960343-75092843 GCA_963457665.1 Thysanoteuthis rhombus | reverse complement strand
AGAAAAGGGGAGAAAGATCAGTCAAATAAACAAGAGGCAGCTTCATAAAAAAACTTTTGACAAGGCGCCTCCCATTGAGCTAAGATGAAAAAGCTAGTCTTGCAGATAATTTCTACTCTAGCAAGTATGTTCCTCATTTGGTAACCCATTATTGAGTCCCTGTGCTAGACTAAGGGAATTATTTACAGGCTTTCGTGGTTGAACAATTGAAGGGTTATCTTATCAGCATAGTTCCCTGTAAGCCGTATGAGTGTGTGCATGCACACACGTTTTGGGTCCAGCGTACAAAGTAAATTTATGTGCACACAAAATATTTCATATTCTCTAGATAGCTTACCGAGTATCCATTGAACGAATTCTGATTTCCTTTGTCGATTTCAAAAGGCGCACCTACTTCTGTCACGGGAAAGAATGTCCACAACATGAGACTTTTATGCCTACTGGTCACAGAAGATTAGAAATATCATTGCTCACCAGCCAGTTGTAGTCAACAGCAGAATTGTTGTGATAAAAACAATAAGGATGAAGATACTGGTTTACATAATGCGTACAGTGACATCTAAAGACCACCCGATGTAACGTACACCTGAGGGAAACTGAAGAATATATCTGCTGAAATGTCGTGATAAAGACAGCTACGATGAAGATACCGATCTGAATAATGTGTAGAGCGACGTCTAGTGACCAACTAATGCAACATACATCTGAGGAAGGCCGAAGAACATACCTGCCGAACTGTTAGACAACTTGTATCTCAATGTTGTGGTAAAATAAGCAAAGGTGAGAATAGTAGCTAGGATAATACGTGAAATAATAAATTCAAAAAAAAAACTATTCACTATCCAAACTTCAAACGATGATATAAATTACCAGTCCAAGTGCGTAGATCACTCTGATCTAAAAGTTTTAGAATAAAAAAAAATCTTTCAACCTTTTGACTTGATTTTGCCAGTTAGAGAATAGAAAAAGAGTGAAAGCCTTTTCAACGTGAATTGGACAGCGCATCGATGTGAGTGGATGCATGCGTGTGCGTGTGTCCCTCCGGCTGCTGCTGTTACTGCAGCTATTCGATAAAGGTTAGATACGTACAACAGAAATTTCTTTTTTATGTAATAAGTATCCAAAAATCGTTTTTTTGAAAAACGTCTACAAGGTTTTCTCGTGCAAAGTTGTATACCTGTTTCAGGAAGATGTACATTCTCGTACAGATTTGCAAGATTCTACCCTAAAAGGTGGTCTTCAGTTGTGCAGACACAAGATTAGAAAAAAAAAAGGACTTTAACATTGCAACAAAAATTCCAACAATTGTTTTAACATGCTGGGAGTAGTATTCATGTGAACTTGCAAGGTCCTTAGCTATATGGTGTGTTCGGTAGCGCTGACACAACGAAAACAACCGAGAGAAAAGGGATGAATGCCTTGCTACTTGGCTGGTTATTTGGTCGGGTTAGTGATCGTGGCAATGGTGATTCAAATTTAGATTCTAATCAATAGCAAATCAATCATGGAGATACTTTTGTATATGTGAATTTCATCTCCATTTCGGCTGTAAAGCAAAACTTTCTTCAAATATTGACTCTGTTAAGATCATAAAAAATATACAGGGATGTAATGTTTGCGTGATTATTATATATCACTTCGAAATTTGTGACTGTGTATTTGCGTATGTGAGAGAGAAAGAGGGGGCTAGAGATTTGAGTATTGGTATGGGCGTATGTATGTATTCAGTGTGCGTTTATTGATTGTGCCTGAGTGTGAGTGTATTCAGTATATGCATGTGTGTATCATATGTTTGTCGGTGTATCCATTATGTATGTATGTTTTTGCTGATTGTACGAATGAGTTATGTATTGTGTCTGTCTGATACTTAATAGATCGTTACTTCAAAGGAAGCTGGTAGTAGCATAAAATCTGTACACCTTACGAGTTTTTATTAAAAAGTGACTGAAGTGGAGGAGTCCATTGTTTCAAATGTTTGATAGGAGATATTTTTATCAGCGAAGTTGTTACCTTTACAGGGAGAGTCCATTGTTACGTACAGAGAAACAGACTGATAATGCCATACTGTGCATTATTCAAATAGATTTTATACACTACTGTAGCTTAGTTCTTCACAGATTAATTGCAGGGTAGGAAGTTGGGATGACTCAAATAACTCGAAGATCAGCATACAGAAAACTGGTTCTTACCTGGATTCGAATACCAACTATTGGCTTCAGAGGGAAGTTAGCATCTACCATAGCCAAGAAGCAGATCTTGAATTGTACAGACATTTACCAAGTGCAGCTTAGTCTGGTACGAGATTTTGGGTATGGGAGCTTGAAACCGAACTTGCTACAGAAGGAATGGTAGCTAGCAGCATATTGTTCGATGGTTAGACACCAGCCTCCCTACATATTGGTATTTCGTATTTAGTCTGTACATGGATTGGGGCACCCAGTGATAATTGAATTCACCAAAGTAGTAATGGTCAGTGAAACTAGCTTGCTCTGAGGAGAGTCCACCTCATACTTACTAAGTTTAGCTTAATACAACATGTACAGTGATGTGATGAACCCAATTAGAAGTGAACTCACTTCTATAGTTATAAGCCAGTGAGATTAGCTTAATAACTATTTCCCTACGGCAAGGTTTGCATGCTATTAAAGTTTGCTTTACATTAATTCAAATCAGCTTCATTTATTTCGTTCAAATAACTATAAACAGAATTTTTATCTAATCGAATCCATATCTAGGGCTAAGGACCAAGAACAGAATTTCGATAAGCAAAAATTAAAACTTATAAAGCAACTCTCAATTCTTTTTAAAAAATGAGAGAAAAATACAAACATTCTTTGATATTCTACTTGTAGTGGCCACAGATGAGCCTTGCTTTGATTGCCATCAACACACAAATACATTTGATAAACGCACACTGAATACATACACATACCCGAACCCCCAAACCAACATACTCAGTAGTCCCTTTGAGATGAAATACGGGTACCGAATGTAAGGGAGATGGATAAGTGACATGAGTGTGTCGGTCGCTAGAAACGATTAAAATGGAAGGAATGGATTTTAACGATCTGTAGATTGTCGTCTTTGTTGTCTTGAACACAACGTTTCATCCAAATTGTATTCTGGTCTTCCTTCGTGCGAAATGCTGAGGAGAAGATTTGTTTCAGAATCATTCCCTCTGTAGCTTAGACTACAGCATTTCGACTGGTTGGTTAATGGTTAGCAATCTGTTATAGCAAACTGTTACTATTATGTAGTGAGTTCAATTCTTTCTATGTACACAACACATGTAGCGTTACACCAAAATGAGCTTAGTGAAGAAAATATCCCTATTTACTGCTTTGGTTGAGATTGTCGTGTATTTTCCACCGTAAATGTAATATCTGGGAAGAAAGCGAGTCTCCCTTACAGGTCGCTTCTTCCGGTTTTGTTTGGTGTCATTTTTCGCTTTTAACCACGGATGGAATAGAATGATAGGAGAGACTCTTTTTCCTTACAGATATAACATATTACATGTGGATATTGTTGTAGGAATGAATTTTCCGATGCGTCTGTTGCGTTATAAACAATTCCTTTACATATTTACTGGCGGAAAACTAGAAGGCATTTGGAAAGCACATACCTCTGCCAACACCATTGCAACTAAAAACTGAATAAAAATCAATTCATATATAACTACGATACAGAGGAGATAACTATAAAATAATTTCTCCTAAAAATGCAATCAATGGACCCTTACTCCATGATCATCTTTCAGAACAATGTCTTCAAAATCCATTGAAAATCTTTGGAGGTATTGAGTGGAAGAGCTTGAGTAAAAATATGAATGTATGAAAAAATAAAATATCTCTCATAGGAAATGAAATAGTCTGCCTCCAAATCAAATCAATTCTTTTTTACTCTCATGATAAAAGAATTAGTTCACCTCCAAATCAAATCATTTTTTTTTTTTTACTTTCATGGAAAAAGAATTAATTCACCTCCAAATCAGATCAATTCTATCTAACTCTCATGGGAAAAGAAGTGGCCCCGTGGCCTACCATTCTAGAAGATTTCATTGAGATTTATTGAAAACTTTTTGATATAACTGTGTGAAAGGACATATTCCTTTGATGCAGTGGAATTAACCCCGAAAAATTACTGGATCTACCCCAAAGAACTCTTGGAGATATTGTGTGGACAAACAGACCAACGGACAGACGGACAGAGTTGGTAGGGGTGATGAACGATGAAAACATTTTCTTATCAATACCGACTTTCCTCACTCGATGTCTCTCGTATAAACGGTGGAAACTCGCTGAGAGTCATTTCGTTGAAGGTGTCCGTCTCAATGATAGACTCGACCAAACAGAAATTCAATCAGTTCATCGATGATCGATATACTGAATGAAACAGTACTGATTCATTGTGTCTGCAGTTAAGACGATGATTTTGTCACCTCTGGAAAAATGATTTTCCTCGGAACCTATATTTCTTTTCCAGTTGCTTTGGTTTCCTATATTGATAACACATTGATACACACACACACACGTGCGCGTGTGCGCGCACGCGTATGTATATATATATATATATATATATATATATATATATATATATATATATATATATATATAAACACGCATAAATATATATATATATGTGTGTGTGTGTATGTATGTGTGTATGTGTATGTATTGTTAGTATTTTAGGGGGTTGAGTTATCTATGAGTGCAGAGTGCTCGATATCGAGGATATAGCATATGTAAATGGTACACACAGAAAATTCAGTGCTTCATGGTGACTTGATTTTCGTGCTAGTGCAATTGTCAAACTGTCGATGGCCTGGCTATGGTGCAAGCATCAAACAATCACAAAACGCTGAACTTTTGATAGGTTTGCGTGGCCTAACGGTTAATAGCACTGTCAATGTTATCAGCGAGCCAACTCATATACGATGGTCGATGATAAGCTTTTAGACAAGGTAAAATGTGTGTGTGTGTGTGGCTGTATGCATTAAAGGAGGAGTTATCATCATCATCATCATCACCATCATCATCATCATCAGTTTGCCAACGTCTGTTGTTGGACAAAGACCTTCCTCAGGTTTTTTGAGACCTCTCTATCAATAGTTCCTAGATTTATCTAGCTCGTCACGTCATCTTACTTTCTGTAATCTACAGCCTTGCACCGGATCTCGGGGGATCCACGTTGTGAGATGTGATGTCCAGCGGTTGCCTGACAACTAAAATGCACACAAAATATTGCAAATTCTGTTGCTTACTGAATTTTTCTTTGAAAAAGTACTGATTTCCTACGTCGATTTCTAATGTGCACACCTACTTCTGTCACGGGAAAGAATGTCCACAACATAAGATTTTTACGCCCACTGGTCACAAAAGATTAGAAATATCATTGCTCACCAGCCAGTTGTAGTCAAGATTATTTTGTCCTAGTTCCATATGCAGTTCAAGACTTTCTTCTGGAATATTTAGACAAAGATCCTTCATTTTTTTTTTTTAAGTCGAATAGTTTCGACAGAAGAGTTTTCCGGCAATTCTCAAGTCTACGATGTATCCGGTAGTGATCGAGTGCAACTTGATGAGACTTACTCATCTGGAAATAGCTTACAACACGGGAAAGCAATGAAATTTGAATATTTAGTACCGAAGGCATGATATAACTGAAGGGTACTGAAGAATATATCAGCAGAATTGTTGTGATAAAAACAATAAGGATGAAGATACTGGTTTAGATAATGTGTTCAGTGACATCTAAAGACCACCCAATGCAACGTACACGTGAGAGAAACTGAAGAATATATCTGCTGAAACGTCGTGATAAAGACAGCCATGATGAAGATACCGGTGTGAATTATGTGTAGAGTGACATCTAGTGACCAACTAAAACGACATACATCTGAGGAAGGCCGAAAAACATACCAGCCGAATTGTTAGACAACTTGCACCTCAGTGTTGTGGTCGAACAAGCAAAGATGAGAATAGTAGCTGGAATAATACGTGGAATGATGAATTTTTAAAAAAATATTCACTATCCGAACTTCAGATGATTATATAAATTGTCAGTCCAAGTGCGTAGATCACTCTTTTCCAAAAGTTTTAAAATGAGAAGAAAAAATTCATTCAAGCTTTTGACCTGACTTTGCCTGCTGGAGAATAAAGAAAGAGTGAAAGTCTTTTCAACATGAATTGGACAACGCTTCTATGTGGATGTATGCGTGAGTGTGCGCGTGTCTCTGCTGATACTGCTACTCGATAGAGGTTATATTCGTACAACCGAAATTTTTCTTTTTCATGTGAGAAAAATCCCAAAATCGTTTTTTTTTCCGTTTTTTTCTTGTTTTTGTTTTTTTGAAGACGACTACAAGGTTTTCTCGTGCAAAGTCGTGTAACTGTTTCAGGAAGATGTATATTGTCATTCAGATTTGCAAGATTCTACCCTAAAAGGTGGTCTTCAGTTGCGTAGACAAAAAATTAGAAAAAAAAGAAATTTAACACTGCAACAAAAATTCCAACGATTGTTTTAACATGCTGGGAGTAGTATTCATGTGAATTTGCAAGGTCCTTAGCTATATGGTGTGTTCGGTAGCGCTGACACAACGGAAACAGCCGAGACAAAAAAGATGAATGCCTTGCTACTTGGCTGGTTATTTGGTCGCGTTGGCGATCGTGGCAATGGTGATTCAAATTTAGATTCTACTCAATAGCAAATCAATCGTGGAGATACTTTTGTATATGTGAATTTCATCTCCATTTCGGCTGTAAAGCAGAACTTCCTTCAAATATTGACTCTAATAAGAACATAAAGAATATAGAGGGCTGTAACGTTTGCGTATTTATTATATATCACTTCGAAATTCGTGACTGTGTATTTGCAAACGTGAGAGAAAAAGAGGGGGCTAGAGATTTGAGTATTGGTATGGGCGTATGTATGTATTCAGTGAACATTTATTGAGTGTGCCTGAGTGTGAGTGTATTCAGTATATGCATGTGTGTATCATATGTTTGTCGGTGTATCGAATGTGTATGTGTTTGTTTATTGATTGTACAATTGTGTATTGTGTCTGTTTGATACTTAATAGATCATTACTTCAAAGGATGCTGGTAATAGTATAAAATCTGTACACCTTATGAGTTTTTATTAAAAAGTGACTGAAGTGGAGGAGTCCATTGTTTCAAATGTTTGAGAGGAGATATTTTTATCAGCAAAGTTGTTACCTTTACAGGGAGAGTCCATTGTAATGTACAGAGAAACAGACTGATAATACCATACTGTGCATTATTCAAATAGATTTTATACACTTTTGTAGCTTAGTTCTTCACAGATTAATTGCAGGGTAGGGAGTTGGGATGACTCAAATAACTTGAAGATCAGCATACAGAAAACTGGTTCTTACCTCGATTCGAATACCAACTATTGGCTTCAGAGGGAAGTTAGCATCTACCATAGCCAAGAAGCAGATCTTGAATTGTACAGACATTTACCAAGTGCAGCTTAGTCTAGTACGAGATTTTGGGTATGGGAGCTTGAAACCGAACTTGCTACAGAAAGAATGGTAGCTAGCAGCATATTGTTCGATGGTTAGACACCAGCCTCCCTACATATTGGTATTTCTTATTTAGTCTGTACATGGATTGGGGCACCCAGTGATAATTGAATTCACCAAAGTAGTAATGGTCAGTGAAACTAGCTTGCTCTGAGGAGAGTCCCCCTCTTACTCACTGTTTAGCTTAATACAACATGTACAGTAATGTGATGAATCCAATCAGAAGTGAACTCACTACTGTAGTTATAAGCCAGTGAGACTAGCTTAATAACTATTTCCCTACGGCAAGGTTTGCATGCTATTAAAGTTTGCTTTACAATAATTCAAATCAGCTTCATTTGCTGCGTTCAAATAACTATAAACAGAATTCTTATCTAATCGAATCCATATCTAGGGCTAAGGACCAAGAACAGAATTTCGATGAGCAAAAATTAAAATTTATAAAGCAACTGTTAATTCTTTTTTAAAAAATGGTATTTCCTATTTAGTCTGTACATGGATTGGGGCACCCAGTGATAATTGAATTCAATAAAGAAGTAATGGTCAGTGCTTTCAAAGTTTGCTTTACAATAATTCAAATCAGCTTCATATGCTGCGTTCAAATAACTATGGACAGAATTTCTATCTAATCAAATGTATATCTAAGGCTAAGGACCAAGAACAGAAATTGGATGAGCAAAAATTAAAATTTATAAAACAACTGTCAATTCTTTTTAAAAAATGAGAGAAAAATACTAACATTCTTTGATATTCTACTTTTAGTGGCCACAGATGAGCCTTGCTTTGATTGCCATCAACACACAAATATATTTGATAAACGCACATTGAATACACACACGTACCCAAACCTCCAAACCAACATACTCAGTATTCCCTTTGAGATGAAATATGGGTACTGAATGTAAGGGAAATGGATAAGTGACATGAGTATGTTGGTTGCTAGAAACGATTAAAATGGAAGGAATGGATTTTAACGATCTGTAGATTGTCGTCTTTGATGTCTTGAACACAACGTTTCAGCTAAAGTGTATCCCGGTCTCCCTCAGTGCGAAATGCTGAGTAGAAAACTTGTTTCAGAATCATTCCAATTGTAGCTTAGACTACAGTATTTCGACCGGTTGGTTAATGGTTAGCAATCTGTTATAGCAAACTGCTACTATTATGAAGTGAGTTCAATTCTCTCTATGTACACAACGCATGTAGCGTTACACCAAAATGAGCTTAGTGAAGAAAATATCCCTATTTACTGCTTTGGTTGAGATAGTCGTGTATTTTCTACCGTAAATGTAATATCTAGGAAGAAAGCGAGTCTCCCTTACAGGTAGCTTCTTCCAGTTTTGTTTGGTATCATTTTTCGCTTTTAACCACGGAAGGAATAGAATGATAGGAGAGACTCTTTTTCCTTACGGATATTACATTTTACATGTGGACATTGTTGTAGAAATGAATTTTCCGATGCGTCTGTTGCGTTATAAACAATTCCTTTACATATTTACTGGCGGAAAATTAGAAGGCATTTGGAAAACACATACCTCTGCCAACACCATTACAACTAAAAACTGAATAAAAATCAATTCATATATAACTACGATACAGAGGAGATAACTATAAAATAATTTCTCCTAAAAATGCAATCAATGGACCCTTACTCCATGATCATCCTTCAGAACAATGTCTTCAAAATCCATTGAAAATCTTTGGAGGTATTGAGTGGAAGAGCTTGAGTAAAAATATGAATGAATGAAAAAATGAAATTTCTCTCATAGGAAATGAAATAGTCTGCCTCCAAATCAAATCAATTCTTTTTTACTCTCATGATAAAAGAATTAGTTCACCTCCAAATCAAATCATTTTTTTTTTTACTTTCATGGAAAAAGAATTAATTCACCTCCAAATCAGATCAATTCTATCTAACTCTCATGGGAAAAGAAGTAGCCCCGTGGCCTACCATTCTAGAAGATTTCATTGAAATTCATTGAAAACTTTTTGATATAACTGTGTGAAAGGACATATTCCTTGGTGCAGCGGAATTAACCCCGAAAAATTACTGGATCTACCCCAAAGAACTCTTGGAGATATTGTGTGGACAAACAGACCAACGGACAGACAGACAGAGTTGGTAGGGGTGATGAACGATGAAAACATTTTCTTATCAATACCGACTTTCCTCACTCGATGTCTCTCGTATAAACGGTGGAAACTCGCTGAGAGTCATTTCGTTGAAGGTGTCCGTCTCGAAGATAGACTCGACCAAACAGAAATTCAATCAGTTCATCGATGATCGATATACTGAATGGAACAGTACTGATTCATTGTGTCTGCTGTTAAGACGATGATTTTGTCACCTCTGGAAAAATGATTTTCCTCGGAACCTATATTTTTTTTTCCAGTTGCTTTGGTTTCCTATATTAATAACACATTGATGCACACACACACACACGCGTATATATATATATATATATATATATATATATATATATATATGTGTGTGTGTGTGTGTGTATGTGTGTGTGTGTGTGTGTATGTGTGTTACACACACACACACACATATATATATAAACACGCATAAATATATATATGTGTATGTGTGTGTGTGCGTATGTGTGTGTGTATGTATTGTTAGTATTTTAGGGGGTTGAGTTATCTATGAGTGCAGAGTGCTAGATATCAAGGATATAGCATATGTAAATGGGTACACACAGAAAATTCAGTGCTTCATGGTGACTTGATTTTCATGCTAGTGCAATTGTCAGACTGTCAATGGCCTGGCTATTGTGCAAGCATCGAACAATCACAAAACGCTGAACTTTTGATAGGTTTGTGTGGCCTAACGGTTAATAGCACTGTCAATGTTATCAGCGAGCCAACTCATATACGATGGTCGATAAGCTTTTAGACAAGGTAAAATGTGTGTGTGTATGGGTGTATATATTAAAGGAGGAGTTATCATCATCATCATCAGTTTGTCAGCGTCTGTTGTTGGACATAGACCTTCCCCAGGTTTTTTGAGACCTCTCTATCAATAGTTCCTGGATTTATCTAGCTCGTCACGTCATCTTACTTTCTGTCATCCACAGCCTCGCACTGGATCTCAGGGGATCCATGTTGTGAGATGTGATGTCCAGCGGTTGCCTGACAACTAAAATGCACACAAAATATTGCAAATTCTGTTGCTTACTGAATTTTTCTTTGAAAAGATACTGATTTCCTATGTCGATTTCTAATGTGCACACCTACTTCTGCCACGGGAAAGAATGTCCACAACATAAGATTTTTACGCCCACTGGTCACAAAAGATTAGAAATATCATTGCTCACCAGCCAGTTGTGATCAAGATTATTTTGTCCTAGTTCCATCTGCAGTTCAAGACTTTCTTCTGGAATATCTAGACAAAGATCCTTCATTTTTTTTTTTTTTTTTTGTCGAATAGTTTCGACAGAAGAGTTTTCCGGCAATCCTCTAGTCTACGATGTATCCAGTAGTGATCGAGTGCTACTTGATGAGACTTACTCAACTGGAAATAGCTTACAGCACGGGAGAGCAATGAAATTTGAATATTTAGTACCGAAGGCATGATATAACTGTAGGGTACTGAAGAATATATCAGCAGAATTGTTGTGATAAAAACAATAAGGATGAAGATACTGGTTTACATAATGCGTACAGTGACATCTAAAGACCACCCGATGTAACGTAAAGACAGCCATGATGAAGATACCGGTGTGAATTATGTGTAGAGCGACATCTAGTGACCAACTAAAACGACATACATCTGAGGAAAGCCGAATAACATACCAGCCAAATTGTTAGACAACTTGCACCTCAATGTTGTGGTAAAACAAGCAAAGATGAGAATTGTAGCTGGAATAATACGTGGAATGATAAATTTTAAAAAACTATTCACTATCCAAACTTTAGATGATTATATAAATTACAAGTCCAAGTGGCCACAGATGAGCCTCGCTTTGATTGCCATCAACACACAAATACATTCGATAAATGCACACTGGATACATACACGTACCCAAACCCCCAAACCAACATACTCAGTTGTCCCTTTGAGATGAAATATGGGTACCGAATATAAGGGAGATGGATAAGTGACATGAGTGTGTTGGTTGCTAGAAACGATTAAAATGGAAGGAATGGATTTTAACGATCTGTAGATTGTCGTCTTTGTTGTCTTGAACACAACGTTTCATCCAAATTGTATTCCGGTCTTCCTTCGTGTGAAATGCTGAGGAGAAGATTTGTTTAGGAATCATTCCCTCTGTAGCTTAGACTACAGCATTTTGACTGGTTGGTTAATGGTTAGCAAACTGTTATAGCATCATCAGTCTGTTAGTGACCCTTGTTGGACATAGACCTTCCCCATGAATCTGTAAACCTCTCTATCATTGGCATCGTGAAGCGAAAACATTCCGAATTTAATTGGCTCGCCACGCTGTCTGACTTTCTCTCGTCCACAGCCTCACATCTGATTCAGGGGATACATGTTGTTAGACGTGATGGGCCGCGATTGTCTGATATTCTTGCAATAAGTCCAACCCATTACCATTTGAGTTTTCAAACTGTTTCTACTATGTTTCGGGTCTCTGTCTTTTCTCTGATATACTATGCTGTTTTATGATCTTTCCATGCGAGTTTGAGCATTGTTCTCTAATGTACACGTTGCATGGTTCTCAGTTTGCGAGACAGTTCCATGTTTCAACTCTGTATGTGACTATCGGTAGGATATATTGGTTTTATACCCATCTTTTTAGGATTTTTGTGTTTTTGAAAGTCGAGCTTGCTCTACCGAAAGCTTGCCAACGTTGATTTTTCGCTTTATTCCTTCGTGGGTTAGTGTTAATTTATGAGGAACTCATCATCGACCACTGTATATATTTTTTTATTTTATTCAAATAGATATCTAATATATATTCACACCCACCCACTCCTCTGATATATACCCACGTTTACATTTTACTGTATATTTTACCGTATATAAACTGCATACGAGTTAGCTAGCTGAGAACATTGCCAGTGCTGTTAACCGTTTGGCCACTTGTACCTCGCAACAATTTCGAACCAAACTACTGTTCAGCCGCGGATGTTTCAATTCAAATATGTCTGTTTGTATAAACTAGTGAGTGTGCCATTTGGGGGGTGACGGTGGGAATGCATGTGTTTTAATAAAGCCAAATATGAACTGTAATTATAAAATTCCTCTCAGACAAAGTTTAAATAATCCTACTGAACAAAGAATAAATATTCATTTTATTCTCCTGGGAAAATGCAAGAATTATTTTTAACAAATTTTTAAGGCGAGATATGTATTTTTATTATCGATTTTTGTTTAATCAAGAAATGGAATCAACTAATTACGCTTATTTTTAATTCAATGATTTTGCATTTTATAATTAAATTCACACAGGTCAAATCTTACAAGTAAAAAAGAAATATTATTTTTATCCCAAATCTCCGGTTACATCGTTGTTTTCGCTTTTGTACAAGAATGTTTTTTGTATTTGTTTTTATGTTTTTTGTTTGTTTGGTTTTTTTTTTGGTTTTTTTTCTTTTTTGTAAGAGGTCAAAAGGCAAACAATATTATCCCACTTATTTTCTGGGCTATTCATTCGTTGTTTTTATTAAGACTCTTCCATTGCTCTGTGGAGGTAATCTCGCAAAAAAAGACAGGGATAAAAATGACATAGATAATAATGACACTGGTAAAAATGACACCGGTGAGATGACACAGGTAAAATGACATAGATAAAAATAGGAACTGTCCTACTTACTTCGAATCATCTAGTCAGGAGAAAGTATCGTAAAAATAAAAATTACATATTTGATACATGAAAAGCAAATGCTGGGCCTTTTAAGTGTTGGGTCCTCTTGTGAGTTTCATCGTAGTCTTTACACGAAGGCCGCTTGGAACAAATAAATTAGCTACACTAGGCTGTTGTTTCAGTGCTGTTTTTGAGGGTTGCTTGATTGTGAGGGTTACTTTAGAGTTGAAATTACCAAAACAAACTGTTGTCGTTTGAAACAAATAAACAAACAACACCAAACTATTGTTTTTATGCTTTCTGTGAGAGTCGCTCGAAACAATATGTGAACTGCACAAAACAGCTGTTTCAATCAAACGTGTCATTTTTCTTTTAGTCTTTCACTCGTGCCATTCTTGCCAGTGACTTCTTTTTTGCTGGATGGATTATAAACCAGCGGGTTGCTTAATGGTTACCGGCATGGGGAATGGAATCGATGAAACTCCGATTGGGAAATCATGCTTTCACTTTTAAAAAGGCATGAATCTATTTCCCTCCAGGTATTGATAGGTAGGAGGCCATTTGGTATCCTGTAAGGCAGTCTATCCTGGTCGTCGGATAAGCAACTCAGGCCTCTAACAACCTACAACTGCTACAAACGACGATTGGGTCTCCCTCTATGGAGACAATATCATCGTGCTTTGTGTCGTTAAAAGCTTTTGTTGATACTTATCAGCAAAAGTCTTTCAGTGTGCGTCGTTAGACATAGACCTTCCCCAAAATTCGCCAGGCCTCTCTATCGTGAGTATGACAGAGCCAATACTTTCTGAACTTGTCTAGCTTGCCACGCTCTTATATTTTGCCGACCACGTTTTTGCCTATGATCTGTGGGGATCCACTTTGTGAGATGTGATGTCCAGCGGTTGACTGACAGTCTTGCAATATGTTCATCCCATTGCTATTTGAGTTTTGTAATCGTTTCAATATCTCTGGCTCCTTTTTTTCTCTGATATACTATGCTGTCTTACATGATTCTCAGCTTGAGGGTCAATCGTTTGATTAGGCTCCATGTTTCAGCTTCTTAGGTGACTATTTAGAGGATGGAATGGTTGTATATACTTCTATTTAAGAGTCATGGGATTTGACTGTTTTTGTTGAGATTGTTCTACCGAAAGCTCATCAACTTAAAGTGATTCCTTCTTCTCGACTCTCAGACTCAAATTTACATCTGGGTGCGTTGATACAACGGCGTCAGCCATTTCTATCACTTGCTCCATGGTGTCACGATTGATGAAAGATGCCGGAGAGTGAAAGCTACTTTTTGAGCTAGTCTTTCTACGGAACTCTCAATTACGTTGTCTTTCACAAAGGTCGTCAAAAGACAGTATTTGGTAAACGCAAGTTCTCCGTCCTTACAGAACGCTCTGCTCATCGAGACAGGTGTTTCAGTATCATGGTTCAGGTGTTGCTTTACACCAGGTGGAACACCTGAAGCAAACTCTAAAGACTACTGAAAACAACATACATCCAAGGAAAGTCGAAGAATATACCAGCCCAAAAGTTGAACCAAGAGCAGCAAAAATAATGATATTAATCCGAAAAACGAGTGAAGTAATAGAAATACTTCATCTCAGAACGCTGACGAAATTATCAAAAGGAGAATCGTGACAAAAACAATAGTTTAATTGGGTTTTATATATTTGCTAATGTCTGCGCATAAATGTCAAAGCTAATCCATTATTCTATATTTGAATGAGTATTGATGTACTGTGATTATAAATGGAACTTTTGTTTTACCCCGATAATCATTGGATTTTAATCAGAAATGGTAAACGAACAAAAGAAGAGAAAAAAACAGCCAATGAAAAAAATTCTTTTTATTCCGGAAATGAAGTCACCCAAGATGGCGTCCACTGCAGAAAATTTTTTCATGAAGACACGAGATGTGTCTACAAAAAATTTGGTAATTTCCCAATCCCAACCCCATGAACACTTCGTTTCTCATTTCTCTCCCGCTCGTTCATTTGATGCTCAGGATTTTACGCAATCATCTAGTCTCAAAGGCGGCAAATTTTGTTCTCTGTTAGGTCTTCAGTTGCCAGGCCTTGCAGCAATACAGATCTATGGATACCACGCTCTACCCAAGTCATTTAATTAATTTCCTCTGTAGTTCCTTGTCTGCAGGCATCCAGGCGTTCGGTTGGTTTTAAACCGAGTGTTTGTTCGTTTTAGGTTTTTTGTTCTCTTTCCTAACAACTTTCTTTTCTTCTCTTGGTTGAAACTAAAATTACTGAAATTGACTCCTCTTCGTCTCCGAACGAGGCAAGCTAACAAAGTACTTGATGCCTAGTGACTGGAGACCCGTCTCTTTGACAATACCTGCCAATGAAGATGAAAGGTAGGGCCAGTGGTACAACAGAATGTCTGAGGTGATGGCCAAGGGAACTTGGAAATTCCTGGATGGTCCACTATAAAATGTAATCTTGACTGATCTTTTGTATTCATTCATTAGTTACTTAAAAGCAGCCTCGTGCTACCATTAAGCTCGATGTCAAGTCACTTCCTATTCAGAGAATTTATACAGTATTTTTGCAAATAATTGAACAAAAAAAGACTACGCTCTAATTTGCATTTAATATACCCAGAGTTACCTTCCTTGAGAATTTATATTATGAAAATATAGATATAGGAATTAGCACAAACGTTCACTGGACTGAAAATAGCTAGTCTGCAAGCTAGAGCATTTCAAGGGTTTGGTGTTTACAAAAATCTTGCTATTATGTGCAGTTTTTGCTGTATACACAGGCAAATGAACACACCGAAATCGCATCATTATGATGTAGAATAAAGAAAAAATTAACAGATATGTTTTACTTTCTATGAAATAATTTTTCAAAGAGAAAAAAGTGAATTTATTTCAGTAGGAGAGTTAATGGTTTCAAATGGTAGGCGGTAGCTATTTTTATCAGCTGAATTTTACCCCTGAGAGAAAGAATAGCTTGCTGATCATTGCTATGCGATGTACATCTAGAATCTTTTCTTTCCTCATCTTTCATTGAGATGGCAATTTTGCATCAGAACATCGATAGTGAAAGATCTAATGAGAGTCGAACCCACTAAAAATGGTCAACTGGTTTTGCTTGCTGATCATTGCTATATGATGCGTATAAAACTTTTTTAACGCCTTGTGGAAGAGTCCAGTGTAACCAAGAAGATCACACTGTTCATTATTTGACAAGATTATATTCCCCTCCGGTGTATTGTGGTAATTGCAAGGGATTCAATGAAATCATATATCTTCAAATCTCCAATACCATCCGACTGTTTCATCGATATACACTTCGTATATCATTTAGAAATGCCAAAAATATTTCAACAGAATAGGAGAGGATAAAATTGTAGAGACTGTTGTTTCCGACCTGGAGTTCGGATGAACTTTCGACATAAATTTTATCCGTTTTTGAGTTATGTCCCTTCCTGGTGGTGTACATTTTTAATCTAATTCAAATCTTATCCAGAAATGAGGTCAACTATCATTATGCTTAGTTGGAATATACAATTCGTGTGTCCCTTGCTTGTATAGTTGAATAAACCCAATCAGGTTGATTTCAGATACTGCGGTAGACCTCACGCTATAGTAGCACATTATAGGTGCTTGGGTTTCCTGACATACTACCAAGATATTTGTCGACATCCTTTTTTATGATCCCAAGGACTCTCATAATAACAGGTACTGATACAGTTTTAAGTTGCCACATTTTTGATGTTTCAATTCCCAGGTCTTTATACTTATAACATTTCTAACATCCAGATATGATGTGGTCGATAGTTTCATCTGCACTGTCATAGAACCTGCAGTTGGGGTCCTGGTAGGAAATCTCTGGTCTTAGGTAGCAAGAATGAACTTCTCTGTTTTGGCTCCTAACCCTGCACTTCGTAGCCACTGATGAATGTTGGTTTTAACTTCATCAGCATCTGGGGTACGAAGTGGGTATTGGCCGAGTAGGGTTTTCTCTTCCCAGTGTTCTTTTAACATTGATATTCCTTGTAGCTTGGCTATAGTTTTTTATATTTTTTTTGCAAACTTTGTTGCAACTTGTGTAGGGGCTTGTTGGTTTATGTCGGTCATTTTAGTTCATCTCAAAATGCCTTAGATTCCTTCATACTTCTACCACCTCCTTTTCTAGGGAGAGTCGATGTACGTCTACTTTTGGGTGGTGCATTCGGCTGTAGGTGAGGAAGTTTCTTGTTTTAAGGTCCATTCTGCGTATGTCAGTTATGTTCCAGTTTATGATATCAAAGCTGTACAGTACTACAGGTATTGCCAATGTTTGATGGCTTGAATACGGTTCTTCGATTTCAGATCAGTTTTAAGGATAGTTCGAACCCTTCAGGGGTGCTCCTTTTCTTATTCTTTATTTCATGAATGCATCTTAGATTCTATTGCATTTATTAATTCCACGTCTAAAAGGTTATCTTTTATTGTTGCAGGTTTCCTTCGCCTGGAGATTTCTTTTGCACGTTAATTGAGGGCAAATTTCATTCCAATATCATAACTGAACCTCTCAACAGTCTGCAACAGACTCCTTAGCTCAGATTCATCCATTGTATAGAGTTTGAGATCAACGATGAAGAATAGATGGTTTATCTTTTGTTTGCAGTTTTATAGGTGATGGTGTCGAGTTCACTTGAATGAGGTATAAGGATAAACAGAAAGAGGGGGTTGTAAGAGAATCCCCTAAAAAGATTTCACTCTTGATGGCTATATTCCTGTATTCAGGGGTATCTTTATTGTGGTTGAGGAGGAGTTTAGTGTTCCTAAGTGTCATGCTACGTTTGAGGAAAACAATTATAGTTGGTGCAATTTTAAATACTTCTAAGGCTTTTAGTACCCAAGTATGTGGTATACTATCAAAGGACTTTTGGTAATCTATCCAGGTGTTTGATCCTATAGATCTTGAGTATCATTTTACTAATTAGATGTTGGTCCTTTCACCCATAAGAACTTCTTTGGCAACGTTTTGGGTCTCGGGGAAATATAGTCTTGCTTTAAAGGTGGGAGTACATTCTATTTGATAGAATTAACGTGATTAGTTTATAGGCGTTTGTGGAGCTGATGATGTACTTGTAGTTTTGAGGGTCTTTTGTTTCACATCTTTTGGGTAAGAGGTAAGGGATGCCATTGCCTAACCACGCAGGTGCTTCATATGGGACGTTCATGATGTTGGACAGAGATCAACTTAAATTTATGTGGGCAGATGAGAATGTGTTTATCAGAAATCTTTATCCATTCCTGGCAATTTCCATTTGTGTGCCTTCCGAAGGGCATCATGGACTTCTTCCACTGTTACATCGCTACGTTCCTGTAAGGTTTTAACTTTCATTCCTCCATTTTGTTCTCTTGAAGCACTTTGCATTCGCATTGAACTTTTTACTGTTGCTCCAAATATTTGCCCAGAATCTCTGTACATTCTATTGAAAATAGTTCTTTAATCTCAACTGGATGGCAGCCAATACCTCTTTGAAATTTCTTGGCGTCTGTACTAAACACAAGGTTTTGGCGGTAAAATTTATTTATTTTCTCAAACCGTCTTACCCGTTGGGCTTTGTTGTTGTTATTATTATTATTATTATTATTATTATTATTATTATTATTATTATTATTATGTTGTTGTTGTTGTTGTTGTTGTTGTTGTTGTTGTCGCTGTTGTTGTTGTTGTTGTTGTTGTTGTTTGCTTTGATTTCAGTTTATAAAAGTCACTACCCGAGTCTTAACCAGAGACCTAAGCCTTGCAAAATTATTATGACAGCTTGAAGAGAAAAAGTGGACAGGGTTTTCACATATACAAAATATGCTACAGTTTCATAAACAAACATCTACATATACATAAAATGATGTATGTTCAATGCAGTACACATATTCACATTGACAAAAATCTAATGATATGCAAAAACTATTTTCTCTATTTCAAATATATTAGGCTTTTCAGGTATGCTGTTAACAAAATCGCCGGTTTCTTTTTTTAAGTCGTCCAGGGGTTTCAACTACAAGTATTATGTTGGTTCTGAGTTGTCACATTCTATTCTGATTTCTATTTCAAGATATTTTGCGAGTTTTTCGAATTCTTTCAGAATAATGTCTTTATCAATTAGAGCAGTCATATCTAATTGTAGACATGTTTTTACCTTAAAATCTTTCACTACAATGTCGAGTCAGTTTGCCTTTATCGTTGTCCTATAATACTGTTACATCTTTTGCTCCTGTGACTTATCGCTCCAAAAGGCCTTTAAGGGAATACAAATCGGTTTCGGCCTGCAGTCGCAGAAAGACGACCTGGACCCTCCTGGAGGACAATGAGAGAGCACCTTTGATTTGTGCCCTATTTTTATGTTATTCTGATTTGGTTGTACTGTTATAATTGTTTGGTTTATTGTGCTGTAAGGTAGCACCAGTCCCTGATGGATTGGCCAGAACTGATTTAAATCAGAGTACCATCAGAGTCCCACCAGCCCTTGGCGCCCATAATACCCTCTGTTGATAAGATTGCCCAAGTTGATTCTTCTCTCGTATGGTTGACTTGCAGAGGATTGTTTTACCTGTTCAGGCACTGGAACTAAAACCTTTCTAATCCTTGATTCAAAAAATTAGACATTAAAAATATTACCTTTTATCTGAGAGTTTTCATACCCCTCCTTCATTTCTTGTTATGGTGGAGCTATTTTTATTTTTTTTTTTTTTAGATTAAATTGTGATTGTTTGATTGATTATCCCCCTTTGGAAAATTGAATTTTGAATTTCATAATACAAAGAATAATTCCACCAATCAAAACATCAAAAATGTAATAAATCCATCATAAGATGTAATTACAGATTACAGGCTTTTGTATTTACTAAAAGTTCTTGAGAAAAAATTCAAGTAAAAAATGTGCGTTTGGCAGTGGAAGATTTTAGTTGCTATTTCGCTGTGGAGTGACAACAAGTCCCGTCAAGTCTCAAGCCCTCCTTTCAGCATTCCCGTAGTCTATAACAGTGCTGTGGTTTGCACTTTCTCACTAGATATCTGATGATCATCGCTGAAAGGTGAGTAGCATAGTCTGTTTAGGTCTATTGATCTCCTCTCATCGTCCTCACCTATCACCGTAGCGCTGTGGTTTATACCGTACCAACCTACCGCAGACTTACTGTTAACATTGCTGAAAACTGGAGATCGCAAGTCATGTTTCCGATAATCTCTTCAGTATTTGTTCAGACCCCAATAGTGCCGTGTTGCACATAATCTTTATCCTTCCTCTCTCCCTAACATGTTTTCAACGCCTTTGGCGCTGTTCTGAGTGCGCCAACTACCATCAGTAGTACCATGACCTTCATGTTCCATGTTAATGATATCTACCTAACTTTTCACTCTCTTTCATACTCACTCTGAGGTCTGCAGGCACAACCATGTATATGATTGGCACGTCCTGTTTTCTTTGTACACGATTGCCATTTCCATTCTTCTTGCATGGATTGTGTGGTTGGTTTGGATGTCGAAATCCTACAATTTTGATTTCTACTTTTTAGGACAATCTGTGATTTGTGCTGGTACCATTTGTCTACATGATCGAGTCCTAATGGTTTCAAATGTTTAAAAATTGTTACCCTGTCGAACCAATTCCTGCACTTCTCCTGGGTCAGCTTACAATAATTGCTGGTTTACAGTCGTCTCATCCCTTTTTCCACAGAGAAAGCATTTGCAGTTCTTCGTCTTGACATAGTTTGCCCTGATGCATTTGTTTTGAAGTGACATGATGAGGGATCATATTTCTCCTTTGTAGTGTCCTTAGGACAGCCATGTCCATGCTTGTTCGTTTGCGATATTTTCTGTCTGTTGAATTACACGTATAACTTTTTCTGTTCCCATTTTCCTCCTTCCTTGGTACACCCGTTCTTTAACTTATTTGTTGTTTGTTGCACTGCTTCAGGTGCTTTTATGTTAAGAAATATGCTAATGGAAGGCATAGGGCCACTGACAATTGGGTCCTCTAGATGTGTGTAAGCGAGTAGACATTGGGATAATGCCTGTCAGTTTGTGTGTAACGACGTACGCTACGCTTCGTCTTTCCCATCGCTGGTGAAATGGGTTGACCTTTTCGGAGATATTAGCTGCTAACGCGAGACTTATTGTCTGAGTTACGACCATACAAAAGATTTGCCACATATCATGAAAAATGACATGGTGGGGTATTTTAATTTGCTCTGATTCGGGGAGGCGTGCAATATTATTTTAGTGACACCAAGCTAAATTATATGATAAGATGTCAAGCTGGTAGTGGGAAACTAAGAACAGGGTCCCCTGAATATGTGTGTCTGTGTATACGCACACATTAGTATATGTGTGTGATATGATGCCTACTATTTACTGTATGGATCTATATATATGTATGTGCGTCGATATGGTAAATGGTGCTTCGAATACACTAATAAACTGAGTAAGTGTAATCAGTTCCTGTCAATCCACCTTTTGATTGAGGTATGGGACATCTCAGCTCTCGTATAGAAAAAGATAATTAAAATTTCTTCACCGTTTGCAATATGCAGCTGCATTTAGTTGTGTATTTTTCCCTCAATAATATCTGGGCATACTGAGAGGTCGTTATTCTCATATATCCCGGGCCAACTTCAGTATTCTTGTAGACCCCAGCTTCGCAGAGTTCTTCATAGTATCAACTCTCCCTCTTATCTTCAGCTCCTCCTATCTAACAAGGGAACACCTGCCGGTTACGACACACAAATGTTGAATCTGTGCCCCGTTTTTTGCGGTAAAATGATTTGGTTGTACTGTCATGATTGGGGTTTTTGGTTCTTTAAGGTAGCGCCAGACCTCTGTGGGTTGGTTAAGACCGATGTGGTTCAGTAATAACCTCTTGTTATTATTATTATCATAATAATGATACTTTTTTTCACTTGTTTGGCCATTGTGTACCTTGCCACAATCTTCTGCCACGAAAAAATTTGTTTGTCCAAAGATTTGTTTGTCAGGCTGAATTCGTCTGAAAGTCCGCACGTGCCACTGGTGCAAGGCATCCAGCAATCGATTTTGGGTCCCCTAACCAGGACCACGACCCAATCGACCCATTCATCGTTTTAAACAATTGTAGGTCTTTATGAAGCCATGATGTTAGCCCGACTCCAGCAATTCAATTAGCCTCAAAAGAATTCACATCCAGAAATAAACAAAGAATTCCAAAGTGCACAAAGTTGATCCTAAGTAACAAAATTATGTAATGCATCGTTAAGATTCAATATTCCGTCATTATACCGATGTTTTATTTCAATTTTTGTTTCGTTCGTATAGAGAACACTTTAGTTTGGAACAGGGTGAAATGAGCGAAAATAATGGATTCGAAGATTTTTGTTTCACTCATCTTCTAAACGAAGGGGGGGGGGTTCTTCGCCTGTCTTATATTCAACAATGAAGCAGCTCCTCTAATAGATACTTACTGAGTCACAATTATGATTTATCCACTGAGGCACGAACGCACTACACGAATATGAGGAAACTAACTTGCTAAGCAGAGTTGTACCACAGGTATTTAGTGGTAGTTACTTTTTTAATTGATTGATTTACGAAGAAAGATTGTAAGGGATCAATTGAATTTTCATTACATTTATTTTTTTCATTACATCAAAATATCATAATTTTAATGTGACTTTCGTAGACACAAAAATGAATATAAATGTCTGTTTCGAACGAAGAAAACCAAATAGAATAAATGTTGATGATATAAAGATATCAATGTTGTGATTGCGTCTTCACTAAGAGAAACGTAAAGGGATCATTCGAAAAGAACGGATGTCCATTTCAGAAAGATGCCAGTATTGAAAATATGATTTAAATCAGAAAGTGGATAAGTTTGTGGAGGGTGATTTATGAGAAGACTTACTTTAAAATGTTATTCGCTTGGTAGGATTCCTGTACCCTTATGCACACGTCAATGCAAGGCCACAAAGTGTGGAGGAAAAGGGCTAAACGGGAGGGGTGCCTTTTATGACGCTAAATCGCAAACATTTGAGCAACACTTACACATTGAATCCAGATATAAGTTCTCTTGTATGTACACAAGGAAAACACGATGTTTGCACACAAGCGCACACACACACACACACACACACATATATATATAAGTGTGTGTGTGTTTGTGTGTGTGTGTGTGTGTTTCACCTTCCAATTGTCATTTTCATCAATATTCTCTCAGATTACTTCACATCCATAATGCACACACACGCACAGCCACACACACACACGCACGCACACACACACACAAACACACACACACACACACACACACACACACACACACACACACACACACACACACACACATATATATATACATTGCCGAATCTGTTCATTGGTCAAAATATTGTGTGTGTCTCATCTAGCTCATCACATATCTCTAAAAATCCACCCGAATTTAAAGAATGGTAGAATGCAAATGAGAAATATATAAATTATATGATATTTAATCATAATTTCATTTTGACATATATCGGGGTTATGCATGCAAGATATAAAAAGTGCATCTGGTCTACACACGTAGATATGAATAAAAACATAGTGTTACAGGGTGGGTGTCTGTGTTACGAAGTAACATACAGGGGTTTTATATATGTGTATGTGCTAATTTGGGTGGGATCAGCTTAATAAAAAGAACTGATTCCTCACTGTTTTGTGAGTCATACTAATAGTTCTTAATACTGACCGGATCAGGTTTTCCATTAATGACAATAAAAAACCGACTCAGAGATTATATAACAGTCTAAAACCTGACTTATGTACACAAAAGTAATTTTCCTTTTCATACTATTGTATTTGGACATGAAATGGGCTTATATTATGAAGATTTGAAAGGTGCAACTGGTCTACACACTCAAATATGAATAAAAACATAATGTGGATGTGTAAACATTACAAAGCAACATCGCACTAGAAATTATATCGAAAGATATGAAAGACTTCATTGATCGTAGTAGGGATTAGTTTATCAATTGATAGCCGATCCCCCACTTTACTTATCCCCTACATCAAGTATAGATACTCTAAAAAAATGTCTAAACCTGTTTTAAGGATGTAAAATTATGTTTTATCTCATACAGGCAAATCTATGGGCTACGAACGAAAAATATTAGTGGTGTATCTGTCCTCCAGTTTTATATATGAACAAAAACATAGCCTGATATGTTTAGAGCTTTATAGAGCAACATATATATGTATATATATATATATATATATATATATATATATATATAGAGAGAGAGAGAGAGAGAGAGAGAAAGAGAGGGAGAGAGAGAGGGGGGATACGAGAAAGCTTTTTCTAAATAGAGCCAATGACAAGGCATACAGAGTTGAACATATAAAATAAGAAAATTTCCTATATTTTTCAATACTCAATTCGAAACTCAGCATGAATACCATTATTTGATATATATAAATATAGACACAAATATAACAGAAGATAATAAGAATATTTATATTACAATTAAGATCTTGTTGTATAGATATAAACATGAACGATTATTTCTCTTCAAATTTAATATGGGTTTATCTGCAACACGTATCCAATAAATATCTATAGAATAATTCCACTTGAGCTACAAAACTCACTAATACATTAATAACAGAAAAGGTATGTTTTTTTACTTCCAAACAAATTACAACAATGGAATGATTATATTCGGAGAGATACAAAATCACAATTAAAATTTTATTAAATACGTATTGAGATGAATGAGAATCTCAATTGAAATTTTACTCGAGTTTATCCGGAACACACATGAAATAAATAAATGTAAAATAATTTTACTTTAACCAAAATCCACACTAACAGAATAATGACGAAAAAACATTTTTTAGTCCAAAATAAATTAAAATTAGGGAGTCGTTAAATTCTTGGAGATAATGATGGATATGATGGAGAGTGTCATTGCAAGAAACCTATCCTATTTTTTAATACTCCCGAAACGGGGTCACGGAGAAACAGCTGAAGAACTCCATATCATAGAATAAAATTAAAACTACAAAACTGAATTACATTAAGAAAGAACCTAAAAGGATAAAACTAACAGTTATAAGACAACAAATTGGAATAACACAAATCAGATTAGAAGGGATGTACGTGATACATGGTCGTGGATAGATAGAAAGATGTACTAACGCTGGTTTATTCCCTTAATTTATTCCCAGAGATTCGTTTACAAATACATATTGATCAATAACCTCCAATTTATCCATCCCCACTCCATGTACAAAAACTTTCTTTTTATTCTAAAACCTGCTATAAGGGCGCAAGAAACTTACTTTTTACGTCATTTTATTCGAACCTATTTTGGGGGTTATGTATATAGAGTTGAAGGATGCATCTGGTCTACACATTTAGATATGAACAGAAACATAGCGTGACATGTTTGAGCATTGCAAATGAATAGCACAGGAAATGTTATGAAGAGATGAGTATTCGGTTTAAAGATAAATCAAATTAATTGGTAAAGAGAGAAAAGAATTCAATTAATATGAGTGTTTTATTTTATTTTTATAAAAAGTATACCTCAATTCCTAAAGGGTTTTATGCTACTTTTGGCTTTTAAGGAAAAAGATACAAAGCGTTCAGCGTTCTTCTGTACCTCCCACCACCCAAACTTTAGACAATTCACTCTTACATACCATCACCATCATTTGGGGGCTGAGAACGCTCAAAACTTTGTTCCGTATAAATTGATTGTGATCGCTTTCTCGCTTTACGCCATTTCAGCTTACGAAATATTTTTTAGAAATGCTCTACTATCGGATTACGGGGATGTACTTTTTTTTAATTTTTTTTTCCTCATTGATTACCCTTCAGGGAATTTTCATTCCAATGTTGCTTCGTTTTCATTTTATGGATTTTAGCCGAATGTCTCCTAAAAGTCAGGTTCCCATGGTAACAATCATAACTAAAATCAAACCTTTACTTTACGTGCAAATTTCAGGGTGGGAATGTCAATTGTTCGTTTTAAAGTACTTTTTCGAACAGTATTTTATTTATTTGTTTATTTGTATTATCTTTCAGAATTTTATCACCACCTTCATCAGGCTACAGAAGGACTTTGAACCGTTCCAGCTCCGGAAAAAAATAAGGCAAGGTGATACCAGCTCACCCAAACTCTTCACAACCTGCTTTGGGATGATCTTTCGAAACATGGACTGGGAAAATAGAGGAATCAAAATTGACGACGAATATATGAGCGACCTCAGATTTGCAGACGACATCGTACTTTTCGCGGAGAACCTACACGACCTCCAACTAATGCTAGATGAACTAAACAAAGAAAGCAAAAAAGTCGGCCTACACATGAACTTCAGTAGAACGAAAATCATGTGCAACAATCACATTGAGAAAAAGAACATAACTGTCAAGATAGAAGATGCAAAACTCTGGAAGGTAGATCACTACATCGAACTAAGACAACAAATCTCCATGAGATCCTCAAAAGAAGAAGAAATCAACAGAAGAATCACTCTAAGATGGCAAGCCTTTGGCAGAGAAAGTTCAACTTTCAAAAACCAGACGATCCCAATAATCCTAAAGAGAAGAGTATGCAACCAATGCATTCCCCTGATAGTCACCTATGGAGCTGAAACATGGAATCTAACCAAGAGAAAGACCTGCAAACTGAGAAGCATGTAACGCGCCCATGAGAGAAACATGCTCAACCTTACATAGAAAGATCACAAGACAGCACAGTATATAAGGAAAAAAACGGGAGTCCGAGACATCATAGAAACTATTAAAAACTCAAATGGCGATGGGTAGGCCATGTTGCAAGAATGAAACACAACTGATGGACATCACGACTCACAATATGGATACCCAGAGATCACATTTGAAATCGTGGCCGACAGAATACAAGATGGAGAGATGAAGTAGACAAATTCAGGAAATACTGGTCCTGCGATGATAGAGAAATGCGGCAAACCCTGGGGAAGGTCTACATCTAACGATGGACGTCAAAAGACTCTTGATGATCAAGGGGTAAAAGGACCAAACTGTGAAATAATTGTTTAGCAAAAAAATCCTCCTGAAATATGCTCTTATAGATCTCTAGTATCTCTGAAACATTTTCCAAGGCCCAAATACTTGAGATAATTCTCCAGACTGAGTTTGGACATGGATTTGCTTCAGGCGAAATGGTTATTTTATGCCAAATCACTTTTTGACCTTAAATCAATTCTTAATGGGACGAGAAACACCGGAGAAGCATTTATTTTACGCAAAATTTGTTTCGTTTTTTTTTCCCCGAACGTGATTTGAAATCACGGTCTAGTGATTGCACGTCAGTTCTCTTACCAATTGAACCAAACTGACCAGTCTTTCATATCTACGAATACATTCATTGTATATAAAATACAAATGTTTCAGTAATCATCAAGTTGGAATAGAGGCAAGAGTAAAGTTTGACCGTGTAAGAGCAAGGCTTGATTTTCTACTGTTTCCTTGCATAAGTGTCTATGTGAGTGTGGTAATTTGGACTAAATGTACATTGTTATGCCAAATTACAAACGTTTAAGTCGCGTAATAAACTGAGACAAACTCAGATTTTAAAAGAAATGCAAATTTTGCCCATCATTGGCAAAAAGTTATTTTTGTTTTGTTTTTGTTTGTTTTTGTTTTTGTTTTTTTGTTGTTTGTGTTGGGGTTCTTTTTAGTTGTGCTTAAAACTACGTCTGTGTCTTCAGTATTTAAAGCGAGGCAAAACGTTATTTTCAAACTCCTGAAATAGACTTCATTCTCAACTCAGGCGCAGAAAGAACCCTCAAGTTTCTGGGATAATTCTTTCTATTTCTTGAGATATTTGTTTTCATTGAACATGTGCGTAATAACTGAATGTTTCTGAACATTTGCTTATTGCTTTTTTGTTTGTTTGTTTTGTTTTGTTTTGTTTTGTTTTGTTTTGTTTTTCTATGTCCTTTGGGTCTATTGGACTTTTGTAGTTTTTAATGAATGACTTTTGAAATTACATTTTTTTCCAAATCATTCGTTCTTACATTCCGTTGAATCAACTATTTATTTATGGGACCGATTTGCTATTTGGTCAATCCTACTATATATCTAATAGGCTTCGAATCATTACAAAAGAAGAATTTATTCGGATATTATCGTTTCTATTTCTGCATAATATATCATTATTCTCCGGTGAAAGTGCATCGCAATGATGTAATATTGTTACTTACATGACTTTTTCCCTGTGTTTGTTAAGTGCTTCATGAGTATTCCATTATTTACATTAATTCTCTTTACTCATTCTTTTATTATGAAATATTTGTCCTGTTGAGTATCAGTACTTTGAGTAGTCTTGACTATTTCGACATTTTGCCTTTCTTTTTGAAAAATAAGCAAAGCGAAGAGATATTAAAAACAGAATGGAAGGGAGAAAACTCTTGCCTTTTGTTTTGAAGCTTTTTCAAGCAGGACTTCTCTGAGTTATACACTCTCACAACATTGTTTCAAAAAGATACTATGTTTATGATTCTCGGCTTCCAACATTTTACTCACGTCAACAATGTCATCGGTGACCCACAATATCTACACTTATAAGAATGTTCTACTTATTTCATATTCGTCCAATTATTTGGATTTTTCATTTATTTTTGGTTGATTATATTCTATTTTACTTCAGTTTGTACTCTGACCAGACTCTGTCAAGGTTGATAATAGTGGTAATAATTTTACTGTTACTACCATCTGGGTGGTAAAGTACTCATCCCTGTCTACTATCATGACATGCCAATGACAAGACCTTTTGTCAAGATATCTAGCGACGGAGCGCGAAGAGAAGGGGATTTCAGAAACAAAGTGAACATAAACAGTCTCAACCGAAATTCGAAACTGGTTCGCTGATTTCATTTCCAATGCTTATAACAATAACTTTACTTAGCATACAAATAGGCAAATAAAGGTCCCTGCCATTCACAATGTTCTTAGGATGATGCAAGTAAACATCGAAATATTGGGAAAACGTTCCACAAATCTTGCTCGGCCAGACATCTATTAACCCCAAGTATTTTTGTCCGAATTACCTTCATCTTGATATAGTTCGATAGACAAAATATATTAATTGTTCTACATTTTTTCATTCCAATGTTCTTTAATTTCTTTCATTCATGCTGAATATTTATTTACATGTTAATTTATTGTTTATAAGGAAATTATTGGATAATTATGACTAAGAATTCTCTCCCTTGAACTCATGCAAAGTAGCCTCCCTTAGATTCAATCTTGATAGTGATTAATAGCGCTTCTAATAAACTTGAATGTGATGCTATTAATAAAAACTGTTGGATTGATTTTATTAGCATCAGTGTTTTGACTCAATCTCAAGAATATAAAACTACATATATTTAATGTATCGTTAAATGTACGAGATATGAAATGAAAAATGATTTGTTTTCATTGATGCACTCATGTTTTGTGCTTGAACGAAAAGTTATAAGCTACGCTGGGTGTTTACGATGGGTTTTCTCCCTTGCAATAGGCAGGATAACTATAGAAAGTTACATGCCTTGTTAAATGTTGCTTAAAATTATTACTCTTTGTTTGTGGAATGTCAAAATAATTCAGGTGATATACATACATTTCTCTGCGAATATTCTAATATAGAATAATAAAAAAGGATTACATTTATTGATTATTCATTGCATAAATCATAAAGAGAATAATTTCTAAGATACATTTTCATTGTAGGTATGGACCATTTGAACAAAAATCTTCAATATAAAATTGATACCTCATTCTAAAGACGTAATAAAAATGTTTTTGAAAACTGTTCTCATTTTTTCAAATGATTTCCTAAAAGTAAATCAGCCCCAATTTCTGTCAGAACAAAAACAAAAAAAAACATCTTCAAAAATTATATCGTTAATTTTGACTATCATAAATTCAATGTTTCCTACAGTCAGCTCATAATCAACTATGGTGCCATTATCGATGACAGCAGAAAATATTTTTTGAAATTTGAAATTCCATCGTTAAAAATCTTCAAATAATATTCGTCAAATTCTAATAATTTGAGCGAAAATACATAGTTTTATTATTGGTCAAATAAATCGCACTAAATGTACTATATTTTGTATATTTTTTTGAATGAAAAAATACTTTTAACACGTTTCCAAGTTATCGATATTTATTATCGACGTTGACAGACGGGGCATTTTCTGCTGAGTATGGAAGACCTAAGGGACATGCAACGGGATTTACAGGCCTGTGTGCTCTTCTAAAAAAAAGTAAATGATTTTGAATTGGATTATGATATTTATTACACCCCAGCAAATGTTTAAGATCTTAGATATTGAGTAAATATGTTTATGATGTGTGCTTTTACCTACAATTTGTACAGTTTTTTCACAATAAAATGGAAGGTAAACAATCAATATTTCGAGGGATTCATCAGTTGAATGAGCAAAAGTCAATGAAAACAAGAACATATCAGTAAAATCAATCATCAAAACAATAGATTTTTTTCTGAATTTGTCCTTTAATGAATAAGTATTGAAAATTTTATTTAATTCGAATTATATGCTTATTTTTGTCAGATTTGTCAGGTGTCGATTTTTTGGTGAAAATGGCGTCCATATTATTCATATCTAATACAAAGGAAGCCCCTAATTATGATCAATCAGAGACAAGGACTTTTGGATATCATTAACCAACTGGTAACAATAACCAAAGGATATAAAAGTTGAAACAATTCAGGTTCGTTGAAGAAACTTTGTACTACCAAGAATCAATATGAATTTGATATGATCATCTGTTTGGACCGACTAATTTCGATCACAATAACCGTTTGATAACATCATCTGTGAACAGCTTCCCGGGTGTATGATAGAAAATATTTTCAGATGAGAAGGAAATTTTTATTTATACGATTCTCAGAAAAGAATGAGAAGCCATCGAACATTAAATCAAATTTAGTCATAAGTATTTTCAATTTTATTTTTGCAAGCACACACATACGCACAGACGCGCATGCACGCCTAAATATGATCAAGTGGGAAAATTTTTCTCTATCTGTCGTTCTAATGAAAGGCTGCTGTAGTGAATAATTCTTTTTTAAAAGAGTGAATGAATTACCGGAATATTTAGTGCTATCAACAGATGTAAATTATTTTAAATTGGATTATGATGTTTATTACACCACGGCAAATGTTTAAGATCCTAGATATTTAGTAAATATGATTATGAAGTATGCTTGTACCTATAATTCATATACTTTTTTCACAATAAAATGAATTTTCTAAATTTTTAATTTTCAAAGACTCAAAAAGGTTTTCCGACAATTCAATTCATTCTTCATCGTGTTGTTTTGTGTTGTTGTTGTTGTTGTTGTTGTTGTTGTTGTTGTTGTTGTTGTTGTTGTTATTCTCACAGCATTCCTGTCGACCCTTTTTTCGGGCATACTATCTGAATATAAAGAGCGGAATATTTTTTAAAGCGATGCCAAAGGAAAACAGTAACGAACAGATATTATTTGTCAGCAGCAAGGCTTGTAACGTAGGTTACAGGTATTTTTAATTCCTTTGTATATTCGACAAAAAGCTCCATTTTTGAGCAGCGAAAACCATATCAAGTTAAATTCCACGCTGATCTGACTTATGAATTTAACCGACAAGTTGATGTAAGCCGATTCTTTCGGTTTTATCACTCTCAAACAGGATTCTCTAACGGTTACAGTGATGATTGTTTACATTACATAAAGTAGCCATAACTGCGATCTCCTCTAACTTACAAGGTCCCAAAATTTATAAGATATTTTAGGGGAAAGTTCTCTAACGATACAACCATTTCCCCAGTGTTTCATAAATAAATCTCTTGCCTTATGAATTGTTGCAGGGGAGAATACATAAAACGATTAATTCATTTTTCTAGTCGTTCCAGATAATAATCACATACAGATTTTTTTTTCTAATCATCAATATTTATAAAGTCGGCTCCAAATGTCTTCTACTCCTTTGTTAGACGAAGACTTCTATACAATGTCCCTGCTGAGAAAGAAACGTCTCTCTACATACGGATACTACACTGAAGAATGGATCGACCAAAACGTTGTGGAACAACAACAAAAAGGGAGATTTGAAAGACTCTTGGCATATTCAAATTATGTTAGGTGATGAAAGAGCCAAATGGAAAATGTTTGTTTTTGCAATGTGCAAAATCAGAGAAAATAATGAGAAAATCAGGACAAAAATCTGATTATTCCATTTCTTCAGACATGGAACAACACCATTAATGGAAGGGAAGGAACTCTCGAAAGTATTTTGAATTATCTCCCTTGGACTCTGCAAAATTCGTCTAACAATACGATAATGCTTTGGTTGTAAACAATTATAAACATTTAAAATATGTTCATCCAACCAGGTTAAAGCGTTAAGGAATGCAAAACGATCTGTTACAACGTCTTATTATATTTTAGGGTTGCAGCTGGAATCAATATAGACGTTTATTGACAAAGAGGGTCTATTAAGCATTTTGACAGGATTTGATTCACTTTTTGTCCAAAATTTGTTATACGGGGTGTTTCGATCTCTGTAGTTTTATCGAATTAGTTTCTTCATGTTTTTTGTTTGTTGTTTGTTTGTCTTTTTTGTTTTTGTTTGTTTGTTTTTGTTGTTGTTTTTGTTTTGTTCCGGGGGATATTTTGTTTAGCTTGTTTGTTTTTGTTTTTCTGCATCATTCCTACTGAGTATCATATTTTCTAGCAAATTGAACTCATTTGTTATGTAAGGTTCAATAACAGGGAAGCCATAATTCGTCCTTTAGTAAATTTGTGACAACTAAACCCAAGAAATTCTATGGGAATGACATATCATCATTTGAGGATCGTTGGAAAAACACTTTTGCTTCATGAGTCATTCTTATTGATTCTATTACCCTCCATCCTACTATTAAAAAAAAAACACATTTCATATGTAACACTCTCGTATAATACAGTTTTGTCGTAAATCATTTTAGATACTAGATCATCTATGTCGTCAAAAAACAATGATCAATTATATTCCAACAATAAATAGACAAAAAATATTCATATAGTGGCAAAATTGAACGACGTTATTTTACAAAGGTTTCGTTATATGTGGGTACATATATCTTAAAATAGCAATTTCGCCATTGCATAAATATCTTTACTAAAATATTCTCGTTCAGTGGATCTAAATATCTCAATATTGTCCTGGTACGCATTTTTCTATCTACAATAATATATACACACGGTGGCATCAAGTATAACTATTATTTTTTATTTATTCAAAGCTATTCCTGATTCGAAACACCAATCTCATGATTACAAAATGAGCCCACTAACCAACTATGCCGCAGATATATGAGCACAAGTTGATTTGTTTTTGAAAATAAATCATTTGTGCCTGACTTTCGAAATATTTCTCCTTTCCAACACTTGTTTAGAAAATGGAGAATCCTTGTCTTGTTTTTTAGGGAAAAGAATGGCGAGTCAACTGAATGAATATGAAAAGTTTTGTGCAATTCATTCCTACGGCTTAGGCGTACATTGCGTGATATCAAATTTAAAGTAAACATTTCCTAACAATTCGTATTTTGAATTTTTTGTCAGGGTAATTTTCTTGAGTAGGTTCAATCTTTAGTTAAGTTAATCACAATAAAGGTCTCTATGAGATGGCACAAACTTCATTGAATATGTGGAGATTAACAAAAGTAATTACCAAATTAAAGTCGTCGATGCGTGTGAAATCTATTAAGGGCAGTTCGCTAAACGCGATTGCCTGATAAGTAGATGAGCTAAGTTACTTCCCCTAGGATATATTATTACGGTTTATTAGTAACGTTCATGCGCGTTTGAAAATTGACATTGTGGATAGGTTGACCAAGAAAGAATTGAGATTTTATTCCTTGATCGATTCTTTTTTCTTTTTTTTTAGCCTTATCCAGCAATAAACTATGTTAACGTAACTTATGGCACATAGAACTCAGTTCAAAAAACATTCACTGTTAATAATACTCCTATCCACAGGATTCCTCCGGTAACGGGTTCGTGGCTGAGATTATCGCGTATTTCCCATTGGTGCAAGAAGGTGGTGTTCGATCCCAGCTCATTGAATGCAGATTTTCGAACTCATAGCCCCTCCAATTTGACGTTGTACCATACCAAGCATGAGAAAAATGTATACCATTTTTTTCATTTTGGAACTTCACAGCGAAACGCGGCAAGTTTTAGCAAAACATACAATATTTGTATTTTTTCTAATCTATGTCTTTCCCAGGGGCATGAGTGTGAAGTGAATTTAGTTCACCCATTCCATTTCCCGTGAGTTTAGCTGGATCTATTTCCATTCAAGTATTCAAGTATTTATTAAAATTATTAGACTGGAATATTGTTCTAATATAAGTCGAATTATTTTCCTCGTTTATATGTTTATTTATTCACAGCGTTTTGGGCGTGTACCTCTCGAACTTCGACGGGTGTTCTTGTGAATACAGGATCACTTGCTCATAATCGACTAGACAGGTCACACCCGTTTATATATATATATATATATATATATATATATATATATATATATATATATATATATCGGTGATAATTTCTGAGTTGCATCCCTTTGATTAGATGACGTGTTTTGGGGACCTTTTTTTTCAGAAATGGCCTTATGTGATTGTATTCTTTGGAGATTCGATGTAAATAGAAATATAATGAGTTATTATGGGGTTGAGCCCTTAACAACAATGGTGTTTACCCAAGGATTTAGAGTAATTTTCAAGCAAATTAGGACATAATGCTGCTCAATCTGATGATAAAGTCAACTTTATAGCAAATACTATTCGAGTGTGAAGTGTTCTCCGTTGATTCAATAGATTTTGGTCTTGAAATATGCATACCATTAATAAACCTCGACAGAGTTCCAAACCTGCTTTTAATGACACTGAAGTATCAACAACAGTTGCTAATGGCGGACAAACAACGGCTCGAACACTCCTTGAAGATTTAAAAAGTAACCACACCATGTTATTCCAAAGCAAAGGGGAAAGTTGAAAGAGTTGGAAAAATTTGGGTCCCTTACGAACTGAATAAACTGCTCCGTGACAGTGGTTATCGTTCACTTTTCAATCTTGTAAGTGTTGTAGCATCCTTAATATTCACTCAACATTTCTCGTACATAATTTCATGTTTTCGGGCATTTTGAGCTTCATATCCGTCATTAAGTTTTAATAATAATTAAGCCATAAACTGCACTTTTACTGAATTTGTGACCACTAAGCCTAGAAAACACATCATGATTGGAGGATCGTAGGAAAAAGGTTGTTGCTTCAAACGAACCATAATCTGATTGAATATTTACCGTTTTGTTATTTATATTATACTTAATCTTGATATTTTAACCTTATACATTCTTCTCATTTCTTTCATTTTTTTAACAATCTTATGTGTAAACCAATGTTTTGGAGAACTTTACATGGTTGTTAAAGCCTTCCATATAAACAAAAGTTATCAATATAGTAAAAGTGCTGATTTTTTGTATGTTTGGATAGGGGCTTTGGGTTGCACAAATGATGGCAGGTTTCTTTCAGTGTCACCTCAAAATTATTTCGTTAGATCAAGATTTAATCATTCAGTTATGTCTTACAGGCATGATAGGAAGGGTGAAGGAAGAAAAAGAAGTTAGGACACTTTATGAGAGGTTAGGAAGGGAGAGTGGAGAAAATAAAGTTAGGCAGTTTAACAAGAGGGTATGAAGAGAGAGGGGCTGATAACTCTTACTAATACTATGATAGGAAAAGGGTCGACCCTATAGCATGGGATATCAGTTGGGCTGGGGATCATGCTGAACTGTTTATATCATCTCCAGGACAAGAGGAGGTTACTTGACAGTGTCGATCTCCTCCCTAACTAACAAAAACAGATAGTATCAGGTCACATTTGACCATTAGCTGAGAAGAAACCTTTACCTGATTACATAATTCTCAGTCAACCGTCGTGACATGCCAACTACACGATCTTTGTCATGACATCTGGCGAAAGGACAAAGTATGAGTGAATACACGCAGCTGGATTTCGAACTCGATTTGCTAAACATGGAAGTACAAGTACTTTACGAATACGACAACACAATGTACATCGTAAAACTTCCCTTTGGTCCCTGAAGACATTCTATAATCTGCAGCGAAGTCTGTATCGGCTATTTTATATTAGCATAAACCCGACTGACTGGGTCTTGCCTTTGTGTCCTTTTAGTCTCTGATCATACACGGTAACAAAATAGCCTGGTTGATTGTACCGTAACTCAGTTTTTCATCTGTCATCTAACGGTCAAAGTGAATCTTCCACTGCTCTTTATATTATGACTCCGCGATTCCATTCTTGACCGAGGCTTTATCGCAATGCATCCCTTTGCAAGGATTTACTTGGCACTCTCCCGAATAAGAATAGGTAAGAGATGTACTCACAATAGCAGTGGAAGTATCCGACGAGATAAAAGTGAAAAAAAATACATATACGGAATATGAAAAATGAAAAGACTTAATTTCAAAAATTTAAAAAACAACAAGATAAAAGTATCGGTATTTTTTGCATTTTTTCCGATGTAATATAATTTTATTGAAATACATTTGTTTCTTGTTTGTTTTTATTGCGAAGAAGACACGAAGAAGAAGACAAATAGAACAGGAATCTTATAATTTTTTAATGAACAAAGAAAATATAGCCGCGTTGCGAATATGGAAAGGAAGAGAGGGAAGACATTTATTTTGTCGTTTTGACGAAAGCGATATAAAAAATGGCTGACTACCAAGGCGAATGAACGCTTGTACACAGCCACAAGACTACATTTAACACTGAAAGTCACAGATTGAAGACAATGTTTATTTTGGCGCGAAAGGAAGGCTGGGCTGAGATTGTCCTGCTGGTAAAAGGAGAACGTTGAGACAAAAATTTATATTTTATGATATTTTGCTGTAAATGAAACTCCTTTGCAGGTAGTAATCTGTAAGAGAAAGAAAAAACATTTTATTTTAACTTGCTTCCCGCAGACTTCAAAATCGATATCAAGTCATTTCCCATTTATAGGATTTGCATTATGATTATTTGCTTATTCATCTTATTACCAGTGAATAGACTTGGGATTATCTCCCTTTTGCAGATGATTTTATTGAAATAAATTCCTTGGAAACTGGAAGCGTGGTTTCATTAAAAATTGCTTCATTTTCAAGAGCATTTTGTTTTGCTGAAACTAAGTGAGCAACGCATTTAATGTTTTGTTCCACTATCATCTGGTACCTTCCAGATAACTTCTTTCCAGGACTATTTATATTTTTCGGCAGAGAACTGCTCTAGGTACTTTTTGCAGTCTTTCAGGGAATTGAATTTTAATTAAGAGAATTCTGTGAATACGGGAATAAATGGTAGTCTAAAGGGGAAATATCTGATAAATATGACGGTTGAGTCAAAACTTGCCACCCAAGTTGTAATATGCTTGTCTGGTCAACGAACAGTCTAGCGTTGACCTGACGGAACATTACGCTGTTTCCCTTAATTTTTATTGGTTGCAACCATTAGTCTAATTGGGAGCAGGACTTATTCGAATTAATGGTTGCTTCTTTAGAAAGAGTTCATAGTAAATGACTCTCTTCCAATCACATCGTATACACAGTATTACCTTATTTGAATAAAGACCGATCTTTGGTACGATTTATGATGGTTTATTTCACTTGCAATGAAGTATCAGCTTTTCATCGTTCGTCACAATTTGTTTCAAAAACAGAATATTTATGTTAAGTTCAAGTAGTGGACTTCACACAGAAATATGTGCTTATGGGAAGTCATACATCAAAGTGATTAACATAATCGTGCGAACGATTACAATAGCTTGATTTGGATGTGTTCAGTATGATGGTAACCTTCTGCGTCTTATAACGTTGGTTAATCTCAAGTAATGTCTTCATTTGATCTCTATGGACCTCAACTGATCTACTTGAAACGTCAAGAATCATTCAGCAAGACGTCTCCAGCACGAACTTGCACACCATTTTTGACGCGTTCGATCATTAACAGTACTTTCTCAATAACTGCATAAATCATTTTTTGCGTTTTTGAGTCGCATTTTACCCGTCCTATTTTGCACAATATGTAGAAAATGTCGCTTATTTTCTTCCATATTTGATGTTAGAATCATCAGACAAAAATACGCCAATTTGACATTTTTATAAATGTACACTAATACGAGAGCTGTCGTAGAAAAGCAATGCTCCAAATGAAACTAAGCGTCCCTAATGCCATCTACCGACTGAAAATGCACCAATCCAATCAGATTATAATAATTGAATCATATATATCTACTTCAGGCGCTTCGAGCGCTTGGTGCAAGTAATAAATTTCTTGAAAATCCAATATTTTAATATCTATTATGAAATTGATTACTTTCACGATCTTCAATAATCTTCAATCTTTACAATGGACACGAGCCGTTGTCTTGGTTGTTCTTTTTGTTCAGTGTGGTTCGGTTGTGTAGCATATAATACCCGACAAAAATGACAGGACTTTTTTTATGCGTGGATAAATTTTACAAATCTATATTTCAGTATATTCATTTATAAGGACGGAATTAATTTTCAAATACTAAGTTGAGAGTTCGTTTTTTAATGTTTGAAATTATTTCAATTTAAGATCGGTGACGAAGTGCTGGTTTCTGCTGCATGCATCAGCTTAGTTACACTTGCAAGTCTCAACGCTGGTCGAGTTCAGGACAAATGGTTATGACCACTCACTCACCACCGAAGGACTACCTCCATCCTAATCACACAGCTTAGAGTGTACTCATTTAGCCGCTGAATGCAGCGGGAATTTTCTCCTAAGGAAGAGTTTTCCACCCTCTTCACTCATTCGGGGAATCGAACCCAGATCTTTCAACATTGTCCGATTAGTTACTAACAAATAATTATTTCAATTAGTCACTTATATTTCTTTCTATTTTTACTTTATTTTATTTTGTTTTTTGTTGTTTTTTTTTTCTTCAAATGATATTGATAGGTTAAACTCAAACAATGGAAACTAAATTCAGAATTTTCTTTGATGTTTTATTAAATTCCAAGAGTGCAGTTCGATGTCACCTATCACTTATATCACCGATATCTGATAATTTCTTCTTTTTCTCCAATTAATACTTAATTTCATTATAATTGAGTTATCAATTTCAGAGAGGAAATATATTAGGGGTGTATGCAAAATATTCAAGCGAGAAACCGTTTTTAAAACAGTGTATTCAGTCAGTAATTTTTTTAATGGAACTTTTGCACACACCTAATGAAAATAAAATGGAATAATACTTCTTACATGCCGAACGGCAAATAGGATATCAAGTCAACAGGGAAAAGAAGTCTGGACTAGCAGTGTAATTTTCTTTATTCTTCGTATTCACTGGGTGTAAAAAAAATATGCAATTAATCATGAAGATAAAAACAACCTTTTGACTTTTCTCCACGTCGGAATCACGGCAGGATTCTCTGAATTACATTTATCTCTTTGCTTCAGCGTGACCAAAAATCAACAGGCAAATAATTTTATGTATAAGATAGGTCTACTGATATAACGCTGACAATTGCTTGCTCGATTAGTTATATGTGTCTCATGTCTGGCCAAACGGCTGGACTCTGGTTCAGGTTAACTTGAGATCTGAAGTAACTCGTGGATGAACATGGTATAGGTGGCGCAGACCCCAGAGTTATCCAGAGATCCCCCACAAGTCAATCTACGGTGGAAAAAAACTGCTATTCCCGATCAGACTGCAAAAAGAGACATGATTTTTTTTCTTTATTAATCTAATGTGTATTGAAAATGTTTGTTGAATTTAGAATACTTACGACGGTCATATCTTTATCGTCTTCAACAACACGTTCAATCACAACTTCCGACTCGCTCCAATCGGTGATGTGTTCAGTGATTTTTTTGTCAGAGTCTTTGTTCACCGTGCACTACAAAGAGAAAATAATAGACGCCATTTTCTTTTGTTCAGTGAGCAGCATTTCCAATTTCGATGTTCTTTCATACAGATCAAGATGTTTCGGTTGCGTTCAATAGTCTGGAGTTGCTATTTAGATAATGGATGTAAATCTAGATGCTTTTTATTCGATTTGTAGTAGTAAAATAATTTGATTTAGTAGAAAATAGAATAAGTAATATTTCTGATAGAATAAGTAAAATTCTAATTTCAATTATTTGTAGTAATAAAATGATATTTTTAATGAAATAAATATTTGTATTCATGTAATTCGTAGAAATAAAATGAGAAATATTTTCAATAAGATGAGAAATATTTTACTGAAGTTAATGTGGACGATAAGAATCACATTTAATTCATTAATATGTAAAATATGTCCGAGATTATTCTTGGAGATATATCTGAAGAATCTAGATGCTTCTTCTTCTTCTATTCTGATTCGTCAATTCTTTGATGTTGTCTTACTACCAATTCCTTTGTCTGCCTCTGTTTCTATCCTCAAATACAGTGCCCTGCAGGGTGGTATTTACAATTCCGTTTGATCTGCTGAATCTGAAGTGGTATTAGAGTAAGACACTCACGAAAATAGAAGAAGAAGAAGAAGAAGAAGAAGAAGAAGAAGAAGAAGAAGAAGAAGAAGAAGAAGAAGAAGAAGAAGAAGAAGATAGATTAAAAAAAACGAAAAGATAAATCGATATTTGCTCAGCTTAGTTTCGTCTGAAACCAGACAATGAAGTAAAAGCGGTATACGAAGATTGTGTTGCATCAGATTTCTAATTACAAGGGTTTGTCAACACCGACCTTTGGCGCCAGAGGAGAATACTCAACCATTTTAGCCACGGGGCAAGCCCTTATGTTGTTATTCATAAAGCTTTGATTAGTCTGGTGCGATCAACCATTGGGGAAGATGTATTGTACCAACCTTTGTGATCGATAAATGTGACTGTCTCAGCTACCCGATAAATCAGATGAAGAGGAAGAAGAAAAAGAGAAGTGCCTACAGTAGAATAATCCTTAGTAGGCTAATCTCATAGGCTCACAATAGAATTAATTCCTCACAAGGTGTTCTCTGTATTCGGCATCGCTCTAAAGTCGGCATTGCCTAACAAATACCTATCAACCATCAACTGGATCCGTGGAAAGATAACATTATTACTCTCACGTATATTTCAAACCACTTCTGTAATTAAAGTATGTGATTTCGTTAATGTAATTCATTACCTCTGGAATGTATTTGAATTTTGGAAAGGGAAAATTCAACTAGATTTACTTTTTTCTGTCCAGGCCTTCATACTTAGAAATTATGGAATTGGCTTTTGGTATGGTCTATCGCAGTGACCTATCAACGGAGTGCGGATGGAACGGCTGGCCCGATTGACACCATTAGAGGGGGTGACATTCTTTTCATTGTTTTTTTAATTCTTTTTTCTAAATAAACATCTACATGTCCACATGATATCTCCAATGAGATAAGTTGAATTTGGTGCTGATCCAGGAATCTGTCTTTGAATGAGAGATATTCCTGTTTCTCAATGAATAACTATGAAACTTTGTAGGAGGATGAATAATAAGCTACGGAGGAAGTGATTAAATTTTAAAGAAAATAATTTCATGGTAGCCATACTTATTTCCTTCATATTATGACACTGGGTCAGAATTGAAAAAAATGAAAGCCAAAGATGAATAGACTTGTTATTAAATGTAGGATTAAGTCATAACATTGAAAAATATGAGAGAATCATGATGAATAATGTATAATGTATCACTACAAAAAAATCACCAACATTCTAGATATCCTATGAAGAGAGCGAATTCTGGAAAGTGGGGGTGGGTGACACCATGATTTACCGTCCGGGTAACACCAACCAAAGTCCCACCATTGGAATGAAAAAGAAAAATGAAATGCTTGTTCAGATGAGAATTCGGGGAAACGAACGGTGATTGGAGCAAAGAAAATGTTCATCATCATACCGTAAAGTTTTTTCCCATTAAGTCGGTCGAAGAGTACGGCTCTCCAAACTTGAAAGTGTAGACCTTTGGCTCGGGCATTCCTTCCACTGACGCTTTACAGACCCAGGAATCTCCATCACCAGCCTCAAATTCTAAAATAAAGCGAATCTGGGACACTTGTTCCCGCTTTTCAGCGTAGACACCTGCAAAAAAAACGAAAAAAAAATGACATCGTGAAAAAATTGGCTTGGACAGAGAAAGCGACAAAATAAACGACACTATGTTTGAAATACCCTTAATACTGGTTTTATATTTATTAAGCTCAACTATTGTGTCCACAATAATGAGAGCAACCGTGAGTTTCGAACACACTACACTGGAAGTGGTAGTGGAAGGTGAAACAGATAAATGCCATAACAAGCTTGAAATATTGGAATTATAATACAAATATATTAAGTTATATATTACCTCAAAACAATGAATAACGCATGCTAGAAAATCATTTGTGCTGAACCAAAGATGCCAATTAGTTATCAAAGAATGCAATTCAGTCGCAATTCATTTCAATCGAGAAATCTTCTGAATCTATTAAAAAGGCACAAAGACTCTTTAAGGACATAAACAGTAAGCAGAGTATCCAAATATTTCTCACAAACCGATGGAAATCCCACTGCGGACCGGGTGTGGCCTGCGGACCGTAGATTGCTTAGCCTTGCTCTAGTTTGCTCGACATCGCTTGAAACCAGGTCTGCCAATAGACAGGTGACTTCTAAATTAAGCTTTGTCGGACAAGGTGCGAGTTACGTAACAATTAATGTCAAAGACAATGGAATCAGTGAGTCTGGACAAATCTCTGGCCGAGACTGTTTAAGTTCATTTTGCACTAATGCCCTTCGGGAAGACATAAATTCATATCTTCTCGGCCAATCTATAGGTAAAATATTGAGACAGACCGAACTCTCAAGCCTTGGGAGTCAACTCTGAATCGGAAACCGTGTTGGGGCGGATCGTGATGGACAGCAGAGCTTAAACCTTTTGATTATCAAGTGCACCCAAGTTCGGAGAGTACGAAAAGTGTACGCAGCGACAATGACATAAGGCTACAATCGTAAAAGCAACTCGGGAGAATCGAATCAAGTCCAGTATAGAAATGGCTCAATTAGACTGTTTCCTCTCTGAATATCCGTTAATGACGCTACAATGTCATTAAACGTTCCCAAGGTTCCCCACGTTACTGATCGATTTCAGTTGTCATCTAAACAACCAAGGTAGTCCTTTGAAGAAGTGCCGACGATACAGCCGTGCAGCGCAGAAGTAACATCTTAAGAGACGTGCTCGCTACACTGATTTCGATGAACTTCAAGAATGCACAACGCAATGAAGTTCTGTCGTAATAAAATAAAAAACGTTTTCTCAGAAAAAATATCTAATTTTACTAAAGAACAGGTAACGTATATTTCGTTACTGCTTTATTAGAACTGGAGTTGAGATTTTCATATGTTTAACACTTTCTTTCATCACTGTATTTCTTCGCTTTATTCTTTCTTCTTCCTTTCTTAGAGTTCTCCTTTCTTTCATACTTTCTTTTTCGTCTTTCTTTTTTCGGGCTTACACTCTCTCCTTCTTTCTTACTCTATTTTCTTTCTTTCCTTTCTTTCGTCCTTGTCCTACTTCTTTCTCGTCCATGTTTCTTTTCATTTCTTTTTGATGACCACCCATGTTTTTGTTTTTTTCTCACCCGTTTTTAATTTCTTTCTTTCATTTTTTTTCTCCTTTCTTTCATTCTGATTAAATTTTGTTCTTATTTTTCTTTGTTCTCTTTCTCCTTTTCATTTCTTCTTTTTTCCTTGTTCTTTCTTCCTTTCTCTCCTACTCGTCTGTTGCCGTTTTTTATTCTCTTTCGTTTTTCTCATCCGTTGTTTTTTCATCTTTCTTTCTTTCTTTCTTTCTTTCTTTCTTTCTTTCTTTCTTTCTCTCTCTCTTTCTTTCTTTCTTCATTTTTTTTTCTTCTTCCTTACCTGTTCCAGAATTCGGTGCTATAAACATGTTTGTCTCTTGTTCGTGTCTGCATACGGGCAATTATTCCTTCTTGGGCAAGTTTTTCGCTTCCCAAGCCCACTGTGGTCAGACTATTCGTCTACACCGATATCGACAATTTTCAAGGACGTCAATATCCTCTTACCCATTCAAATAAATAGGCGTTTGTTAAACCAACCTTTTTATTTGTTTTTCCCCGCCTTGCTTGAGAAACCCAACCCGAAACACATTATAACAACCCTCCTTATAAAAAATCAGATTCCCTGGACCACATTTTTTTCTCAAAACCACCCTCCGTCGGGTCAACTTGACCCATTAATTTGGCAACCACCGGCCTGGTTGTCTGACGACAGTATGGTGGGGGGCATGTGGCAGAAAGGGAAATGAAGAACGACTAGACGGCCTGGCGATTGGATGACAGAAACAGCGATATGCTGGTTCGCTTAGAGTGCAAGAAAAGGCAGTCCCAATTTCTCTTCCCTCCCCAATACTGCCACCTATTTTCTTCTGCCAACTTTGATTTTTTATTTGTTTCTTGTTTTACTGCTGTTTCGGAGCCAGACGTTGTTTTAGGGTGGGGTGACCGTGTACCCTAAACTCGCAATGTACTAACTCCACCTTTCTCTCGTCTTTTTCTTTCAAAACATATTTTCGTTCCACCCTCAACTCCCTATTTACAGTTTCTCATAATCCGTTCTCTTCTTTCATCATTTTTTTTCTATTAATTTCTATTCTGTTTCCGGCTATCTAACATTTTCCTTCATTTTTTTCCTTCACTCTTTTTATTCGTTTGATTTAAAATCTTTCGTTCGTTTTCTTTTATTCCATTTTTCCAACTTATTTGTTTTCCCTTCTTGCGTCCTCTGTCTCTTCTTTCCTTCTTCTTCCTTTCATTCGCCTCTTCTTTTTTTAATTTTTAGTCTTAATATTCTTCTTCTATTGCCGTTCCTCATTTCCTTTATTCTTCATTCTTGTCTTTGATTTAGTTGTTTCTTTTTTCTTTTGCAGTTTTTCTCTCGTTCTTATATGCTCATTTTCTTTCTTTTCTTCATTCTTCCCTTTCCCTTTGCCTCTCTCCACCCCTGTCTTTAGCATCTTGCTCTTTTACTAAATTATCCCCTCTTCTTTTCTTGTCTCCTTCATTTTCATCTTGACTTTTTTCTCTTCCTCGCTCTTTCACGCATATCTTACTTCCTTCTCTTTTTCCGTCATTCCCTTCTTATTCCCTTTCCTTCCAGCTTTTTCAACAGACACTTTATTTTTTTTTCTTTCATTTTCCCACCAATTCCTTTCTGTACTGCTTCCTTACTTCCATTCTTCTTCTCCTTCTCTTTCTTCTTCTTCTTTTTTCTATCACATCCCCACTCTCTTTCAATCATTCCTCATTTTTCTCCATTTCCTTTCTTCTTTTTTCCTTTTTTCTGTCATCCTCTCCTTGTCCCCTTTCTTTCTTTCCTCCCTGCTTCTTTCCTCCTGGATTTCTCAAGACATACATGTTCTCTCTCTCTCTCTCTCTCTCTCTCTCTCTCTCTCTCTCTCTCTCTCTCTCTCTCTCTCTCTCTCTCTGTACACTCCTTCCCTCTACTCCCCCCTCTCTTCTCGTCCCATGCACCTTTTATTAATTCATTTTCTTGTTTATTTCAATTACCTCCAAGAGTGCAGTGTTAGTGCAGATTAGGAAGTTGAGTGGCGCACAGGTCGGGACAGGGGAGGGGGGCATCTTTCCTTTTTTTTTTTTTTAATTTGTTACGGCGAGTGGTTGTGGTTGTGGTTGGTTGTCATGGAAGTGATAATGGCAGGTGGTGATGGCGGTTCTTAGACATGGAGATGGGGAAGAAGACAGACTAAATAAGGAGGAACTTAAGAGAGAGAGAGAGAGAGAGAGAGAGAGAGAGAGAGAGAAAGAAAACGTGTCCAGCTCAAAGAAATCGGTAAGCAAAAACAAAAATGGCGAATAAATTAGACAAAGCAGGCGCATGCGCACTCTAAACACGGAAGCACAGCCAGAGTAACTTTACATAATCTCTATACATACAGACGCAATTTCAGACATGAACTAAGATGCGCACAAAGCTATCTATCTGTAGATGTGTGTGTGTGTGTGTGTGTGTGCGTGTGTGTGCGTGCACGTGTGATTGTATGTGCGTGTATGATCGTGTGTGTGCGTGTCTGCACGATATCTGTATTCACGTCCCAAGTTCAGATGTAAACTCTAGAACATCCCTCGTGTGTGTGTGTGTGTGTATGTGTATGTGTGTGTTATAGATAGATAGATGGATATGAGCAAACTGTAATAGATATGAACATGTTCAGATAGATAAGTCATAAAATACATATGCAAAAGAAATTACTCACACATATACGGATTCAGTTAAAAGATAAAAGGAAAAGTTTGTTTTATCTAATGTTGAATTTCACAGCCAAGAGAGTCAACAAAACAGCGTCGGATAAAGTCAAAATAAAAAGACTACAGCGGAAAATACGTCTGCGTGTCTCAGCGAATTTCCGGATGCACTTCCTCATCGTCTCTTCATCTGTTCGACACTCGTCTGATGAGTGATTCAACCGGAATGTCTGGTCGCTCAGTACGGATTGACTTCCTAATTTTGAGTGTCTCTTATTTATTTTCCCTTTTTTTTTAACCTTTCTATCCTGTGCTGTCTGTATAGATTTTTCTTCTTTTCTGCAGTGAACTCAGAAGCTACCAGCGTGTTTCAAGGCCCTACAAACATTAAACATTTTTGACTTACACTCATGTGTTTATCTTGTAGATTTACGATTGTGTAAATGTGTTGGCCAAGTACACTTCATCAATCCAGCAACCTTGGGAACCGGCCATTGCCGAATCAGAGAAAAATGTCAGAAGAGAGAAATTGATCGCCAACGATTTCATATAATTTTCGCTTCCTTCAACTAAGATGTCCACTTAAATCTTCCTTCGCGTTCTTGTTCAATTTCTGCTGCATTTTGTTCGTCTAAATGGCCCCGGCTTAATTATATCCACAGAGGCGCTGCACCATGGAGCAGCAAGCTACAGAAATCATCACATGACCAATATCTTTTGGCAGCAAGCCGTGTTGGGCTTGATCAATTGAAAATTCGAAAAAACGGTGATCAATGAATAGATTACTTCTCTCGCCTTTTGACGGGCATTGATCACTAAAAGTGTCTGAATTGGGGAAAAAAAGCGTTAATATAACTGAGATCAACTAAGAAGGCAATTTAGCATGAACTTGCATTGCAAATTAATCCCCATCCCCACCACTAAAAACCTATTTAGCGGAGAATTCTAGAAAAAAAAACAATTTTCTGCACATAATAAGAAATAAATGTTTTAAAATTTCAGCCCTCTAGCTTCATTTTTGTGGCGTGTATGCACAATACATACATGCATAGCCACCCAGACCAACCTAAATACTGAAGAAACCTATGTTGACAGGGTTGGTGACAGTTTTGGTTGACGGTTCATAATATTTATACGGCTATTGTTTCATAAATATGGGAACTAGTTAAATTATAGGCGCTTGGAGCTGCTTGTTTATTGTAAAGACTAAATAATTGAATGTATTAAACAGATTTCTTTCAAATAAAAGATTAAAAAAATATCTCCATTTTATTTTGACAAAAACATAGTATCCGTCCAAAATGACAGGGTTATTTACGTGAGGATAAATTATACTAATATATATATATATATATATATATATATATATATATATATATATATATATATATATATATATATATTTCAGTATAAATGTATTTATTGCAAACAAAAAAATGTTTTTGTTGTTTTTTAACTCTTCCTATTTTTTAATAATTTGCAACTATAAAACAGTATGTATCAGTAAAAAACGAACTTTTTTTTTAAATTGAATAAAAACAAAAGTTTTATTCATGAAAAATCAGAGGAAATGCGTGTGTGGCGTGCTTTTCTGGTGACAAATCTGCTCCACAAATCTTTAAAGTTAGAAATTTCAATAGAATTCATTTTTATCTGGAATAAATTCATCACCAGTTGAGATTATAAGATTAGTCATCCTACAAACACAGTCCAATATTGAAAGTTGAGCAGTTTTAATGGGGTTTTAATTATTGGAAATTTTCGTTGCGACTAAACTCAAAACTCATCGACAATTACCGTGACAGATGATTAATTTCTCAATTTACCGGTTTCTGTTGTTGTGTACACTTAGGAAATATACCTAAGCTTCCTGATTTCGAACGTGGTAGGATTGTGGAACTTCAGAATTAGGATCTATCACAATGTGCAATAGCTGAGCAAATTAATTGAGGCCAGACACTTGTAAAATGTATTTTGAGTCATCTAGATAGTTATCGAGCCAAGAATAGAAGTGGTTGACCCAAGAATATATCGAATCGTAACGAGAGGGTAATTATCGGGGCACTACAACAAAACTTCAATCAGTCCATCGAACGTTTGAAAGCGGAAACATGACATAAATTTCCCAATCGAACCACTCTATGAAAATTAGAAAGTTAGGATTCAGACACAGAAAGGCGATTGCTTTTACAACGAACTCGATCTACACTGGGTGTCTCTATAGCGTGGCCTTGTACCAGACTTAGTAAAGCTTAGTGCATATCAATCCCGCCAACCAAAGACTAGTAAGCGCTAGTATAGTCAGTTCAATCCTAGCTAGATACACCAATATTGGAGCTGTGTACTAAACATTTCTACTGCATCCATTTTATAAGTTTTTTCTCTTTTCTACCAGATCTTGAAATTCAAAGTTTGAGAACAAAGTGACATTTCAAACCCCTCGGTTTTCAATATAATTCTCCAACCATTGGGTCACATCCGCAAGTCAAACTGAGTTTAAGCGTATTAATATCTGCTTATAATACGATATCTCTCGGAGGATCTCTATTGGGGTTTGTGTAACGTCTTTTCAATGGAGTCATTTATCAGATAAATAAATAAATACCAGCAAAAATGTTTTTGAAGAGATCAGCCCATCCAGTGCTTGCTATAGGGTAAATATTCGTGTAGATAAATAAATACTTACATATGATAACAAATTTAAGGGCGTTAACCAAGACAACAAAATAATACTTCTGTCTGAAATTCTGGTTTGAATCTCCAAAATTACACCATCGAATTGTCTTGCAGTGAAATAGCCCAATGGATATTAGTGTTGATTAAGCGTTACCGTTCGATCTGTGTGTTAGAGAGTAGAATCCATGTACACTCTGGTTCAGTGGAACGAACAGAAGCGACATTACGAGGATGAATTAACCAAAGATGATATAATAGAGGAATTGATAAATACGAGATTATCCCCTGCCATGGACATTTGGACACAGACGCAGACAGTTTACCCTCCGTGTGTTTAAAATTCCGAGAACGTTACCGAATACGACAGGCACCTGAAGGAGACCGAAGTGTACAACGGGCGAAACATAGTGACCATAACAATCAAGATAAAACAAGACTTCGAATAAATAACCGTTTAATAAAAAATTGAAAAAATACTTACTCTTCTACTCAAACTACTATCTCAGCGATTACAATTATTGCAAGTACTGTGTTGATTGTAACCACTTCCAGTTTATTATTATTATTATTATTATTATTATTATTATTATTATTATTATTATTATTGCAGTTGTTGTTTATATTTGAGATTTTACTGGCGTGTTACCAGCACGAACTCGTCAGAGCAAATTCGAATTTCGACTCGAGATTTTTATGTTTGTTCAGCACTTATACACCTAGGAATATTTATAATCTACTGCAGTCTGTCCAAATGCCTCGTTACTGTCATGTCAAATGACTGACGGAGAAAAAATGGAGTAGGTGAGTTATCAATCTTGACAAGGTCAATCATTTTTTCTTATAATAATAGCATCACAATTTTATAATGGAGGCCTTTTTCCAAATTCTCTTCACGAAGGATTTTGTGACCTTTCCAAGGGGTCCAATGATAATAGGCACGACTGTCATTCCAAAATTTCATTATTACTGTTATACGTACTCGTTCAGGTTTCACACCAGAAGAGACTGGTTGGCTTCACTGGAGATCAAGTTACAGCTAATCCCCTCTGCCCCAGCACACTCCTCAGTATATTTTCACGCACTTGTGTGTTCACACCAGATGCTTGCTGATTATCCCTTTTCAAAACACTCTGTAAAGTTCTATTTGGGGATGGTCATCAGCTGACCTCGCCGCGTTCTCTTTAATCTCGACTGCAGTCTAAAATCTCTTTGGGGAAAGTCACATGGAGTCAAATTAAGAATGTAGCAAGGCAGACAGACAGTGAGACGTGAAGACATGAATGCCTCACTCGGTCATTATGATTGCGACACGGTCACACCCGCTCAATAGCGTCTCACTGCCGATTGGGATTTGGAGTGTCCACAGATGCGTGGTAAGGTCCCTTCTGATCGGTTTCCAAGTTGCATAAATGTCGTTTAGCCGGTTCTAGAGATATTCAAAACAGTTGGATACTTCACGGACCGGCCCCATTTATGCGTGTGTGTCTATCAAGGAGAAGAGGCTAGCAGCGTATGAAAGGGAGAAGAATATATGTGCGCGTGATGCGATCCGTCGTAACTTCCATGAAATATATTCAACAGTGGTTAATGCCAAATTTGAGGACAACTGCATAATTGCTGTCGACATGTGCTGTGCCAGTAAAGAACCGCTCGCTTTCCTTCCCCACACTAACACACCCTACCAAACCACCCACTCAGCTTCCGGTCCAACGTGCATTTAATATCAGTCAACATGACATATTTCTTTAGATCTAAGAAGCATCTGTTCATGACTGTAAACATAAATAATGAAAATAAAGTGGAGCTCAAGAAAAAGTTTTATGTCAATATACCCGCAATATACACACACCGTTATAATACGTTTTTTGACGGATCCAGGAATTCTTTACAGTCACCTCTCGTGCATCGTAGCTATGTGTACACAGCACAATATCTCCGAATGTTGTCAATGATTTTCAGTGGCAGAGAGTGTGATGCGCTGAGGAAAGGCTGTTCACATGTGGGGGCGGATCCATGTATATTTCTCTGACACATTCCAAGCATCGTGGCAATATGAACACAGCACAATATCTCCAAAAGTTATCAATGAATTTTAGTGAAATTTTCTGGTTGGGTTGGTGTATGGGCTGTGGAGGATATGTCCACATTTAGGGGCAGATCCAGGGGTTTTCCACGGTCACTTTCCAAGTATTTTAGTTAAAATGAACTACACTGAAGAGAACCTTTTTCTCCTTACGATGTTTATATTGTACTCACTGCTCGACTGGACCCTCTCTTTCCGTCCATCGTAAGAAACTATGGCTTTGAGGTAATGTGATCAGATACCTTGACTTCAACAGCCTCAGTCCCACTCTCTATCAGAAGAATTACACTGCAATCTTAAAATATATTTGACAGGTGCTATGCCGTCTGTATGTAAGTGTCTGTCTGTCAAACCATAGAAAAATCTAAACATGGTTTCAGTGTAACCAAATTTGGAATGTATCACCTTAGAGAGTGCTGTCGTTTATTGGCCTCCACCCTTCAAGCGAATGTCAATAATAATAATAATAATAATAATAATAATAATAATAATAATAATAATAATAATAATAATAATAATAATAATAATAATAATAATAATAATAATGCAAAACGTTCTGATCAGTGATGGAAATGGATTTTGGGAACTAGAAAAACTGTAAAGCTCGATTTGGGGAACTATGTATACACTAATGTTTCTATTAGCAAACAGTAAACGTACAAAAACAAATGGAAATTGAGAAGTAAGTATACGTTGTAACCACCTCTCCAATTCTATCCCTAGATAATAGAACTGAGGGTCATTATCTCCAGAAGAAGAAATCAAAATGGGGAGAAAAACAACCACACGAATATTTCAGGAGAATATTTGAAGAGAGGGAAGCTGACTCCCTATAAATGGCGACAGGGAATAATCCCACAACAACCAATTACATGAACGCCTTAATAGACAGGACACGACCTAATAGTAAATGAAGACTAGGCAGCCATAACTGTCAATCATAATTTTTGAATGCGATTTTTTGGGACCCGCATACTCTTATCACAGATACACACACACACACACACACACACACACACATATCTATCTATCTATCTATCTATCTATCTATATATATATATATATATATATATATATATATATATATATATATATATATATGTATATATATATTGATGAGATTCTTCATCTCTTTGTTGCTTTTTATTGCCCCCTTTTATAGATCATTACACATACACACACGTACACACATACACTGTGTATTTCCAAAAATAAACCCTCTCTCTATATATATATGACGGATAGTGTGATTTTCCGTTTCTCTGTCCCTGACAATCGACAGTTCCATTCAAAGGTAACAATTTTGCCGATAACAATTCCTCATACCCACCATTTGAAACAAGAACTCTTCCACTGATACACGTTCAGTAGTTTCCTTTCTTAAAAGAAAAACTCATCTTATAAAAAATAAAAAATATTCGTGAATTTTTCCATAAGAATCTTCTTATCAATATAAGTGTGTGTGTATGTGTGGTTCCGCTGAGAACTCTTATACATTGTATACATCTATCATATATAAGGGTCCGTGTGACATGGAAGATAAGGTAATCTGAACTCGACTAGATCCGTCTCACAGTTAGAAAGAGAAGTGGGAGTCGTGTTAGCCAAATTGCATTTCAGACACGTTAATGACGAAAAAAAGCAAAAGGGCAAATCTTTCAAACTTGCCTCCCTTAAACGCCTAACACACACATACACACGCACACATTTATTCATACAAGCACGCTTACACGTGCCCACACTTGACACAGACATTTACACGCACGAACGCACCCACGTACGCGGGTTCGCGCTCACTCACACAACCTTAACCACAGACATTCAGGTATAAACATACACACAAGAACGCCGAGCATGACAATTATTAATGTCGGGAGAGACGGAACTCCTGACTCTTTTTTCTCTTCAAATCCCGTGGGATCCACTTATTTAGGCGATTAATTGGACCATTATAGATCAGCCTTTCTTCCTCCGATGTCTTTCGCCATTCAACACCACCACCAACCCGATCTGAGTGACCTGACACGTCAAAATCTGACAGCATTATAAATAACAATAGAAATTGTTACCTAATAAAATGAAAGGAAATTGGTCGACATGAAAGCTGTGATGTTAATGTAACGTAAATTATTATTATTATTATTATTATTATTATTATTATTATTATTATTATTATTATTATTATTATTATTATTATTATTATTATTATTATTATTAATATTATTATTATTATTATTATTATTATTATTATTATTATTATTATTATTATTATTATTATTATTATTATTATTATTATTATTATTATTATTATTATTGCAGCGGCTTTTACAAAGCCTTATACCGACACGACCGTCTCCTCTCGCCCCCCTTTCGATCTTTGGCCCCACTCCTTTCTTTTTTTCCGAACCACCCACTTCCATGACTGACCTTCCTCTCATTTCTCTTCCCATGATTCCTCTTTCTGTATTACACAAAAGGGGAGGGGCTGACTTTCAAGAGTTGATCCATCATCATCATCATCATTAGCAGCAGTAGCCCTTTTTTCTTAATCTGTACTTGATCATAAGCTTATCGCAAGATATGCCAGTTCTTCACCCCTGAGCGTCACGGTGCCAGTGCATTCTGAACTATCGTCGAGCCATCTTATTTTTTGCTGTTCAAAATCTCGCTTATGATCTCGAGGTATCCACACAGTGATCTCGTCTATGATCTCGAGGGATCCACGTTGTGATCTCACTTATGATCTCGAGGGATCCACGTTGTGATCTCACTTATGATCTCGAGGGATCCACGTCGTGAGTCGCGATGTCCAACAATGAAACTCTTTAGTCTTGAAGGGAAATTTGGTTCGATTGCATGGGATAGATTCTTTTGGCTAGCTTTTATAATTATTGACAAATCTATTTTCAGATTCTTTCAGGTAAAATATCTGGCGAAATAATATCCCATGGGGTTCATTTCTAACTCTATGTAACACGTAACGCGAACCCGAATTTCTCCTTTTTTGCTGTTTTTGTCCCCACTGCTATGGAAGATCTGTCAGTTAACTAGGCCCACTGGAAACTGAATTAGGAACGTGCTGACAGTTGATAACAATGGCTATCAATGGCCACCAACGGCCAAGCTGACGACGACGACGAGATACATCATAGCCTGGTGTCCGGCAAACTGACCAGCTTGTGACTATTTAAATATTAATCTCCCGTTTTGAATTAAATTCAAATTTTGTTAAACTGCTGATGCTGCTATTTTGGGGATGAGAACGAGAAGAAAGAGGAGGAAGTAGTCTCCGCTGCTGCACTTACCTTCTTAGTGTCCTACTTTTTGAATTTATAACCCGTATAATATTTGATTGGGATTCAGTTAGCCAAAAAAACGATGGAGAAAATAATAGATATTAATTGTTTAACATATAGACTAACTATTGGGGTGTCTGGGCTGATGCTAGTAATGTAAAATCAGAAAGAAGCAACTATAATCATGTGATAAACACTGAAGGCTTGTTAATTTTTATAGTTTTTCAATAGCCTCCTCCCAACATCCATCACTCGGAAATTCCTTCAAACGGAGAAGTCTGAATTCACCTAGCAAGATTAATATGTGGTCAATACCCTTCACCAGATCATTGCAGAAACAAACTGAATCCAATCAGACACCATGCTAACCCTTAACACTCTGCACGCAACTCAACACCAGTGCACAAATGTCAGGCCTTCACTAAACATAGATTGACCGATAACATTTGAAGTCCTGTTTGAGTCTCTAGAACGGAAGCTGACGCGGCTAAATTCCTTCGATCTATCGATTCTACCAGAAGGAAAAGCTGGGGGAAAGAAATAGAGAAAAAAAAAGTCACCATAGGCGTTTAGTCGATAGGCCTCTTTTGTGGTTGAGATAGTTACGTTTTTCCCACAAGTCCAATGTTCGAACCCAGATGAAAAGCCAAGATGTCGAATAATGATTTCAAGACAGGCAGACCCTTTCGTCTGGAAATATTGGTACAAAAAAAATCCACACACACCAACTTAACCCCATTTGACCTGATGCCGTGATAAGCTAAGCTTGGTAAATATCATGAATTAGGATTTTGAATGCTGATTTTCAAGGCATGCAGTTTCATCTAATTTGGAAAATTGACTCAACAGCATCTTCCGAACCACCATTTGGTCACGTGCCAGACCAAAAGAATCTTCATAAATATCCATAGACGCTTAGGTGAAAACAAATTAAATCCAATGTACCGAAGGAAAAATGTAAACTCTCGTCTTTAAGAGCAATCAGTTCTGGATCAAGACTTGGTTTTGCCCTAAACTATTAAAGATTGGAGGCCACTTGATGGAAAACTATGTCATTAGGTCTGACGAAACCTGTAAACATGTATGCAATTCAAAATTTTCTGAACCCAGTGGATTGTTAAGCTTCGAGCTATGGCATATTTAGCTTACACCTAAATCTGGCGCTGAAGAACGCACTGTCTAAAATCAAATTTTCTTTCAATTTGTCTTCATTTTAATCCATTCTATCTTATTGGGTGAAGCAGAAGGATGCCTCTTAGCTTCGTGTATTTTTGCGATGTCAAAGTTGACACTTGGTGTAACAAGATTTTGCAGTTATTGCTGGCTAAACAGTAATTATGGGAGAATGGTTACTTTTAGCTGAATTGTCCATAGAACCAATTCAACATAGAAGTAACTCAGAAAAAAAAAATACTTGTTAATCATTGAAAATTATAAACACGCTCTAGGACCAGTTCAACCCATAAACTTATTGATTTATATGGTGACCTTTTTTCACTGTTTATTTATGAGGTGTCCCTTTTCATTGTTTATTTATGTGATGTCCTTTTAGTTACTGTTTATTTATGTAGTGACTTTTTTAGATATAATAATAATGACTCGCCATCGTGTTCAATAATTGAACAGCCGTAGCATCATAAATTGTCATGTAAGAAAATTCCATCAAAGAATAAGTATTGCTAAAATTGATTCTATTTATGACAACAGAGGCGTTTTCCAGTGGAAAACATCTGAATTAGAGTGAAAAGATGTCTAGATTCTGGAACAGCTGGAATATAGAGCAGAGTCCTTGAATATTGAGGAGACTTGCTGTCACGTTATATCACAAGTCTCTAATATTAACAAGTATTTCGAGTGATGGTGAGAAAAAATGGTGCCGTTGACATTTAAATCTGTATCAGTTAATATAGGAATTTATCTAAGTAATTATCATACCTCTGAGAATGATATTTCCTGATTGTCAATTATGCAGACATTAACGATTAAGTATTTACAGAATCACCCACAACATACACATGAGTGGGAGGGAGTGTTTGTAAGTGGATACTTTCGTCTCTCTAATTTTCTAATGTTATTGGCCATCCACACGCATACACACACACATACATTATTATTAAAAAATAGATATATAATCCAACAGAAATAATCATATATGCGTTGTATCATTTTGAAATTCTGTTTGGTCATTCCAAATAGAATTTAAAATGATGTAACACATTTATCATATATATATATATGGAATAAGTAACCGTTAGATAGTTTTTAGTAGTAATAATTTCGTAAGAAGATTCATCTATTAGGAGTGCTCGATGACTGATTATATATATATATATATATATATATATATATATATATATATATATATATATATATATATATATATATATATATATCCTGTACTTATGTACATATAGAAACTTTGCTGACGTATATTCAACTGAAATATATAAGGGTATTTATATATACATACATAATGTGTGTGAATACACCTGAATGCATAATTAAGATTCTGTGCATTCTTATATGTACATAAGCATAACTGTAGCAATAAATATCCCCCTTCTCCCTCTCTCTCCCTCTCTCTCTCTCTCTCTCTCTATATATATATATATATATGTATATATATATATATATATCAGATTCTCATATTACCTCTTATTTGTAGAGTAGATATTTGAAATTGATAGGTATCAAAGGAAAATCTTTGTATGTAAAATATGATATAATGTACATGTGGGCCATGGGCAAAGCTAAGAGAAATCCAAAGCCACAAGTATAGGCCACCAAGTGAAAACTAGCCTACTAAACGCTACTACATGCCCAACACTTGGGGTACTCTAGTAACAATACTATTGTAAAGATGATTGGCAAAGGAACTGGGATAAGGGAGAATTGGATTCATGCATTTCCTTGAGACACGAGTGTATATTCATTTACTAACAGACAGACGTAGCAAGTGGATAAGTAGTTAAGAGGATGAAAATATACAGATTGATATAAATAGATATACAGATATATATAGCAATATAGCTTTACGAGCGACGCCCTTTTCTTTGATCATGTTTACTTTCCATGTGATTATTCCTTTCACATTTATTTCATGAGTTGTTTGGACGGATCAATAACGTTTTCGGGGACCCGAATATTGATTATGCCGAAAGGTTTGCGTTTTGGGTAGCACCGGTTGTGATATAGAATATTATTATTATTATTATTATTATTATTATTATTATTATTATTATTATTATTATTATTATTATTATTATGGATTAAGATAATACGTGTTACATGTTATTGTTATATAAGTAGTATTATTCAATCGGAACAATAAATAGTCTTAATAGATTCTTTGCGCAGATTTTCTATCACTTATTTTATCTTTTCAACAATAGAAGATAAATCCGTTTCATCTCTCTATTTTGTGTAAAAATAGACAAAAAAGGTGCAATAGCAATGTCACAATTATACACCTTTAAATACAGGTATCAAGTAAATCGTATTGTTAGGTTTTCATTAAGTTTATTTTCCATTGTTTGAAAAGAAAAAAGAAAAAATCAGAACAGAGAATCTATCATGATTATTCTTATTGTTTCGATTTAACTATAAAATTCACAAAACAATAACATGTAACATGCATTTTTTTTTCATCCATAACTACAACACTTGAAGTCACAACTGGTTGCCCGAAACATGAACCTTTTGGCAGAATCAAAATTTTGGGTCCCCGAAAACATTATTGTACCTTGTGGACTAATGTCCTCATCCTTGTTGGTTTGTAGGGAAGAAAAGAAGATCGACACTGAAATCAGAATCCGGAACTTTCACTAATAGAAAACCGTCTCATACTGGATGAGTTATGCCACCGAGGAAGGCAAAAGAATGAATCGACCGAAACGTTGTTAAAAAGCAGCAGGGTTGAGAATATGAGTCGAAACAGAACGTGGAACAATGATCAAGACTCATCTCAGACTTTCAAACAATGTCTTTTATATTTCTTCACCCATTTCTAAGAGACATTTCTTTTCACAAACGGATATAAAATTCAAGATTCATTGAAAAAAAAGTGTAACTACTTAGCAATTAAGTTTAGTCTCAAGTAACTCAAGTTAATCGGTCAACGAGAGATTAAACTGTCATTTTAGTCTGCTGACATAAGTTGAAAAAGAAAAGAAAAATATTGTGGAAGGGACAACGAAGAGGAAAAATGAAATAAATACAGCGAGAGAGACAGACAGACAAACAGACATACAGACGGATAGAGTTTGACACATTTAGAAGGAAAGAGGCTCAGCACATTTCTGCTGTCTGTTTAAATGGATTAATAAAGTGTGCGTACGAATGAGCGTATATCTACTTACATTTACAGAGCAAATGACTTCTGAATGTAGACTGACCTACGTACGGCTGATTCAAAATAGACAAATGTGCAGACTCTTCCTGGCACAGGATATTCCTGTCGCTCCTAAAAAAATATAATGTCTAGTTCCAGGGACCCGTTTCCCCGTGCTGCTCACCCTCATGGCACTAAGAAGGATAGGATCAGGACATCTCCTGATGTCTGTGGCGTGCTAAAGAGCAAAGCCAAATGAATTGGATAATTTTTGTTTCTAACTACATGTACGTGTAAGGAGCCCTACTTTAAACTCGACCTTGCGTCACATCCTAGGTTAGACCGTGTATGTAATACTAAAGAAAACCCTGTGAAAATTAGTTCGTCTTGAGGCTTTCAAATATCATTATTGTCTACTGCTCCAATGTTAAGTAAGTCTATCCACCTCAGTTACATCATCATCAACCTTTGAGCGTCTGTCGTTGGTCATGGACCTTCCCCAGGATTCGCCAGACCTCTTTAATTCTGTCCGATCTCGTAAATTTAGTGGTTATGTCATAACATAAAAAACTCGTTTCATAGGTTATGTGTGTTCGTCTAATTGTTCTGTCTTTCATTGTTTGTGTGCGCATATGCGTCATCGTATTGTTTTCTCTTTGCGTATTCATAGTCACGTGAGTATACGGGTAAGAGAGAGAGAGAGAGTGTGTGTGTGCGTGTGTGTGTGTGTGTGTGTGTGTGTGTGTGTGTGTGTGTGTGTGTGTGCATCTACGCGATTTAAATGACTATGAACGCCCCAGGATTAAGAAGACAAAGCGATAGAAAGCAGACTGTGTCATAGCAACCTGTCAAAATCCAGACATCGCTATTGTTAGATATTTGTTGGGCCTGAAGACGTACTTAAAAAGCATGGATCCAGATATGGAATCCAGGGGATATTGACCTACACTGCCCGGGCAAAATGCAATTTTTTTTTCCAAGCATTTTGATAAATAAATGTTATCAATAAAACCCCAAATAATTGTATACAATCATGAATTAATCTTAAACACAAAAATTTATTGTTTGATTTTTTAATCTTTACAACGTAAGTAAGATGTTTTCCTTCTCTTTAATGGTTTTATTCATTGGTTCGGTAGTGAAAAGCTGTGACTCGAATATAAGTGAATAAAACACTGCGACGCCCATGATAGAGGATTGTGGCAAATCCTGGGGAAGGTCTATGTCTAACGACGGACGTTAAAAGACTGATGATGATGATGACTCAAGTTTCCCCATTCTTTTGTCAGAATATAATATAAGAGATGAGAACTTCATATTATGCACATTGAGATAAATAAATATTCAACCCATTTCATAAATATGGTATATTGAAAAAAATGGTGTATTTCTAATTGTCAGATCTACCTGAAACATACTACTTGATTAATTTTCAAAATTCCTCAAAAATATCAAATCGGAAAATTGAAAGATTTTGACTTATAAGAAGGTGTATGTAATTATTTAGTTTATTGAGTGGTAAAAAGTATTCAACCCCTTCAAGATTGATATCGATACTTGATGCATCGAAAAGTTCTGCTGACAACGTTGAGAGACTATTTCTGAGCATTCTAGCTTTCCTATAATGACCTAAGCAATCTACACGCGCGCAGAATAACAAAATGTGGCACCTTTTCCCACAACCACCATGAAAATAACGTCGCCATCATGTCAAAGTTAAAACAAATACGCCCAGTTCACCTCCGAGACAATATTATTTAGCAGGAAAAGGTTATGAAATACTCACTAATCAATTCAATATTCACGTAGCCCTAATTGACTTAATAATTTGCAGGTGGAAGCAAGATGACATGTCTATAAACGTGCAGAGAACAAGAGCTCATAAAAAAAATCTTTTGGTGCCAAGATCGTCAGAAAAGTGAAAAAAACAATCTCACATTGCTCGGGAGGAATAGATTACAGATTGAGAGTCAACAGGAACGGTTGTCTCTAAGCAACGTAACCGGCTAAATGAATTGGGGTCGTACAGATCTTTGGAAATCCATGTTATGGCTCGACAGAACTTTGCCGACGGGCATTTTCCGTAAGATAGCGAATATTTTAGTCAAATACATCGGTCAGATGTGGATTTATTTGGTCTCGATGCCGTAGAATACAGTTGCAATCCCTAACAAGGAATATGGTTATGGTAATGTCATGGTATGAGGTTGCTTTTCATATCATTGTGGAGAAGATGGATGGAGCTAGATACGGAGAGATTTTGGAAGATAATCTTTCCTCCGTCAGGGAGCTAAAAATGAAACATAGTTGGGATTTCCAATACCGCTCGGTAGACTAAAAATTGGTGACATCTTTGTAATAATATAGTTCTGATGATGATGATGATGATGATGATGATGATGATGGTGGTGGTGGTGATTATTATTATTATTATTATTATTATCTGTTCATTCACTCCACCAGACAAGCTCGTTAAGTATCATCCCACGTCAAGGCACTCACATTATCTTCTTTTACAATATATTACACAATAAATATCTTGTCCATAAATTCTATATTGATTGAAACCAGACTCCTGATAATAGGCGTGGTGAGTAGCATACACGTTTTGCGCCCAATAAATCGCAATTATCATAAGTTTGATCCTCACCGGTGCCCCACTATTATGACCTTGTGCCAGACTAAGCTGTCTGCAGTAACAGTATCGACTCGTAAAACATTAAACTCTTCAAAACCAGAACCTTAAAGGAAATAAATTGGACAAATAACATTTTAATGAAAATGTTTTTGATTAATAACGTTTCAATGAAAATGTTTCCTAATTACGAAAGAATGTCTTCTTGATAGTCTACCTTTCTCTGATCTATTTACAGCAAAACGGTATTGGAGATTTGAAAATTATGTAAATATACTGATCGCTGTGAACCTGGACGTGAAAGATATACTCAAAGCTAAGCTGTTCATTTTTTCGCCTAAACAAAAAACGGGAAAAAACAAAGGCACCCAGTCCTCCTCCTTCTTTAAGTAAATTATCTTTTTTTTTTCTTTCCAAATCATTGGCTAAGAGCCAACAAATGAATCTTTAAAGTGAGACGACCATTTTTCTTTTTGTCGAACTTCCGCAGTTGCATTTCCTTGAAGAATAACACAAAACATTTTTTTTTATTTTTTTGTCTGACGCCACCATTTTGGATTGCTTTGTAAAAAGAAAACAATGATCCACTTTCAGACTTGCGCAAAGAACGCTTCGTCATCTTTTTTTCTTTTTCCTTCTGAGCATTTATAAGTCTTCTCAGGAAATTAGAATCGTAACACACTTCGGTAGAATAAATAAACAAAAAGTCAATCTCTAAAAAAGAACAATAATTTTACTCCTATTACCAAACACTGATCGCAGACTATTCATTCCGTTTTGAAGAATAGAGTTTCAGACATTAAAAAAAAGTCAAGGAAATAACTTTCATCGTCAATTCAACAAACAATTGCAACAGACAGTAATTCTAACGCACTGCTCTTCAGAGCACATTTTGCTAGCAGATCTACATTCATCTGCGGAAGAATGGAACTTCAGATAAAACTTATTTGGGAATCTATCATAAGATCATGAATATCATTTGAAAAATTGGATGTTGAATTAAATAACACTTCTGTCAGGTTGTTCAGTATGAACTTGCCGAATTGTTCAAAAGATTAAATTGAGAGCAAAAAAAAAAATTGAAAATATTATTCATTCGATCAAAATATTTCCCCCTTGGACTCCGTACATGGCAATTAGCACGGTAAAAAGCTCGATGATTCGAATCCCTCTGAATTAAATGAGGAACAAAAATTAAACAGAGTAAGGCCAGAATTAATTATGTTTATCGGTATGAAAATAGATCTGTTTTACACCGTATCATCACGTGATGAAAAATGGATTTTATATCAATATAATAACCGGAGACCTGAACAGTGTTTAGATGCGAAAAAGACGCTGATACTTCAACTGAAACTGCTGTATTATGTCTTGGAAATTAGGAGTTCAATCCCTGGGCTAAGAAGTGCCGGTTTACACCGGTATGGCGGAGAAATGGGGCGATAACATTAGGGGAAGAGTGGCAGTTACGAGTTCAGAAATTCCTAGAAAGGAGGCCGAGCATGATAGAAATAAATGGTGTGAACGATATACAACCCGTTTGGTGAATAAATGGTTACGAATGCAGCAGGCACCTTAGGATGGCTGGAGAACCCAGCGATTGAAACTTCATGACGAAAAGCAGAATACCCACCCCGAAGAATTACTGAATAACACGCACATCTTTCGATCAAGTCAATCAATTTCCATCGTTTCATTGATTGATTAGCGTTTAATTTATCTGGTGAGAAGTCTTTGTGGAATTTCCGGGGTTAAATGTGACAGCTTTGTCCAAATCGTAGTTGAATAACCGAACGGAAAATATATGTTAACCTTACAGTGTTGCGTCACAATGCTCTTAATCTGCAGACAGATTAGACAGATTAGCCACAAGGTCGGCCTTGAAGCCGACAGATTAATTTTAACAAGGTCAATCGTACCAAAAAAAGATATTGTGCATCAGCTGGACTTTTTCTATCTGAATGCATCCTAGAACACGTTTAAATAAAATCCAGAGATCTCACACATTTATAATATACAAACAGACAAATTGAAGTACTGTATTTTTCGGCACCCGGGGCATACCTCAATTTTAACTTAAAAAAGAATGAACATTAAATTTGGCATTTTTTGTTTCACGATTTTACAATATTTTGTTCTTTGCTTGTTTGTTTCAAGTTTTATTTTGAAGACATGGGAAACCAATTGTCACTGTTGCTTGGTTTTCAGAACAACTGAACTCAACCAAAACATACAGAGGGAAGCATTTTATTACTATAGTATTAATATGGCATTTACCAATAAACCCTTTTAACATATCGCAGTATTCATTCTTTTCTCATTTAATAATCTTAAAGTCGATCGTTTGAGGAGAGTGAAAATATCGGTTATATTTATGTACAACATCTAAATTACTACTAGTCCGTTCGCTCATCTATCGCAGTTTACTGAAACGGGAATGAATTCTTATGATTACGTATATTTTTTAATTATTCATTATACTTTTATTTACTATTGATATTTCATGTCAAGTATGATTTATATTTTTCATTCAGAGCTTTTCTACAGGAGCATAGATTACCGTCTAACGTAGATTAACTTCTTCTGGGGTAAGGATAGACCTATGAAAAAAGCAACCTTCGGCCTGTATTACGCAGAGTAAATTTTTGAGACTTATTTTGGGGAGAAAATAGTGTCTTCGACGACGGAAAATACAGTAAGAAAAAATTTTAATTGCTCAATACATAAAGATTGATTTGCATAGTCAAAGATCTGTAAATTAGAATGGCGCCCAGTTTTATGAAACCGCAAGACATAGGCACAAGGAAATTTTTTTTATTTTTCTTTCAAATTAAATTTGAGTCAAATAATCTCATCAACCTGAATCTTCATACAGAACCCCATATCTCTTGTAGGGGTACCTCAACCCCCAACAGTTATAGAGCATTCCGAATTTACACCTTTGTGTCATAGAAACAGCGTCCATATTTCAAGTACGAAACTCACTGCAGTGGCTAAGTTTTGCTCTCTCTCTAGTTTGAAACTATTTCTCTTCATATAAGGTTAATTTTGTAAGGTCAAAGGATATGTCATGATGCCTGCCACAAAAGCCAATGCTGCTGGGCAATTTTTGCACGTATCCATAAGCTACATGGTGTGGGCCTCCATGTGTGTATATTTGCTTATGCGTGAGTACGCGTATGCGAAACACATACATGTAAACGCACAAATATCTATCTATCTATCTAAATGTGGTTATGTGCTTATAGCCGAATCTCTGAGTAACTCTATATGGTTGTTAATAGATGTACACCAATACATTGCTTAACGTTTCCACTGTGAACGAAACGTCGTTATAACGAAGCTTGATATTGCAGCAACTTTAGAGCCAAAAATAAACATCGTCGTTACTCAGGATTTATTGCAAGCTGATAACGAGACCTTCGCCCATGAAGATCTAAAGGAGTTAACAGAATCGCAAGTGTCTATTTCACATAGCGAAGAAGAGACTTCTCTCCAACCAGTTTTAACAACGAAGATCTTATCAAAAAGCCACATCGAAATGAGTCTTGCTCTTGAGCGATTTTCAGAAAGTGATCTAAATTTTGAAGAAACATGAAAACATGAAAGTTAGAAGATCTGAAATGGCAGCGTTGAATTATAAAAAAGAATCCGAGACTCGTAAGAAGAATTCAAATGAATCAACACTTGCATTTTTTTATTTTAAAAAATACCAAATTAACAGAACTAATAGTACCATCACGTCGGGCAGGGGGAACAGAAAGCCATTTGACCTAGGCTTACGATTTTTGATCATTTGTTCATATATTTTGAATGGTTGACTCGAAGGGTCCAGGGAGTGGTAAATGTATACATGAATTTGAAATTATAAAACAATATTGCCTCGTCTGCCAGAAAACTAATCACCGACATCAGGGCTGCATTTTTGCTACAATAGTCCCATTGTGGATCTTACCTCTCTGTGACTCACCTACCTAACCCGACTCTCCGAGAGGTTGACACGCAACTGATTGGAGATGTCAATTTCAAATGGGGACAGATATTGAAAAAAAGGATTTATTTTTTAAATAAAAAATCAAATCAGCTAATAACAACAACAGCAACAACAACAACAACAACAATAATAATAATAATAATGATGATAATGATAATGATAATAATAGCTGGAAAATGTTAAAAACATTACATTTTGTTATGAAGTTTGTAGGAATTTAAAAAAGGAAAGAATACCTATTGTTAATGCCGAGAAAGACAAAAGAGAGACAAAAAACAAAAAAGTTTTGTTAACAATGACGATGTAAAGGTGTGCTTTGTATAAACAAAACGGATGTTTGAGAGAAATGAGCAGGCCAAATCGATGATTTTCGATAGATAACGGTGCGTGAATTTGTCTAAATGTTAGTCACTAATTATGCCTTCATATATAAGGAGAGAATGTTTGAATTTTTAATGGTGACAGCTTTGGTTGACGGTTTTGATTATTGATTTAAAGTCAAGCGCGTCAAATATGGCACATATGAATTAATGAATCTCATGTAATCTATACTGTTAGAGTTATTTTATTCTGTCCTGAAAGACTATGAGAACACATTGAATGCAACCTTTTCAACTATTTTTTCATAAAAAAAAAGACAGTCTCCAACATGCAGGTGTATCTCGGTCAATTTTTGCCTCTTAATAGAACTTTTTTTTTTAATCAATAACTGATTAGTTTTCTAAACGAAAACAGTGAATGCTAAATAAACCGTTATACTTATTCACTCATCCAAATGTTCATGTTGCAAAAAAATTAAACGCTGAAAGAAACATTTAAAAAACATTTCAAATTCCTCAAGCGTCAACACTATTGTACGAAATGGCTAATTCTCGTCGACTTAAACTTACTAACTCAACTGTCTGCGTAACCAGCAATAATGTGTCGCTCAGCCTTTTGTTTGCTACCTGAACGATCACACACAAACACACACACACAGAGGAACTGCCATAAACATATCCATGGAGGTTAATGATTGTTTTTCGCTATTTATACGCAGACATTTTCTAACACCTTTCCTGTGCCATACTTTTTATCATTGAATGTCGCGTCAATTTTGCAGTTGTTTTTGTGTGTGTGAGTGTGTGTGTGAATGAATCTTTTTTTGCATATCGTCAATTATTCTACTTTTCAAAAATATTGTATAATTTTTCAAACCTTACATTTTTCTGCAATATCTATCCATTAACAGATTTTTAGATACCGGAAACTCGTCTGGCTGGGGGTATTTGAAACAGCCTAACACTATCAACGAGAAATAGCTTGTGAAAAACTTTTTGATGTGTCCGAATTAATCAAAATTAAAATGTCAATTAAGTTTTGAAATATAAAACTTACAGTGTATTCAGAAAATTGTAAATGCGTTTTCTCACACCATCATAACTAATTAGCTTCCCGATTACCATCAAACCAAGCAAAATGAAATAAGGAAGAAACAGAATCAAATTCATTTTAGTCAAATTTGTTTGAGCTCCTCAGCTCGAAGCGATGCCCCTGCGTTCCATATAAATTCAAGAACGTTGTCAATCTCAGTGCGCACTATTTGCCTTGAAGCTGATGTTTTATTTGACTGAAGCATTATCAACATAGTATCTAAATATACACTTGTCCACTATTCAAAAGACATTACGAACATTACATCATTTAGTCAGGTGATCATTCAATTTCTCTTCAATAGATAACTCTTTATTGCAATGGTGGCCTCAGACTATTCAATTCCTTCAAAGAAATATTTCTCCGAGGAAGCATGAAAGTTGAAATGGTAGCGCTGAATTATTATTCAACAAAGCATTAAGAACAACTCATATTCTCAACAAATTGCTGACCCAACGTTCAAAGAAACATCAATGTCACCATAATATACTTGTAAGTACAGTACATCATATATACTACATGTACACGTGTATTCCCAATCCATACATAGATCAGATGTATTTAGCACTGATTACAAAAGCATTTAATGAGTTGTTTGAAATAAGGTGGGAACTACTTTTCCTTTCTGCCTCGGTCCTACTGCCGACTCGACACCGGAGCATCACATTTATTCTTTTATGGTTTCCTATTTTTTACTTGTTGCATAAACTGAAGAAAGTGTATGCATTTTAAATTAAATTACATGTAATGGCTATTTAAAGGATTTTCGTTAATTGTAAATAAGTGTATATTTCTTTCCGTAATCAAAGGAACTTATCTGTATGAAAAATTGTTTTACCTTTCTCTGATAACGAAGTTTCTGAAAAACGAGTGGAATATATCAATTTCGTTAATTGAGGTATTTGCGTAATCGTGTTGTACAGGCAGCTTATCGATGTCTCCCTCACATTCCCTTCACTTTCACTAATAATGGCGCGTGTGTATCTGATAAGACCGTAACTCTAACCCACAACTATTTGATATACCACGACCAGAATCTCGTCATAAAATGTCCATATTTTTCGCGTAAGAACGACCATAAAGGGCGGCTCCAGGTGTTTGTTTTTATTTGCTTTTGATTACTGCCACAAAGTGTGTATTTCGCTAACAGTAATGGTAATATTTTGCTAATACACTCTGAAGTAGAGAGTTCTTATTTCAAAAATTAGTATTTCTTTTCCAACTGTTAGATGTATTTAGGATATAAAATATCAGCATCGGAGTTGAAACCTTTTCATCTCTGACGTTCTTTCTTATCACTATCTTCTTTTAGAAGAAGTTCTATCAATTCTAATGAACTAGGTCAGTACTCGTTCGAAAGGTGGGTGTTTGAAAGGGCTGGAATTTATGGTGTGCAGAGCAGCCATCCATAATTGACATGTAAAATAAATTTCTATCCGCCGTACGAAACTAAAGCTTTCAGTGTTGCCAATTCAAATACACAGAATCTGAATTTAGATCTATTGCCAATTTAGATATTTTATATCAAAATTTAGATCTATGATAATAGATAAAAGATCTATGATCTGTAATATTTTATTTTTACTTGATTTCTCGATAACTACTGATTCAAAAAACCTCAAACACGACAATGCAATGACTTGTGTGCTAACTAATATATCTTGCGAATATCATTTTCGTGCAATGTTCAGTTGTCGAGTAATCGAGTTGCATTAGATGTCTCGAGAACAGCTGATCCAAACAACTTCAAACTCGACACTGCAATGCCTAGTGTGCTGACTGATATGAATATCAACCTCGTACAATGACCAGTTATCGAATTATATCTATTAATGTGAGATACTTCTGGTCTTTAAAGGGTGTGTTTACAAGTAGAATGAAATGACTTTAGAAAACGTGGTGAATAACAGGCATGTGAAAATGATCTCTTTTTTTATTAGATGAAGTATAGTCAACCATTACTAATATTATTTTACTAGTATTCTCTTTCAGCCGAAATTGTGTTGCTTTTCATCCCCACTCACTCAGACTGTCAGTCCAAGTTAATGAGCAAACCAAATTTATACTTGGAAGATCATTTCTGCCCAGACGGACGCAGATATAATGCCCTTGGCATTTCTCTGAGTAGTCTAGTTCAGTGGGATCAGAGTTCGCCCTCTAAACTATTCAAGTGCTCTTGTGACCCTGCAACAATAGTTGAGAGGACTAAAGAGAACTTTTGGGGAAGTTCTTGCCCCACACATTTGCGTGTGATATTCCTCACGTTAAACCGACCTTGTGTCCCATTCCGTTCTCGTGGGGGTTCGGGTAAATGGGAGCTCTCGATGAGACTCAAATCTGCACCCTTTTTGCCCTGGGAAGCCTGTCCATCTACACCGGCTTCTCCATCCTCCGTGTCGTAAGAACCTCCACAGCTGGCAGAAGACCAAAGCCAACCCTCCACCCTTCCCTATCGTCATATCTACCTTTGTCCTTTGTGTACTCTAGTTGTATCAGTAGTAGTAATAATATCTTGATTCCCGGGGCAAAAAGAGGTGCGGCTTCGGGTTTCACCGGGAACTTATCTTTCATTCTCCGATTCGCCTTGTTTGCTTACTATCGTAGATCAACGAACTGATATAAAGGAATAAAAATTGGGATGGAAGAGAATACTAGAGGAAAAATGAATAATAGTTGAATAATGAGTTGCCGAAAACAAAGTTTTTTTCTCGTTGGCATAAACAAGAATTAATTTTAGTGAAGATGGCAGACTTGAATACAAAGCATTTCAATAGAAATGTTTAATTATCCACTCTGAATAATTACGACATTTATACAAACTGTTCATGTTGATTATTACACTGATAGCTAAACCTCATTTTTTATGCCTCTTATCAGGATCTAAACACGTTGCAGGAATTTCAAACCTACCCACAATTAACCTTTGAAACTAAACTCCTATTTACCCGAATCCACTCGAGAACAGAACGTGGCACAAGGTCGGTTTAACGTGAGGAATCTTACAATCGAACGTGTGGGGCAGGGACTTTCTCAAAAGTTCTATTTTTGCGAAGACACAAGAGCGCTTGAATTAATTAAAGAGCGAACCCTGATTCAACTGGTCCACACTACACAGAGTAATACCGAGATCATTGCATAAGCACCTGTCTACTCAGAAATGATCTTCCAAGTATAAAATTGAATGATCGGACTAAGCTAAAGAGTTAAATCACGTTGGATACACCGGTTTTTGTACGATCTCCGAAGTTGAGCAACGTCGAGTCTAGTCAGTATGTAAATGGGTGACCACTTGAGAACACCGGGTTCCGTGAGCGAGAATGGTTAAGTGAGTGACGCCACTTCAGGTGTTTCTTGCCTCGAAGTGTATTTTATGTGTAGCAAGCCAAGACAAGAGGAACTTGTGATATGGAAAGTCCAGGTAGAAACGCTGATGCCGCAGCCAGTGCAAGGGTACTGACTAACTAAGGTAAAAAAAAAATAGCCATTTGGAAAGCAGTATTGCGTTTAATATATGTATACAGGAGGAATTGCCATTAATTCGTACGTGAAATGTTTTGAGCGTTCTGAGACCCCCCCCCCTAACCAAAGCAATGATGGTATGTTAAGCTGAGTTGTCTGGATGGTTAAGGGTACATGGAACTGGGGGGGGGCTGAAAAGAGAGGAAGAAACATCTGCATTGCCACTATAACGGCTCGCTGAACGTTATTTTCACTTTTCGTTTTTTTTTTCGTAAAAACGAAAGTGGTGCAAAGCGAGCTTTCCGATAACAGAGCACATAAATAGTAAACAACGAGACATAGTTTCAATTTGACATCCCTCATATCTACGTCCCCCCCCCCCGTACGAATTAATGGCAATTCCTCCTGTATACATATATTAAACGCAATACTGCTTTCCAAATGGCTTCTTCGATCCCTGGGAGCCCGTCTCCCCGGCAGCATCTCTCCATTGCACGAACAAAATAATGTCAATGGGTACAGCCTGACCACTGCAGTAAAAGCAGGTGCGGCTCGGTAGTTTTAAGAATATGCCACGCGAAAATGTGTGGGGTCTCACATAAGAATCAACTCGGAGTCATATTTTCTCTTGTGTGTAGGTAAATAAATAATGACTTTGTTCTTATCTTCCTCATTCTTCTTCTGGGATATTTTATCATCAGTTACGTTCACTAAATTTGTAAATGCAGGATGGTTGGAGCAGTCACTATTCTAGCACTGAACCCCTGATCGTAATCACGAAAATTACTCAGGTGTAAATGGTTTATTGATCACCTGAATTGTCAAGAGTCTCATTGTTTCTCTGACAATGCTTTATCACCAGGCTTCGGGGACGTTGGGGGTATTACCCCATACCTATTTAACGAGATATCAAATGCGTTAAATGATATTACCTAAAACTTTGAAGTAAACAAAAAAAATGCCAATTGTTTTGAAAATGAAGAATAAACTATCCCAGGGTCAAGAATTATCAAAACTCGCTAGCACAGACAATAATTTCACAACCATAGCGTCAAATTTTGAGGTCATGAAAAAATTCAAACGAAGAATGAATATGATCAGAATAAATTCTATTTAAGGCATCACTGACATTTTTCACAGGAGAACATCTTAAATAGAGTTTTTTAAAAAATCTAGAAATATCTAGATTCTGGGGGAATTCAGATGTTATCAATATGTCTGTTAAAATAAGTCCTCAAAACGATCAAAAGAACTTTTTTCCATAGATAAAATAATAACATTTTTAGAAGGAGTTTAGAGGAGTTCAGATACAAATTTGTAAGTTCGTAGACAAAATGGCATGGCCAGGAGCACTGGAACACACTAGCAAACAAACACACGCTCATATATAAAAGGATAGAACTCTAAACTATGCTTTATCCATTTCTATTTGTTTTTTGTGGGGGGTTGTTGTTTTTGAGGGGTTGGGGGGTCCATTACCACCCCTCCCATTTTCATTTTCGACTCATTTAGACTAACTTGTACCTGTTCCCCAACCCCTGCTTTACCACTAGGTTACTATTCCCGTGACCAAAAGTATCTATCTGTATAACGCTAGTGATAACGTTCGTGCCAACGTCGGTAAAGTGTGATAAACGTAATTTAATAAGTCTGTTTCTTTCCATTTCTCTTCGTCCGTATTGATTCCAACGTCCGTTTTGTCAATCATGTTTTTACACACAACCTTTCTTTTTTGTTCTTGTCGGACAAATTCATGCAAACCTTGAATCTTTATATCTCCCCATACAAACCCAGACCTCTGAATGGAAATCCCATTCAGGTAAACCATCCTCTACGTACATTCGAACACCCAAAAATGTATTTTCCCTCCCAGGGTTGTTATAAATAAACATTTGGGCAGCTTTCAGTACATGCACTAAGTAACGTTCTACTGTCTCCCTGTCAGACGAACCTAGACTGAGCAAATATCTACAAAGAAACGTTCCGAACCGTTTGTCTTTGGTTACAAGTACCCATTGACTGTACAAATTAACCTCGAAATTCAAAGTGGAACAATTAGAGCATATTAGTCAGAAACATCTCAGATTACTCAGCATTAGGATTGTTCCAAACTTAAGGCGGTTCAATGGTCGTATTGAAGTTTCCTCTCAGTTGGAACCGCAAATACAATTTCAAGTACAGGTTTCCCCTGCGACCCAACAGTGAGGCGTTCCTATAGAAACCTTTTTACTTAGCCAAAATGGTGTAAAGCGAAATAAATAATTGCCACTAATTTAGTTGAGAAATTTTTTAACCTTTCAAGACCACCAATATGGTGATGACGATATGTTAGGCTGAGTCACCAGAGGTTGAGTTGATAGGAGGAACAGAGATTGTGGTGTAAAAGAAAGAGAGCACATGCTGCCTCTATACACAAAACAAACGCGATCTTCGCGACTCGCCTTTTTCGTAAAAGCAAAAAAGTGGCATAACGCAAACTTTCAAAAAGCGGGGGTTACTAGTCAAATATTACAAATGCACTATTTTACATCATAGTCAATTTAAAAACTGATATTTCGCGAGATAAAATGGTGTTTCTTTTAATGTTTTAAAGCTATAAAACGTATCTTACATGAAGATGTGTTACTGTTAAAATTAAGTTTATGAAACCAGTCTCATGCACACTAAATTTGTACTTTCCTTCTGTTCCTCGCTAAATAATAAAAAGAAGCAAAAGTATCTCTACTTTCTTTCTTGTTTTATTTACCTATGCATGGCGTTGTTACTTCTCCAAATGCACCCGTTTTTAAGTTTCGACAGAGGTGTACGTTTATCAATATCTGATTACATTCGCACGAGCAAATAGATATATTTATAAGCGAGGGTCTGACCTTGATCACGAATTCATGTACGCGAAGGTAATCTATGTTGGAAAAGAAAGGAACCAAAAGGATATCAGCAAAAAAAAAAGTTATTGGCGCCTGCAACCGATATCTTTTTCAAGGCTTTAATTTTATCCAGTTGGCGCCCATGTAGAAGACGTGTAAGGTACAGCAGTACTATTCTAAGTATGATACGTGTACCGTTGCCAGTACGCGAACCATAGACTGTCGGTACACGGCTCGCTTTCACATCTATAATAACGTTCAAAGTACATATTACTAGATGACGTTCTTGGCCACGCTTGAGCATTATTTCATAGTAGAGAAACTATATAAAGCTCCTATAACACTTAAATGACATTGCTTTGGAAGGTTCATCATATTGATATGTATACTATTTGTTACAGAATGTTTAGCCGAAGAAAAATTAATATTACTACGGATATTCAATCAATATTTGATTGATTACTGAATGAATAATAATTTGGCACAGGTATGCTACCAGTCCCAGTGACGCTGAAGTAGATTTAAGGTTATCAGTGCAAAAAATATGGTATCAACGAACTCCGGTTAAGGCTGTTTGTCATCATCAGCAGCAGCAACTGCAAACTTTCAAAGTCCGTTGTTTCAGATAGACCTTCCCCAAGATTCGTCAGGCCTTTTGATCGTGGGCGTTGCAGAGCCAGTACTCTCTTCACTTGTCCAATTCGTCACGCAATCTTATTTTTTGTCAGCCACAATTTTGCATATGATCTCTGGGAATCCACGGTGTGAGTCTCGATGTCCTGCAGTTGACTGACATTCTTGCGACTTGACTTGCCCATTGCCATTTGAGTTTTCCTATGATTTCCTTGATATTTTTGACCTCTGTTTTTGTCTAATATACAGTCTTGTGATCTCTTCACGTTGTCTCTCCCTTCGTCACGATGCTTCGTGAAGAAGAGAAAAATCAAGTCAGGGATTCTCTCTTGCTACTGGTATCGGGTAACTCAGTATTACCTGTTTTATATCAATTGGGGGAGGAGATGGTGCCTCCATATAATCCCTCTTGCCCTTGAGATGCCATGTTGGGCTTAGCTAAGTACACTGACGATCCTTTCATGCAATCTCTCCTGCTTTTGGTACCATATAACCCAGTACTAGCTGTCTAGTGTTAGTTGGAAAAGAAATGAGTACCAAGAATTCCTCCATTGCCTGGGAGATACTTTGAAGGACCAAGCATTCACATGGTTTCGAAAACTGACTAGGGTGGGAATATACGAAGGTTTCGGGTAACATAGCAGGCTCAAATCAATTATCTTCCCATGATAATTTACCTCTGTCATTGAAATTGGAAAGTGGTTTGGTTTTGGTCGTGTCTATTAGTCTGTTGGTTCGCCTGTCCACACGATATCTCCAGAAGTACTGTATGAATTTCAATGAAATATTGTGGAAAGGTAGGCAGTGGGGTACAAAAGAGGAGGTAAAATTTGGGAGCAGATCCATAAATCTTGATTGAGAGATATTTTTCTGCTTTTTTCCGATTAAATTCATGTATACGCTCATGACTGTCCACACGATATCTCGAAATTTTTGTCATGAATTCTTATGACATTCTGTGGAGGGTTGAGCAATAGGCTACAAAAGAACTGATTACAATTTGGGGCAGATCCTTGCTTCCCTACGTCGCAATTATACGCCAAAACCGCATAATATCCCCAAATTTCATACATGTCAACGCGATATCTCCAAAAGTTCTCAATGAATTCCAATGATATTTTGTAGAAGGGTGGACAAAAGGCTATGGAAGAACTGATTAAGTATGATTTGGGGACGGATACATGCACAATCACTACACCTGATGATGGCATTGACAGAAGTATACGCTCTCTGAGTGATTTTCAGTAAGCAATGTGTATTTGTACTCTGTCACGCCAAGGGACGCAACTGTTGTAGTGAAATAGAACTGTATGTTCTGATGACATAATAAAAATGTCATATTCGAAGAGCAATTAAAATAGTAATGAAAAATCAAGAAATAATTGGAAAAATTCTGTTTGTAGTTTACAGAATTCTATTTTTCAAGCTCACTACAATGCAAATCTCTATTATCTACACATATAAAACGCAAATTGTATAGAAGGCTATTCTCTAAGCTCACTGCTATGCAAATCTCTATTATCTACGTCTATAAAATGCAATGTGTATAGAATGCTATTCCCCAAGCTCACTGCAATACAAATCTCTACCCACGTATATAAAATGCAGTGCATATAGAAGGCTATTCTTCCAGCTCACTGAAATAAGAAAAATTCTTTCATCCACGTACATAAATTGCAAGGTGTATAGAAGGCTATTCTCCAATATTGCTTCAATGGAAATCTCTATTATCTACTTGTATAAAATGCTGTGTGCAAATCATGTATCATTTTTTTACGGCAAGGTAAACTTGTAACTGATAATCGCCGGCCGTGAAGTAGTTCTAAGCACGTAAGTCTTCCTGACCTTTACTACTGAATTCTTCAAATACAATGGTGGTGCCCAAACGTATCTATCAATAATGTATGCCGAACGAAGCAACGCCCTCACCAAAGGCTAGTGTATATTTCGTCATAATGGAAATTGGTGCCAATCGTGTCTACAATAAGTAATTGTGTGCAGATCCTTTTGGCACGTACGCACAAGACTTAATGCCCCATTCATGAAAATTTGGACACTGAGACAATTCCAATAAGAAAACAAAATCTTTCTTTTAAATCCATTTTACTGAATTCTACCTATACGTCTACGATTTGGAGGTTTGGTACACGTAACGGTTAAAGGCACGAAGAATAGGATTGACGAGCCGAGTTGAATGCTGACTGCGACAGTTTGCGTTCATTTCACACTAATGCCCCTCGGAAAGGCATGAATCCACTTTTCCCAGGTATGGGTAGATAGCTCTGTGAGACAGTCCATCTTGGACATCGGGCTGGCACCCCAGTTTCGTGAAAAAACACAATAGCTACGAACAATAATTGATTCTCAATGGATCATTCGCACGATACGGGGGCGACTGGGTTTGAACTCGAGTTTACAATTGAAGAAACCTTCAATTAATTAACCGACCAAAAACTAAATCGATGGAATTCTCCTAGAAATATTTCCTGAAAGCAAAAGAAGATCTCTATAAAGGATGAAGCATTATCGATAAACACTGTATATATGTTTGTGTCAATTGAAAATTTGTCTCCAAGAACAGCTGCTTTCAATGGGAAAAATACGAAACTCTATCGATTAAATCGAAGCAAGAATCCCTGATTTGATAATCAAAACTCTTTATTTATTATTATATTCCCCCGCTTTGCATTTCCATTGCAGATTAACAAGAATGAGAATACCGGTGTGAATAACTCGTGGAATGATGACAACGACACGTTCTAGAATTTCATACCATGGTCGAAGAACGTATTTGACAAAACTTGTGTTGAAAATATTTGTTCGAGTGGAATAAAAAGATAATGATCAGCGAAAATAGAATAAATCTGGGAAAAAATACGAAAAATGCTGCTGGAGAGATGAGTGAAGAGCAAATTTGTGATCGACAAAGAGAGGGAAAAGAAAGACTGAAAGAAAGAAAGACAAAAAAGAAGACTGTGATGAAAAGTGAGAAAGCGTGATTCGAACGAGGTTGTTCCCGTTAAATTTCTTCTGTATAAATATAATCTTTCCATTTGGTGCGGATTCTTAAAGATAAGAGAATTGTATAAACATGTCAGAATTAGAAATCTGATCCTCTAGTCCGCCAACTGGGCTCGGGTATCAATATCCTGTGAGTCTTTAGTTCACCCCCATCCCTGATTCCCAGCAAAGAATGCTTGTTATCCCGATACCAAGGGATCGGGGCAGCAACTTGATAATCACAACGGTGGAAAACGAAAGCGCAGCCGAAATATTTCGTACATTAGCATCGTGTTTCAAATAAGCTATTATTTTTCAGTTGGAGAAATTCACACGATTGTTTACTTAAACATTTATTTTTAGCTAATACCTTCTATTTTTATCAGTCTCGTGTGATTAACACTCATAAATCCGAGCAGTTTAGAGAGAAAATTTAAACAAAAATCATTTATAGAAGAGGAAAATATTTGATAAATATTTGCTTGATTTAGTTTAGTCTGGACTAATACCAAAATGAGGAAATTGGAGTAAAAAGATTATGCTGTGCAACTATTTCAAGGGGCGATGGCTCGTTTGTCTTCAAAATCAGTGTTTGAAATATTGGTTTTTACCTGAGCTTGAACGCCGACAACTGGCACCGACAGGAAATACTCTCTCTCTCTCTCTCTCTCTCTCTCATATCTCATATATATATATATATATATATATATATATATATATATATATATATATATATATTGTGCATGTGCCTAAAACCCACAAATTTCACTCTGATCCTGAGAAAAGGACCAGGTAGCAACTCTTTGATCCTGCTCAGATACTCTAATCCGAAGCAGAAGTTCCGATCCATGGGTCAATTAATCCTGTCATTTCAATAGATACAATGCTAGTATGTATATATATATATATATATATATATATATATATATATATATATATATATATGTATGCAGTGCTGCAAAAGGGATCTATACACCACAAACGCCAAATGAAACTAAGCAAGCAAAAGTATTTTTGGCTTGAGCTTGTTTTCCCGCCAACTGGAAGACAAAGAAGAGTCATCGTACATCAAGAAGACACTCACACCTCTAGGCTTTGCGCCAGGTAGAGTTGGAGTCGGTGCATCAAAAACTGTCCACCGGAGAAGACATGCAGTTGACCACTTAATCTGGAAGTTTCATGCCATTTTTATGTCGGGCGTTATAACTCTGCTTTTGAATGCCGTCACAGCTTACAACAAAAGTGAAATTCCATGCCTTGGACCAGCTACGGGGAGGAGTTTTAGTGATTCTTCCGGCGCAAGACCTCACCTTTTCCCCCAGTACCTCTCCTACTACCGACAAACTGTGAGGTGATGAATAGCCCTACCATCTCTGCTACTACATTGAAGAAAAAGTTGATGATATCCTCCAGAATAAACTGCCTCACTTGAACTCCAATATCTTGCACCACGAGAATCACATAAACCACTTCATCCAGCTGGGCCAAAGCATAGGATTCCTCTTCAGTTGTAAGCTTAGACCATCGAATGAAGGTACTCAGAAGCAGAGTTATAGCGCTCAGCGTGTAAAAAAAACTTGCAGTGGTCAACAGTATATCTTCTCAAATGGATTCTGCTTTTGAGTACAGTCTAGGTGTGGGTGTCAGCCAGATGTACCACGACACTTCCGTAGAAACAATATATATATATATATATATATATATATATATATATATATATATATATATATATATATATATATATATATAAACAATTAAAGTAATCGGCTACTGCAGAAATCGAATTTGCATCTACCAGAGAGCAGATATGGGAAGTAGACGAGATTTGGATATAAAGCAGATGTTGAAATTCCGATTTACCGACTGGTTGCTTAGTTCAGACGGTAACATGAACAATCCCGTCATTTCTGGCGGATATTATGTTTGTTCTTCTATATTTCTTTTTGAGTATTTATGCAATTCAATTAGGACCGATTACACTGTGCATTTTTTTTATCTTCACTTTCCTTTAGTTCCCAGACATTATTGTTATGAAGTGTTATTTCAGATTGATTATGTCTAGAAAGTATAGAAAATGTCAATTATCCCATTCAAATTTTGCTTTTACGACTACGCCAGTGATAATTTGAAATCTACTCGTTTTCAATAGGACGACGTGAAGATTTGCTCATTTTTAATAACATGAAGCAAAAAAAAAAAATTACACATTTATATCTAAAACCTGGCCATAATAGCAAAGTTTGATGGAGAAACTAGCCATGGACATCAGCCAAAAAAATAACATTCACTACCAAAGGATCAAAAACTGCGTTGTGCGTTGTTGTTTTAATACAATTGAATTTTTCGGATATGTTTCAGGTCAGAAGCGAATTGTTGCGTTTTGCCCTTCCAATTGTTAACAGATTTCAACCTAAAGGAAATATTTCTCATGCTTGGCCAAAATTTTGGTTTGAACAAATCGGCTTACACACGGGGGTATCAAGTAACTTATCATCCTTTCCAGAATTTTCTTATGGACATACTAGGAGATCATGTGACACCAAGTATTCTGACAGCACCAGCACATTCGTCTTCAACATTTGTAATGGTATTGAATTCAATCAACTGTGAATCCTGAATCATTTAGTTTGAATCATTAAGAAGTGAGGATTTTACTTTTTTTACTTTTTTTTCTGCTATTTTTAACCATAGCTGGGGGGAGATAGTTCCGCTCCTGGTTTGAATTCAAAATTGTCCTTATCCTAGACTGGTTACCAACCAAAACTAGAGACCTCAGCATGCCCTTCATTTTAACCAGAGCCACGATGATGAGAGATCGGTTACGCCTTTCCCAAGGACATTAGTTTGAAGTGAACACAAACCCGACTGGAAATTGAACTCAGCTAGCCGATTCCATTCACGGTGCCGGTAACCGTTATGCCCCCCCATAACATCTATTATTCTCCTAACTGTCCCAATCAGTCTCTTCAACGACCTTGAAACCCATTCCCAATAATCAAATATTGGTGAAATGACTGTCAGCATTGTACTGTCTAGTTTCAAGAGTCCGCAAGCAAAGTTTTTTTTTCCATTTTTCTTTTGCCCGCTCTTTCAAGTGTGGTCTGCTGACACAAGTAGATCTCGTCTTTTATGCGTTGAGTCATGATTACGTCACGTCTTCTGACCAAGAATAGGCGATCTCTTCGCACTTGAATATAAATCTTTAAATCCTGAAACATGATGTGTGCATATGTGAGCGTATATATATATATATATATATATATATATTTCAACGCCAACTTATTCCGGCACATTCCAAGTTCAAATGAGAGAAACGAGAGTGGGGAGATTCTGTTGCAGTATGAAAGCCTACCCGTTTTGAAAACTAACATTTGAAGCCCTGAATTTAGGCTCGAACACCAACGATTTACGCAGATGGGAAACTAGTACCACGCAGAAAATACATATGAACTGGGATAAATAGAATGATAACTAGCTTGCTGGGATTCTAATTCCAAGTTGCACGCTAAGTCAGCTTGTAACGGAGAGAAATTAACACCTGTTCAGTTGCACACAGCACACAGTCCTTAATTACATGCAGCGGCAGCCATTCGTATCTGATGCCGGCTAATAGCTTCAAAGAGGTTAATTTGGTAAGCTCAAAGCACAATCTATCTACTAATATATAAAGAGAGGGAAAGAGAGAAAGAGGGGCTTTTTTGCTCGAGCATTAACATACCATCTCCTGTGGGGTTACTCAGTCGGAAGTGAGACAGATTTGAGTGAGTTTGTTTACTGTGTGACCGTCGTATTCACAATGACCAAGCGGGTTGTTACATCTTTTACGGAGTTTTTGGCAAAACATTGCACAACCCAAGTCTGTCAGGCCCCTGAAGGCTAGATTTGGCTGTCTACGACTTCAAGCTTTCCACGAAAGACTTTGCAGCTTGTTTTCATTCTGATAAAATGAACAACGTGATTTCTCCTCTAGCCGTAAAAATATACTCTTCCTAATGTAGGCAAAAATTTTGCTGATAAAAGTATCACCTACCCAATATTTGAAACAGTGGACTGGTTCACTTTTCTTAAATAAAACATCAAATGAAATTGGTTAGACGTAAGCATTTATTTACGCTATCAACATGTCTGAAGTAGGGAACTGTTAATTCTTAAAGTAACTTGGAGAGTGTTGAGGAACTGCTCTACCACAATAGAAATACGGGTAGATATTTTTATTAATTTCATTACGGTCAGCACTATATATATATATAAATATATATATATATATATATATATATATATATATATATATATATATATATATATATATATATATATATGGTTTATTTCAGGAAATGTTGGTAAGTATTCAATAAAGATATGACCAATTTGCAACATGACCACTTTTCCAACGATCTTCTAATGATAGGATGCCATATTTATATAAATATTTAGGTTTAGTGGTCACAAATTTAGTAAAAGGATGAATTATGACTTCCCAATTATTGAACTTCTTATTATGGATATGAAGTTCAAAATGCTTGCAAAGATGATCATCGGGAAGAGATATGTCAGGTGAATATGGAGGATGCTACAAAACTTCATATTCCAATTCTCTAAACTTTGAAATTGTCGTCTGAAAGGAGTGTAATCTGGAACTGTCATGGTGTATTTTAGTCTGTTCTTATGGGATCCATTTTTTAACTATTTAAACTATCCTATTGCCTTCAGGAAACGAGATATGGTTCGGACAATTAATTACATACTTTTTTCACGTATACAATCGCTATGAAAGATGCACTCTGAAATGAATCATTGTCACAAGAGTTAATTAAATAATTTGTTATATGAATAAGCTGGGTAATTTCGACCAAATACTGAATCTAGATTCGATAATTTCAATTTGTGAAGTTGACTTCAAATGCGTAGAACAACAAAGATAACGGATTTGGTGAACTGAGTTCGATTCCAGATAAAACTGTTCATGCACATTTCGCACCAATACCTTTAGGAAAAGCACAAGTCCACATCTACCTGTTTCACTGCTGTATGATTTCGTCATTAGCATGCCACGATAGCTGATGGGGAAGCCTATATTTGATATGCGTGTATCCTGGCAAACCGCTCTCACATAACTAGATTATCGCAGAGTGACAGCAATAGTAAAAAAAATAAAAATAAAAAAAACTGTCGTCCCCACTCCTTACCTGTAATCAATCAATCAAAATGCCTGACACAGGTTTCAACTTAGGAGTCGTCATTTAGTCTTTGGAGATAAAGTATTTTATTCTTTATAACAAGAAAACACTCAGAGATCGCATACTGCAGCCAATACCATTGTCACTAAAAATTGAATGAAAATCACTTCAAACATAGCTACGATGCTGGGGAAGTAACTACAAAAGTACCTGGATCCGACCCCAAATTTTATCAATATTTCCTAACTCCATGCCACATCCTTCCTCAAAAAAGAAAAAAAACATTGAGAACTTTTAGAGATATAGTGTGGACTAACGTGATTGAATACATGACTGGGTGAAAAATGAAAAATATCTCTCAATGGAGAAAAAGAATTCCTGAATCCACCCCTAAATATCTCGATTCTTTTCTACAACATGGGCCAGCCTCCGAGAAATTCCATCGAAATTAATTGAGCATGGATATCGTGTGGACAGAAAGACAGGCACGGGTGAGTAGATATATCTTTTCTAACCTCGCTAGCAGAGGTAATCGTGTAAAAAAAGCATTGCAAGATTCGTAAATTGACAAAATCCTGACTACGCAAAGAACAAAGATCTTCGGTGCCAGAGGTCCTTGTTCGAGCCAAGGTAAAGGTCAGATTTCAAATTCTAGGTGTCAAGGTAGCCAGATCACCCCCAGGCAAGATCACCCCCAGGTGGTGAGGAGGCGTAATGGATAACAGCAAAGAGAATTCAATCGACGAACCGATATCAAAACAGTTTACGTTCACTTAACACTGATACTATTGGGAAAGGCATGAATCCACTTCTCCACCATCCCCAGCTATGGAAAAATAGCAGGGCAGTTGAACCCCTCTAGCCCTGTGTATGACCTGTTATAACGCAATTGTTGAGGTCCATGAAAAGTCATCGCAAAAGTTTTCGATACGTAAATATGAAATCGAATGAAATGAAGATATATACATGAAATAAAATAGAATTAAACGAAGATTATTTGTGAATAAGATGATTATTTCAATCAAAACAATATAGAAAAAAGAAACACGAAATTAACTATTACACATCGTATTGTATCCGAATTCGCGTAAAATCGGTGCGCGTACATTTGAGGTTTTACTACGAAGCCCCGCCTCGCAAATATTAAGGTCGGACATGTTTACCGAATGAGCCATGAGAAAGATTCCCTCCGTCTTGAAGTTTAATTCGTTGTGATTCCGGATCGATAAACATGTAAATAAATGTATGTAGATAAAACTGTACCTTTAATGATGAAGAGAATTTCTCGATGTCAGAAAAATTAATGGCATATGTTTATTCTAAGAGACATTTTGTCCTCTTCAGATTAATGTCAGGAGAGAAATTGTGCCAACAAATTCAGTACAAAAATATTTATTAAGATTCGGAAACAAATGAACGTAGCTTGAAGGTAAAAAAAAAACTAACAAAACATCAAACGAGAGAGAAAAATACTAAACAAGAAGACAATATTAACAACGCAAATATATTTATAATTATTATAATTACTATAAATATATATACATATTGACGAATTATCTGATGTCGCTTCGTTTGCTACAGCGCATCTCTGCACTACTGCTGCTATTACAGTCGCAACCGAGATCGAAGACACGGCTCATCTAGTAAAGACGTCCGCAATCAAAACGACTCTGTTGAAATAGATGTGACCGTCTAGGGATTCAGCGACCGTCCAATCTCAACGAGAGTCATTTAGTCCCCCGAAAGATCATAGATAGAAACAATAATAATTGAAATTCTATCTATCTGTTCATGTTGTATTCTTGTGCTTGAGGGAGAGGGGCTCAGAAAAGCTCAGTGGCCAGTGATTCCAGAAAGTTAACAATGGCTCTTCTAGACAATGAGCCGCGTCTAGCAATAGAACGCATTTTTTGGCCTTAGCGAGTTGGCCTTAGCGGTAGCTTGACTCGTGTTGGCCTTAGCGGTAGCCTGCCTTGTGGACGAGATAGTTATATATTTCCCTACCGTTCAGATGAAAGTCTGGCTTTCGACTACTGATTTTCTAAGCGCCAGGACATCCTCACTTGGGAGATGGCGTAAAACTAGTTTCCTCCTTCTTCATCAATTTTTCTCAATTAAACCTTAAGCTTCAATAAAGATCGAGTCGAGTTCAGCTACCTAAGTGATAAAAGCACAGAGGTAACGCCACAGACATAGACAGGCTGAACGAGCCATAACATTACTCTGCACAGTGGACACAACTGTTGAGAATATGAGAGCAGCAAATAGTGTTCAAGTCTTGATAAAGGCCAGATTTCGAATGCTGGTTTTCTAACCTTTTATTCTGTGAATGCAATCCTCGAAAAAATGTCCCGTGCGCGACTTCACTCAATTATTGCAGTACGTGACCGTGTGGGACTAATGTGACGCAGTAACTCGTCCCTCCACCTTATCTTAGAACGAGCCCTGGGGGGCCCTCGAGCTGTATCTTGACATCGTGGTTTGTTTGTTTTTTTGGTCTGTTTTTTTTTGTTTTTGGTTTGTTTTTTTTTTGGTATAGTGCTGTACTCGCCACGCTTGGCCCTCATTTTGAACTCGGGGTTTCTTTCGGGGACATGTGTGTTCCGTGTAGGATTCAACACTCCAGTTGTTCCACATTTTGAACTCGGGGTTTAGCTTCTCCTAGACTGGTTGCCTCCCAATGTTAGGAAGCCCAGTCTATCACGCTATTATACCAATAGCTGGATCCATGCCTTCCCATGGGCATCAGTGCGAAATGAATGTAAACAGCTAGAGTTGGACCTCGGCTCGCTGATTCCATTGCTTATGCCATTACGGTTGTAAAAAGAGATGCAATTTGCATAAATATTAATAACCAGACAACGCCTGGATGAGAAGCCTAAACATCAATTTAGATCATGCATAAATCTTTTGAAGATTATAATGAGCGTTTTGTCGAATACAACTAGTTTGATACACTTCAGGATCCTTCAAAATTGAGAAATTATTACACAAGTTGATCCCTTCACAAGAGTTCATTCACGACACGGATAGTTTGATGAATTAAAAAGGGTCATTTTGCTCATGACAACTCCCTCGATGTTGCAAGTGTGACTTCACTAAAATTGAGTCAGTTGAAATTGAAAACTTATTATACCCTCATTATTCACCCGACCTCTCTTCCGCGGATTATCCTTTCTCTACCACTTAATCCACTTCCTCACTGGCAAGAATTCCTCCAGTCAGAATCAATTTGAAGAACTGCATCAAAATTATGTTAATTTTAAAGTAAAAGTCCTACATAAAATCTTAGCTTTAAAATAATCATCCTTGTAAGTAATTATCAACATCATAAGATGATATGATGAATATGGTTTTAACTTGCTTGATTGTAATATTTCTTAGATCATATGAATACAAAGAACAAAACTGTTTCGTAAGATCTTTCTATATTCAAAATACATTATTCGTCAGTTGTAACTGAGCCGAAGACCTTTTTGATCTTTCTCCTTATTTTCCTTTAATTATCAATTCATGATCAAAAAAGTTGTTGATATGGATTCACAAATACCAATGACCACAATATTGTTGCTAAAACGCTGTAAATTTAGCGACGATTAAAACAATAGCAAGAACGAAAGCAATAACCGCACAAAAATTTGATATAACTTGAGTATTACCCCTTCCGATAGTGTCAGTCGGTGCATTCTGCACTCCATACCCTATAGTGACACCACTGTCTACAATATTTATAATAGTGTGGCTTTCAAGATCGAACTCTAGAGCAATGTCTAACATGACAGGTTTGCTAACCATCACTCTACAGCTACTCTTAGATTAGTATGGCAAAAATGTATAAGTGCGTTTGGCTTAACGGTTGGCAGCTCGGAGAATAGAATAAGCGAACCGGTTGAGACAATTCATGTCCATGTCGCACTAATGCCCTTGGAGAAGGCATGAATACCCCTCTTCTTTACTTCCTATAGGTAAATAGCAGGACAAATTGGGATCATTAGCCACATTTGGCAACCAGTCTTGGAGACGCAAACTCATATTCTAAACCTTCAAGTGACTGGATGCCAACTTTGACTTCCTTCAGACAGACCTTCTGGTAGCCGAGCTGATTCTAAGCGTATTGTTCCGTTTTCCTTTGGACTACAACAGCGAGGCCAAAAGGGGGTGGGGTTTCTCTCAATTGTGCATTCCAAGATTTCCATACTCTTCGTCCCAGCTTGCGCCCAGAAGAGGTCAACAGAATCGTTCAATTTTCTACCGATTCTGAAGAAAGCTTCCTTACGACACGAAGCCAGTAATGGGGAAAACTCCATGAAACTAACTATTGCTCCTGAGCAGGTGCTTACAAGTATACTCTATACATACTTTCTTTTTTCATAAATGAAAAAATTAGATGAATATATGTTGGATGGGCGCCTACCATAGAGTTATGGCTAACGGGCTATTCACGCGGTTCACTTGCCAGTGTTGTTGAGCGCGATCACCTCAGTGTGTCCATCTATTCAGAGGATGCCTGGGGTGGAACGACAGTTACTGCACTAATTTCGAACACCGCAACTAGTGTTTTAAGTTCGATCCTCGATCGGTACAGCTCTGCTGCGACACTATGCTATACCAGACCAAGCTTTACAAGAACCTACAGTACATAAGTGGATTTGACACAAAGGTTAGCATTTACTCTGGCCTGCTTTCATTTTACCGCCTCCCTGGCAAAATGTAACAAATCGAAAGTTTTTTTTTTGTGGGATGAGGGGGGTCTACCCAACGGATATGGCACGCGACTGTAGGTAACATTTTATCTCGATCCCCGCAGCCCTGAATCAATAAGATTGAGAAATCTCACAGAGCGATGTTGATACTGAAGAAGAAACCTTACCGAATATCAAAGGCAGACGATGATTTCTCAATTGTGACAGATATATAGAATATGGATTGGCAGCTTTATATGTGCTCATGCGTATATATGCGCGTGTGTGTGTGTATATATGTGTGTGTGTTTTGAATGTACATGCATATGTATGTGAGTGTGTTCGCGTGCACATTTATGCACATAGCATTATTAGATGCATACACATACGTGAGTGTACACGCAAGTGTGTAGAAGATAGAGACAGATAAACTGAGATAGATAGATGGATTGATATGCAGAGATAGATATGCACAAAGAGTGATAGATAGATATGCAGATAGATAGATAGATAGATAGATAGATAGATAGATAGATAGATATGCATAAAGATAGATAGATAGATAGATAGATAGATAGATAGATAGATAGATAGATAGATAGATTGATAGATAGATAGATAGATAGACAGATAGACAGATAGATAGATAGATAGATATGCATATAGATAGATAGATAGATAGATTATGAATAGACTTGAGAGATAGATGGATAGTAAGATAGATTACGACTAGACTACATAGATAGATAGATAGATGTGAATATAGATGTACTGAATGTATGAATGGACTAGATAGAAAGATAGACGGACAGAAGGATAGATTAGGAATAAACTCAATAGATTGATATGAAAAGACTTGATAGAAAGATAGATTGACAGAAGTATAGATTTATAATAGACTCGATAGATAGATCTGTCTTTTTGTACCAGTATTTCTATTTCCCGCTCTATCTCTTTCTTTCTCTCATTCTTCATTTTTATCTCTTGCAGTCTTTCTCTCTCTCCCTTACTCTTATTCATCTCTCCTTATGAGCGTGCGAGCGTGTGTGTGAGCGCACGTGTGTATATGTGTGTGCATGCGCCTCATAATGCATGAAGCAAGAGATAATTTACTGCATGATTCTTCTTTCATATTTGTCTTCATATAGACTTTAGGCCTCGACTTTTCAATTTCAAAAGCAAACTTCCCACATGCAAATACCAATTGTAATATAGTGGGTTCGATCCCCACAAAGTGTCCCACCACTGAAGTTTTTTATACACACACACATTTATGTAATATTCTTCAGTATTTCTCACACACACACACTTTTATTTATATTTATATATATATATATATATATATATATATATATATATATATATATATATATATATATATATATATATATATATATATATGTGTGTGTGTGTGTGTGTGTGTGTGTGTGCATATATATATATAATTGTATGTGTGTGTGTGTGTATATATATATGTGTATGTGTGTGTGTTTGTGTATGAGAAATACTGAAGAATATTACATAAATTACACTAACATATATTGGGAAATAAGTGATTGAAGTGACACAAAAATAAATTGATATTTTTTTGAGTTTGAAGCAGTGAAGCTTTCTGGACTATATATATGCACACACACACGCACCCATACACACACACACACACACACACACACACATATATATATATATATATATATATATATATATATATATATATTTATACATATATATATATGTGTGTGTGTGTGTGTGTGTGTGTGTGTGTGTACAATGGGAATTCATTATCAGTAATGTCTTGGGTTCTTTCTAGGGAGAGAGGATCTTCATAAAGTGGAATAGAAGTTCAACTTAGAACTCCGGCTTTTAAGGAAACCCTACCCCAAAGAACGCAGGTGATCATCTACCACCTGGGCTCTGAGGCTAAGCTTTAGTAAGGCTCCCGCTGACCCTGACACCCTGGACCACCCCTCGTTGAATACAGTAGAACAAAGTGACGTTAAATAACTTATATCATTGTACTATGCACTATATGTAATGTATTACGTGCATAATGTCGTAATGGTATGAGAATCAATTACGATATTTTCGCTCATTGTTTAGTTTTCCATTTTAGAAAACAATTTTTGATTTTACAAATATGAAAAACTGTAACATGCAAAAGTACTGAAATATTATCAAAAATACTCACATGTACTCTGAATTTCTTTGCACTCAAACCATTTTTATGTACTCAATTAAACCATCTTTATGCATTCAATTAAACCATTTTTATGCATTCAATTAAACCATTTCACGCACTCAATTAAATAATCACTTTATATTAAATTAAACCATTTTTTTTTTGGCTCTACTCCTCTCCTTTCATTATTTCGTAATATTAAATGAAAAAAGGAATCTTAAACTCACCCGCTGCGTCCATGAAGGCATCGAAATTGTCTGGCTTTTCTTCAGCCTGTTTCCATTTACCTCTGAACAGATCAATAGACATGATGCTTGATTGGTTTTGGTTGTTTAAAAATAAGTTTCAAATCGGGGTAATATGAATGGTTGTTGGTATGTATTAAGTTATAAATATGTCAGTGAAGAATTCAGCAAGTTTTTTTCCTGCAGTGAAAGATTTTGTAATACACCAAAAACGAAGTCCTGTCCGGTCCGGTCTTTGATAGTCAGTCCCGACTTGTTCTGACCTAAGCTGCCAGCCGCACGACTGTAAATGTCGGCTTCTACGGGTAAGCCTTGTTATGTGTGTCTGTCCGTCTGTTGGGAAGCCTCCCAACCGCCCGCCTGCCCGTTCGTTGTATCAGAAAATCCTACAATTTAGAAGATAGAATGCCTCTCTTTCCTCTCTTTTCAATTCTCCCACATTCTCTCTGTCTCTCTGTCTCTCTCTCTCTCTCTCTTTCTCTCTCTCTCTCTCTGTCTTTCTGTCGCTGTCTGTCCCCCCCTCTCTCTCTCTCTCTCTCTCTCTCTCTCTCTCTCTCTCTGGTTGAATTTTATTCTGTGAACATAAGTGTGTGCACGTTCTATCAAAATCAAGAAAGTGGTGGAGTGAGGGAGAGAGAAGAGAAATCAAATCGGAGGTGCAGAGAGAGAAAGAGAATATGGGAGAAATCGAGTGAGTGAGAAAGCGAGAGACAGAGACGGAGAGAGTGAAGAAGAAATGAATAAAAAGACAGAGTGTGAGAGAGAAGGATGGACGAGGAAAGCCCTTCGGCTGATCTTCTCACTGTCACTCTCGAAGAAACAGCCAATCAGCGAACGAAGTTTATAAACCTATCAGAATGCTTGCCGGTCGGAAGTGTTCGCATCAATGAATGAATGAATGAAATAATGAATGAAAGTGTACAGCTGTTAATATGGCTTGTTTTCTGATGGACTGATGCAAGGGCGGATCCAGGATTTTGGGCGGTGGGGATTCAAATATTTAAAAATTATCTTCGCAAATATCAAAAGCAAGTATGTAGTGTGACCTGGCATTTTCACTTATATTTGAGTCGTAGCCCCTCAGCACTAGAATAGACAAAATTGTAGAGTAAGAGAAATACTCAGAGAAAATTACCACAAAAACAATAAATAGATTAAAAAAATATAAAGTATAAGACGGAAGACGTCTCACTTATATGAAATGAAAAAAATTGTTTTTATGTTAATTTTTGATTACTTTGGAATTTCTTTATCTAGATATCAAAAAAGATTTTTTGATTGTGCATTGCATGAACAGGGGGGATCTGGACCCCTGAATTCCCTACCCTGGATCTGCGCCAACAGATGGGCGGATAAAATTCAGGGGTTGTCCTACGACTAATCTCGCAATAAAAAGGGAGAGAAAGTTGATGAAAAAATGTGAACACCCCATCCTTCTATTAAAAAAATTTAAAAAGAAAAAAAAATGTGCTACCCTAAAAGAAAAAAAGATGTGTTTCCTGATGCGTGCAATTTGAGTGAGTACCACGCGTCAGTCTTCATTGTAAATTAAAATTTGTTTTAACCATAGAATATTTGTGAAAAGAAAAAAAGAGAGAGAGAGAAAAGGTGATAGAACGGGAGGAAATCTAACAAAAAATAGTACATTTTTTCTCACTAGTTTTGACTTTTTTGCTTGTTTTATATCACAACATTAGCTTGGTACCCGTCAAAAATTATGAGATGATTCGCGTTTGACTCGGCATTTCTGTCTAGGATCAGAATAACTGTGCACTCTACCGAAGATCAAAGTATCGCTCCCCGGCTTTCTGCCTTGAGCCAGTGTCCGCTTGGATGATGTAATGGTTAGCACATCTGCCTCACACACAAAAGGTTGAAGGTTTATTCCCGGTACAGGACGAAGAGCGTCTTCATAGGATAAATGGAAAGTTAATTGAGTACACTCTAAGCAGTGTGATTAAGGTTGAGGTATCCCTCTCATAGGTACCAAAAGGAAATCCTAAAACAGAATGCAGCACAAGCATTATCTCTCCCGTATTATATCACCCTCTCTCCTCCTGGATCACCCTCTCGATTCGTCGACTAAGAGAAGAGTGTAGTATATGCGCTCTCTGTCTAGAAGACGGCCTTCTGTGGGTCGTATGTTCGATTCTTGCAGCAACCCACTTCTTTAATTGTTTATTCTATTTACGCTAAGCCAGCTGACATATTTATTGTGTAAAAACAGGATGTCGGTTCAAAGAGAATTTCATTAAAAAAATAATGTATTCATAATCATTCTGTCAGAATATATACATATACATATATATGGATGTATACAGTTAAATTTATTTTCATTTTCATTTCCATTCGAATATTGCCGAAGCTATTTCCCTGTCGCGTTTGACTGCAGTTCAATTTTACAAACTGAATTAGCAAAAAAAAAAACCGTAGAAAAGATGAAGAAGTGCATCAAAACTAATCAATGCAAAGTTGATATGAACTACCTCTACCAGAATTTGAACGATTCAATCTCCCATGCTATTAACCGTCAGGCCCACTCTGCGTCTCCAATAATGTGGATATTTTATTGGGAGTGGAAAGCACCAACGAGAGTGCATACATCTGCCTACGTCACTATCACTAAAAATTGAATGGAAATCAGCTCGTATATAGCTACAATCACAGGGGTGGTTACTGTAAAAAGACTCCTGGATCCGCCTTTTTTTTTTTATTCAATTTTTTCTTTATCCCATGACCTATCCTTCCACAAAATGTCATTGGAATTCACTAAAAACGTTCGGCTAGGTTTTATGGATAGATATGAGCGAATACATAAGTGTATGAAAAAAAAATGAAAAATGATCTTTCAATCGAAAAAAAATCCCTGGATCCGCCTGAAAGGAAGCTATTTCCTTTGATTAGTTGATATCTGTCAGTCAGGGAAGGCCATGGATCTGTACGCGAAAAGACTAGCTCTCGGTCACTCCAGGGCGCTGGCCAGTCCGATGTTGTATGGGAAACATATAAGCAAGTCCCCCCCCCCTTCTCTGCGCGCACTGATGTTGCCCAAAGGTGCCGATACAGCTTGGTATCAGTGTCACGACAGGAATAACCAGAATAAATCTGAAGACGACGTCGGACTTCTTCCGGGTCTCCAGTTCCTCGTTTTGAATTCAGAATTGTCATTCTTATACCCTAGTTGCCTTCAAAGACCAGAGACACCGAACTGCCCTGTTATATTACGTATAGCCAATGGAGTTCTCTAAGTAAAAATTATAAAATCCGAACTTTACATTTGCTGACCATTCAAATTAATTTGCCAATTCAACATCAAAATATTCGATTTCACCAATTCAATATTTACACAAATCAAGATTTAGTTAGCACTGCATAGAGTAACATGGGGTGGGAAGAAGATTTTATTTTGTTAATTTTTCAACCAGAGAGAACCTGCCTGTCTCGAGAACCAGCATCCTTGTCTATTAATAAGGATTGGATGTCGACCATTGGTGCCGGTCGGAAAACTACTTCAACCACTAAATAAGTCCTTTGCACTATTTCCATTATGTTTCCTCCTGCTTATTACGTTTACTTTTATAATCTCTTTGGGCCACACTCGCTGCATTCAACAACCTGTGTCACTGTTTCGTCTTTTCCTCTTTGTAAAGGTACTATTTACTATTTCATTAGGGTCTATCTAGTCTTGTGTTATTATACTTTTTTGTAACACACTGATTTCGTTCAACAGTCTGATGATGGTCAAATTGGCTATCTGACTAATCCGGACGGATTTATTGCTATATTTGGTGCATATTTGGTGCATATGACATCTTTAAGCACTTGAGAATGGCTGATGAGATATGTCGTGAGAAATTTCTTCGTCTGGAGTTTTCTCCGTCTGGCAGTGAATCAGATAATGATTCAAGACCATTCACAGATAATGACGAAGGCAGTGAAAGCAATGCTTGTAATATTGTTGAATACTCACCGATATAAAGCCACACAAAAATAATTCGGTTTCAAGTGGTTAAGATGCAAACTTCCAATCCAATCTGGTTCTGGCGTCATCAAAAGGGAATGTATTTCTCATAACAGAGATAATAGTTGATCTGGATCAGAAATCACAAACTCCAGCTTTTGTTACGAATCACAATATCAAAACATACTTTTGAAACCTATATATATATATATATATATATATATATATATATATATATATATATATATATATATATATACATATATACATATATATATATATATATATATATATATATATATATATATATATATATATATATATATATATATATATATATTTATATATATTGATGATGTGGCTGTTTCGAAAGACTTGATCATTTTCATTTATTTTTTGTTTCCAATTATACATTTTGCTTTTGGTAGCGTCGTCTGATCGGACTTGAATGATTTTCCTAAATGTATGTTGCCCAATCTGACGACACTGCTGAAAGAACAATCCTCACCAAATTAATATTCCCCTAACCATGACCATGACAGGTATGCGTATCTCTTACCGACTGAGCAAAATTGATAAGTTTTACGTATCGACGAAAATTTATTTTAGAAAAAGGCACGAGCTTATTTCATTCAAATATGTGAATATATAATTAACTCTACTGTGATTTGAAATCATGACATGTGTTAGCTGACTCTCTTACCAACTGAGACTAACATTACATATCTACGCAATCTATCCTCCATATACTCAAAACATAATCAGAAACTAAAAAAATACGTGAAAATAATTCAATTTTTTCCCCAAATTGTTAAATCATCAATAATTTATACATTATATACAAATAATGTTACCAGATAAGGGCCTGTTAAGGTCAAACTTAACGCCTACTTTTATTTTGACTGAAGATGATTACGGCAACTTTTGCATAATAATAGAGAATCATAGAAAAGATGCAGTATATATATTTATATAAATATATGTATATATATCTTGGACTGAAATGAGCTTTTGTATATTTTTATTGTCAATTCCACGTCTGAACTGGAACTTGACAAAAGAATGGATTTTTAACATGTGTGCCGTATAAATGATATTTACTATAATAAAAATTGGAGTTTTATTTCCTCGTACCCTGGATGGCTATTCCTTTGAGAATGTGTCATTTACGATCACATTTAAGGGGGTCATAACATTGAAATCCCGTTAATCATTTCAGATATCATCATTGTATCCCCATAGATATTTTCAGTGGATAATGTGTTTAATCATTTTAAGAGAATAAGTGACCAATGTAAGTGACTTTAAATTATCTAAAAATTGTGCTAAAATGTAAGACAATTTTTATTTATTTTTAGTAAAGGTTTCTCAGCAGGATACCTCTACTGTTTTGTATATGAACTTGACTCACTCCTCATTCCAATAAAATTATGTTTCAAACCCAGTGGAAATCTCATAAGCTTCATCTATCACACGTAGGCGTCTGCTGGGAGAGTCAATCGAGGAATTTGCACCATTTCCCGGACACTGGGAACCTTATTGCCAATAAAGGAGACTGGTGCAGTATTATTGTTTTATGTAACCTCAAAATAATGTATCCATATAAAACGATCATAGTATATTCACTGGTAACAGAGTTGCTGCTAAAATGTATATATATATATATATATATATATATATATATATATATATATATATATATATATATATATATATATATATATATATATATATACATACATATATATATATATATATATATATATATATATATATATATATATATATATATATATATATATCTTTTCTTTTTTCTCCCGGGCTTGAAATTATGTCTTTTTGTCTCCCTCCCCGAAAAGTGGTTGTGGACGCCCATGCTATGATGTATGGTAATTGTATTGTCATACGTATCGTTAAGAAAAGATTGAATAATTTTTCAGATTTTTTGCAGAACTATTGTAACTTTTTGAAGTTTGCTCATCTATCCTTTTGTGCAAATCGCAAATATCATGTATGTAAGCGAAAATTAAGAGTAAAAATTCATTTTGAATGAAAATTGTTATGTTCAGTTCTCAAAATTTAAACCTGGGTAGTGTTTTAGCACGTGCATGTGCGCGTGTGTATGCGTGTGCGTGACAGAGAGAGATAAGTCAGAAGTAAGGAAAAGCCACACTGGTTGGAGATTATTTTATATATACATTAATAACGTAGATACTTCGTAAATAAAAGTTTTATGTTTATAGTTGTATTTTTCAGCACAGAAAATATTTCTCTTGACCGGTTTCTAGGAGATTTAGGGATTTTATGGTCAATCGTGTTATGGAGAATTTCAAGTATCTTACTCACAGCTTCCGGCCATGCACTCAACCGGGTTTCGGATGACAACTTGAAAACCACAGGCATGGCTTTTTCGAGGTTTTTCCAGTGCTGTGTTTGACGAGATAAGAAAACATAGCTTCAATGGTCCCAGGAAACGTGACCACTATTGTATTCTGTAAGGCTTTATACACACCCTCAAAGCTGAACGATTGATTGCCGCAATTCACAATAACAGCGATTTTTTCTCACTTATTCTTTGATGAACTACCATTTCTATGTCCAGCCATTAATATATTGTTGTCATAGTATTATGACAGACGATCTTGTAGCTCAATATCACTCTTCGCTAGCTGTTTTAAGAGACCATCAACCTAGCCGCTAGCAATTCTCAGGCTTATCTGAATAAAACCAAGGAAGGACTCTTTGACATGGAATGTTTTCCTCTATAAATCAACCTCCACATTCCTCACTGACTCACGGTGTGCCTGATCAGGATTCGAGTCGAACATGAGACCATATTATTTGGCTTTACAAATACTTGATCAGTGAGTGCTATTATGTGGACGGTTCAGTTTGGGTTACCCAGTGAAAGATAAGACGTGGATTCATGATGACCTTCCACTCAGAAGGTTAAAGGATTTTGCACAAAATTTGCCATCATTGCATTCTTTGGGCTTGCTGGATCAAAGAAGAATCCTTAGCATGGTTTGTTTTTCTCTCAGATTTTGCTCAGAATACCTTGCTAGTTTATACAATGGTCTTACTGTCAGTTGGCATTGAGCAGCAGTACTGTGAGAAAATATTTGCAGTTTTTGTTATTTCAAAATTTGATGCTTATTGATGAATAAAGTATTATTTAACTGTGTTCAAGGAATATGCCATTATAAAGTATGAATTTCGCTCTATTTATTTTTTCCGGGGGGGCTGTCAACAAACGCACAGCTCAACATTGATTCTCAAAATTCCAAAACAGAGACGAGGGTCTTAAATACAAGGACATCTTTCTATGATTGAGGACATCAAATTGAAGGCCATTATTGAGACAGACACGCTCAAAACAACTCAAAAGGTTTTGTACTAAAAAGCAAAAGAAAACTTACATGTCAACGAATGGCCGTGCAGAAATTGAACAAATTAAGATGCAAACCTCACTTCACCCAGCTTACTCACCAGACTTTTCTCGGACCAACTGCAACTTTTCCAAGCATTTCGACCCCTTCCTCCGAGGGAAGATTTTCAACGACCAAACAGCAGCCAAAAACAAAGAATTCAAGGAATCCATTGGTTCCAGGATCCCAGAATTTGACGCGACAAGGAATTGTTACTAATTGAGAAAAATGTATGGATTCTGACGGTTCTTATTTCGATTAATAACTTTTATTCTAAGCTGAGATATACTGCTTTAAAGTTGATGCCGAAAAACCGCAATTATTTTTCCACTTACCAAATAGCTTCAAACAATGTATCTTTAATCATTCATGTGTTGTTAAACAATCTGGCTATCTTAGTGCTTCTCACCCTTGATAATCAAAGACAGATGATTCGTCTGAAGAGATTTCTTTTTTCACCATCTGAGAATGGTTTGTCTGAAACTGCTCAGTGGCGTCCCCATCAAGTGGTGCACAGGGTACGTGCAATGATTGCAACACCCTATATAAGCCTACGTGTATGAATATCAGGGACAGACTCAGGAGTTTTTTGTACAACTAAATACGTGAAAGAGTAAACAAATTTCAAACATCAAAACCAACAAATTGATATGTGAATGGCGTTTTTCACGAGAGAGTAAAGTGGGAAAATGATGAAAAAAAATAATTCACAACAGAATCCAATTATTGGAAACAAAAATGGAAGAATAAGACGAAAGACATCATACTTATTTTAGACGGGAGACAAAATAATAAATTCTTGTTTTTTTAATGACATCTTGGGATTGTTTCTTTTTTTTTTTTATAAACTTTCTTCACCAATACTTTAAATAAAAATCATTCTGATTTTGCTTTGTCCAAACAAGGGTTCTACATCACTAGGCACCCAGGAAAACGCACCGAATATGTTTGTTTTTTTTGGGGGGGGGTTATATATGTGAGCGAAAAATCATTTTAAAATTATATTTCTCAATTTCACTTTTTGAAATAAAAACCCGTGCTATGCCAGAGACCTATTTTATATATATATATATATATATATATATATATATATATATATATGTGTGTGTGTGTGTGTGTGTGTGTGTGTGTGTGTGTGTGTGTTTGTGTGTGTGTGTGTGTGCGTGTGTGTGTGTGCACGCGCGCGTGTGTGAGTGTGTGTGTGTGAGTCTCTGAAAGAGAGGAAGATTTAATCATTTATAGACGTTAATGCACACATTTCATACATACATGCATATGGACTGATATTCATGAAAAAAAAACATGACGTGATGGGAGCAAAAGGAGAAGAGGAGGAGTTTTTGAAGAGGCGTGGCGTAATGATCGGCTTTTTTCGCCAGTGTTCGGTGTTTGTCTTCCCTGAACAAGCCTTAGGTCAACTTGATCTGGCGCGCCATGTCAAATGCTTGAGACAGACGGTCGGCTTTGGTTTATTTCTGCGTGAATAATGTGCTTACGCAGACAAAAGTGAATACACATGAGTGTGTTCGTTTGTACGCGATGCTTAGGAGGCGGGTGGGGGAAGAGGAATCTGGAAATCTTCCATCCACAATTCCACATAAAACAAAATCCATACACACAGACGAACGCTTTCAAATTATCTCTTTGGAAATCGAAATAAAAGAAGAAAAAGTAAATACCCAGGCTTGAAGTGCGGTTCCTAAATTTAAAAGAGCAAGAACCCTGAGTAGAAATGCCAAATTGATAGAATTCTTCGTTTTGTTTTGTTGTTTTGGTTTGGTTTTGTTTCTGTTTTGTTCTTTGTTTTTTGTTTGCTTTGGGGGGGGGCATTGTAGGGATGATAGAAGCTTTACTGTTTTATACGCTGATGTACGTAGATTCCATTGATGTCCCCCATAAAGGGGAAAAGGGGAACAGGGCCCCCGGCTTAGGCTTTCTTTCTGAAAGCGAGGGAATCGAAAGATGGAACCTTATAGACAATAAACAGTGATAGTGCATTACAAGTTTTTTATATAACTCCAACTTAATGTTTCCGTTTAAAAATGTTTTATTATCTGCTGGTGTCATTCAGGTCATGCGTCTCTGTTAACGGTCAAGTGTACCATCTGACATCTAGATCATACAGTGGGTTGTACTTGCTCACACTAAGAATGGCGGCTGAAATGCCTATCGTGTAAGAGGGTTGTCACTAAGATATATTCCGAATATACCATTTTCCTCCCTCCCCAATATGAGCTTTTGCCCCCACACCGATCTATATGCTTCCCACCCTTGGGGAAATTGGCAGTGGACGCCCATCGTAAATTCATCTGCATTTCAAGGCGTCTACTGTAGAGCATTTGTTTGTAAACCAGATCAGTGACTAATTGCAATTTCGATCTTAACCACGCGCTATACAGTTTAAATGATATGAGAAATATCATTATTCACACCAGACCGGTTTGATGATAATTATTTATGTGTTCTTACATATGTATCTATCAATCAATCTATCTATCTATCAATCTATCTATCTATCTATCTGTTTCTACTTCGCCCAGCCCTAACCGTTCAGAGTAGAAACTTGGAATTTTGCACGCGAACACTCCTCTCAATGAGTTGGGAAAACGTGTTCTTTTTTTTAATTAGGAATGTAAGTTTATACTAAATTGGTTGCTAGTTTTTGCCCGCTTGTTTTTTGAAAATTCTGATCTTTTACAGGGATCACAGCCCAACGAAAGGTGAGAGAAATCAGTTTTTCATTGATCATCCCATTTTCCAACTTTTTAATTTATTACCCCCAATATGTATGAATGGTGGTGATTCATAATTTCCCTTGGAACGCTAGTCACTTTTATGTTCCCTGCAAATTTTCTCTACCTTTATGCAAGGTCTTGCCTTATATTTCTATACTTCTTTCATAATAAGGGTTCACACCAGGACGGAAACGCTCACTGTGATATCATTCTTCTTGTTCCAACCATTCGAATGTCGTGCTTAAAGTAGCAACATAAGGGAAATGCTGGGTTGCTGAATAAGAAAGTAGGAAGAGAGAGGACGGAGAAGAAAGTTTGGAGGGGATTATAAGAGATCGAGATGAATTGGAACAGAAAAGGAAATTAGGTAGTTCGATAATAGAGTAGGAAAAGAGGAGACAGAAAAGGAAATTTGGTAATGTAATAAGAGGGTGAGAAGAGAGAGGACAGAAATTAAACTTACGTAGTTTAATGAGAGAGTGGGAACAGGAAATCAATCTATGTTTGAATAACATTGATTTTTTTTCAAACACAGACGGACTGAGAAGATTGTAAAGGGTAGAGGAGAGAATGAAAAGATACTGGCAAAGGGTGGGAAAAGGTTAGAGGCATACGATAATGAATAATTTTTTGTCAACACCTGAGGAATTTCTACGGTTCCAGGTAGCTGTTGTTGTTGTTGTTGTTGTTATTATTATTATTATTATTATTATTATTATTATTATTATTATTATTATTATTATTTGTCTTACTCCAATATTTCCATACACTAAATATCTGAAGATGTAAATGGTGTGTTAGCGATCTGGGATTTTAAGTTTCACTCATGCTCATCAATACATATCAAGCATCCATTATAACTAAGGTTGCCACAAATCAATATTTTTCTAGGCATGTCCCCCGGTCTTGATTTCTGGAATATTCAGAGACAGTATGTGGTGCCACGTACTGTTTTTTTTTTTGTTTTGTTTTGTTTTTTTGTTTTTTATTCTCCAGCAATGTGCATTAATTTTTTATATTGCTATTACAGCCATGAATGAAATGTTGAAAGTATACCATTTTTCTAATGGCTTTTTTTTTCACTGGCATTCGTTTTTCATGAAGGTGCAAAGTGGCTTAGCTATTACCAGCACAGGCTGCTTACGTACACCTCGCACCAATACTCTTGGGAAAGACTCAAATCTACTTTTTTCTAACCGACGGATAAATAGGTGGGCAGTCTTAGCCCTGAATGATAGTCTATCTAAGAAAATGTTACTCTTACAATTGAAAAAACGACTCCAAATCGGGGAAGCAATTCCCCCTACTTGATACTGGAACAGCAACAGCACCACATGGCGTGGTTGTAGCCCTATGCCACTGCCGCTATATTATTTACGTGTGCTGAGAACTATGACGGAGACTATGACGTCCTCATTTTTGTACGACTGTGACCGGGAACGCCCTCTTTTTTGAATGTTCAGATAGTGCGACCCTAATTAAAACCATTGTTTGCTCTCAGTGTCTAGACATTACTTGTTTCATTGTCTCTGAACAGTGCGAACATTCTATCCACGTTTCCCATGGGCAAACCAACGGGCTTGGCCCATTTTACTGATGAACCCATAAAGATTTGACCACCCACTCAATCCAAGCGCATCTTTTTATAACCACTTGCCTGAATCCATTAATTCTATTATGTGGCAGACAATCCGATACCAAGTCTTGATAAGGGTTGATGTACACACCCATTTCGTAGATTCATTCGCTTCTCGAGTCTCGAACTTTGTAAAAATATTGGTGGTTTGTGTTCGCACCTATGAGCAGGAATTAAGGAAAAGGAACCAGTTTTTTTCTCATTCTCCATTCTTTACAGCCACTTTAAATGTGTTATTAAACTCAACTTTTCACAAAAGGCGAAACTAATAGGAGAGAGATTGTCTTGCGCCAGTCTTTCAAGTGAACAGAGCCTGTCTGCCTTGAAAATTGGTATTCGAAATCCTGGCATTTAGCTGTAATCAAACAATGACCAGTGACGTCAGTAGGTAATACGACCCTCAGCAACTGAATAGAATAAACGAGAAAAAATAATCTACCAAAGGAAATGCAACCATAGTCACATATGAAAAACGCCCCTCTGCACGTCATGTATATATCACAACGACCCTTCTATTTTTCACAACAGACTAAAAAGTCCTATTTCGGGATTGCCATCAGCAGTCTTATCGTGTTCTCTTTAATCTCGTCGACTATCATAAATCTCTTTAATAAAAGCTAGTCGGTGAAAGCCAAATCTGGAAAGTGACGGGCGTGACTGACAGACTTGAATGGTGCGATGTTTTGCCAAGACGCTGTACGAAATGTGAAAATTAGGTAGGCATGCTAATTGCGAATGCAACAGCCACACAGTACGCAAACTCACTCACTATCTACTGAGTAACTCCATAAGAGAATTCCGTTTATGCATGACCAGTGAGGTACCTCTGATTAGTTGCCGTTATATGAAGGTTGTGCGACCGGTTCTCGAGATATCCAAAATGGCCGTGTATATCCTGGATAGACTTCGTAGACTCCAGTGTCTAAATTTGAGCATTTTATTCAATGTAGTTTAGTGGTCAGAGCAAAGGACTGAAAGGTAAGGAGTTATTCACTGACGAAAATTTTATGGTTTCATCTCAAATGCAGGTGCAGTTTACTTCATTCTCACTTGTAGTGGATGATTTCTTCATAAACGTTCCGTTCACGCTCGCCAGATGGAACACAGAGTTTCATGGTTTGGGGAACCAAGAAACAGTAGCAGCGACAGAGAGGAAAAAGCAATTCTAGTAGCAGTTAGAAGTTTGGGGCTATCCGCCGGGAAAAGGACATCAAGTTTGGGTTTCTTATGTAATAAGAAGAGGGGGAAGCGATTTTCAAACACAGCGAAAGTCGTTGGCTTTTAACCGATTCTGAAATACCAAGCAAAAAAGATTGAAGATTTAAAATTTGCCTTTTTTATTTAGCCTCACTAACCTTTCACTTCTGATATAATCGCAATTTTGGCTCGTTAGTTTTCTTAGAACAAAACCCCAAAACGCAAAAATAACTTTTTGCTTTCCATTAACTCAATCAAATGACATCCTTCATCGTACTACAAAACCAATACTGATAACTATGCACTAGAAAATCATACTAATATTTTTCTTCTATTTTAATACGCCACATGCATTTCTACGTTTTTTTTCAGTCTGTAATACCAGAAATCAATTAAATGAACATTGTTACTAAAGGCATGTAACCTATTGAACAAGAAAATTGAAGAGTTGTGTCCTTTTTCCATATTATCCACGTATATAACATGCAGTGTGCATCCATATATTGCATATACGTTGTCATTTATTACGGCGTATGTACGCTAGATATTTTTCATATAGAATTTCGATTAATTGCATCAGGCAATTAAATGATTTGCTCAAATGGAATTTCAATCAACTAAAAACAATTTGCATATTTAGAAACCATAAAAAAACTGTCAACATAGGTTCTTTCAGTTTAAAGTGTGGCTGGCTATCCTAATGGTTATGTATGCATTACGTGTACAGGCTACACTAAATTGCGTGGGGGATCGTCAATTTACAATGTAAGTAAATGCTAAATTCGTCCCCTGGCATTCACGCTTGTTTAATCGAAAATTCGAGTTTTTATATGATCACTACCCGACAAAAGGTGACAGAAGTAACTTATTCATTGATCACTCCTTTTCCCAATCTTTATTTCGATCATCCTCAACTGATCGTATGCTGCCAAAAGACGTTGATCACGTGACGATTGAGTAACTGAATAGATCAGTTGTTTTGGGGGGTTTTCTACTTCTCCAGTTGTTGTTGATGACGGTAAAGACCCCTTTTGCTGTGTTGATTCAAGAACGAATATGATCCATCAAATAACTTTTCGTTTATTTCATTAATGAGTCGGGGCCCTGAGATGCAAACAGGTGAGAGATAAGCCAGGTTCAACAGCATCCAAATGCATTTGCCATTTATAAATGGCATTTTCTGTTAGTGTTGCGTGCATAGTGGTGAGATGGGCCAAATGAAAGTTCAAACCACCTTTTTTTTTCAAATTCTAAATTGATCAACCACAACATGACATGCTGCCAAAAGACATTGGTAATGTGATGGTTTCCACTGAGTGACTAACCAGGTTTGTCTTTGTTTGTTGCTGGCGTATTGCCTTAATTGGTGATTACGAACAAAAAGAACATCTAATCTGCTTTTTTGACGACCATGACTGGAAAATTGGCTGGTTGATTATCGATGGAGTTAAATAAATACGACCTGATTTGGAATCATCATGGCTCGTATTTCAATTTTGTGACTCAAAATAAGTAGGTGAGATTTTCTAATATAAATACCATTGCAACTTTGGTTAGGACAATCCAAACTCTTCTTCCATCATTAAGAATGTTGAAAGTTCTCTTATCAATGGAAATACCATTGTTTACCTAAATACCTTTGAATATATATATATATATATATATATATATATATATATATATATATATATATATATAATGACTTCATGCCTGAAAAGGCTAAGCCTTCTAAATATCAATAACCCCACATTTTGAGAATACACTCAAGATCATAAACAGCCAAAATGTAGATTTTCAGAGGATTGCATTCCTCAGTAGAAATATTGGCATGACACAATCTTTTCACTCTTATTTTGGAAGTGGGCCGAACCAAGCCAAATCTAGTATATATATATATATATATATATATATATATATATATATATATATATATATATATATATATATATATATATATATATATATATATATCAAAATTATATTTCTCGTTTTCACTTTTTAAAATAAAAACCTATGCTATGCCAGAGAGCTATTCGATATATATATATATATATATATATATATATATATATATGTGTGTGTGTGTGTGTGTGTGTGTGTGTGTGTGTGTGTGTGTGTGTGTGTGTGACGTTGAATCGGTGAAATTGCCTATTTGGCGAAATTTCAACTTCTTGTACGAAAAAAAATAAATAATTAGTTTTAATTTGATCAGGGTTTATTCAATAAAAACAAGGATATTAAACAAATATTTTTACGATCAAAAATCTATGTAATGAAAGTGAAATTGCATATACACCGTATATGCAAATATGGCATTGCTTCTAACGCGTGGGTATTATGACTAGTAGCCTTTCCACCGAAGCTCGATGTGGATAGTTAAAGGGATGAGTTGCAATGCACAATAGTCCTCCCCACACCTTTGTGAACCATTCGTCTTATGGTCCAGCATATTCAGTATGCACTTGTATTGCCAGGTATTCATGAGAAAGATTGTGTACGAGCGTGTATCTTATAGTGAGTACGTGTGAGAGAGAGAGGAGGAGATAGGTTGAAATAATAGAAACATAATTAATAGCAGCCAAGAACAAGTGGATTAGAATGATGTACATGATCGACAAGGCACAACAAAATAGCAAATGGCGCCTGTGCAGAGACAGAGATAAACCTATTAATCATACAATAATTGAATTCAGCAAATTACTTCAGAATGGATGTAGGAATAAACATGAATGGGTTGGAAGGATTATCCTCTTGGGTTCGGACAAACGATTTGTATTTGATTATGCAGACAAAGACAAATGGTATAAGCATATGATGCTGTATGGGAGAATAGACAAATAAGAATTCTACGTGAGTTTGATATTCAAACGCATGTCCCATCCAGGCCAGGAGACCAGGGATTAGTCGCAGTAGCAGTATATATGTATCCATGGGCGTCCGCTGGGGGATAGGTGAGACTGAGCATTCATCCGCCCTTCTTGATCAGGCCTTCTCACCACAGGGATTTGGAACCACATAGTAAAATTGTTTTATGTAATCCCGACTTAATGTCTCCATGCATAAAAAAAGAATTCGCTAGTGCTCACTCCATCGTGTCACCTTGGGATTAGATGAAATATCTCCGTCAGCAGGATGCACCACCCATCTTCTGAATCATTCAGTGGGTCATACTAGCTCATATCACAAATGGTCGGTAGAATGTTTATCACGTACCAAGGTTGCCACTAAAATATATTCCAAATATACACTTTTACCCCACTGAAAATATATGCGTTTATCCCCAACCCCATATAATATGTCCTTTGCCTCCCAACCCCTGAAAAGTGGCAGTGGACGCCCATGTATGTGCCACTGATGTTCATCGATTCAGTTTGCTTGTTTGTTTGTTTTTATTTGTTTGCTTATCTTTCTTCTTAATTTTCTTTTTTCTCCTCCAAACTTGCTTTTAAGCATATTTAAGGTATTTTTCTTTATAAGTAGAATTCATTAAATATCTGAATGAACTTGATGAAGCCAGTATCATCCTTGGAGCAATTTACTAGACTTGGCTTGATATAGCCCAAAGCCACAAAATTGGAGTTTCCAAGGAGGACAATGTACGCTAGTGATGATTCGGAGACTAGCTCGCTAACAATCGCCTTATGGTAGGCGTCCCGGTAAACGTTAAATTTTCCTGCAGTAAATCACCCCATATAAATTTCACCAACGGTAAATTCTACCACGTTTAGTTCCCAAAAACTATTCTTGCGTCACTATCAAAGGAACTTTCGTATTCAATTTCAAATGCTTATTTTTTTCAAGAAAGCGAACCATAACAATATGTACATCAAACACTATCTTTATCTGATTGTCAGAAATAGAGTCAATGGTAATATCCTCACAGGGGCTGGGGGGCAAATTTTTAGAAAAGAATCTGTGTGTTTTGTATAACATTGTTTGAAAATATTATATGCCTTGTTAACTCTTTCAGAGCTGAATATGCATGTGGAATAATTCAAAAATATAATTCATATATTTGGAGGTAAAGGCACGTTGAGAATTTAAATTTTCTCATCAATTGATAAAAAATTTCAATTTGTGGTAAAATCTGGGGGTCATATGGCCTGTACTGCCAGTCAGGCTATGCTGTGTCAGATAAATCTTTTTAATATATCCCATTGTTATGGTCCATGTTGCCCTTTACGCTCTGAAAGGATTAACATTTTTCATTTTCAATTTACATGCGGTTTACATAATTTTCCCCGAAATACGTCAAACCGATATTGAATGATTTGGAGGTCGTTTAGGGAATTCATTCCTCCGAATATCCAAGAAAACAAATTATCGAGATTGCTTCCTGATTTAATGATAAATTAACAAAAAATGCTCAATCATTATTTAATCATTCAATCGGTAGTGGCTATAAAAAAAAAGCAAATTTTGATTAGAATACAAAATTTCCAACCATATAATTCTAATAGCAAAATTTTGTGTCACTCCCACCCCACTATGAGGATATTACTAAGGTTTTATTTTTTTTTTCATTTCATGTAATATTTTGTTGGAGGAATCTAATGTATTGGAATTCATGTAAAATTTCGCTGATTTGAAAGGGACGGTTTTCATGCGTCACCGTTTACGCTTCTTGTAAATAAATAAATAACAAGAAACAAGAAACTTCTGGTTATAATCTAACAATTCATATTGTTATGGTTCACATATTTTTGTAATTCATTCTATAAAGAAATTGAATACGAAACTCCTTTGACACCGGAATACGCATGAATATTTTGGGGGAATTTGCCATGGTGGGATTTGCATGAAGGAATTTATCTATATATATATCATCCATTTTTGTTAAATTTCAGTCCAAGAAGGAAGTGACAGTTTACTTTGTTCCTCCACCTTTACAAGTACAAGAACAATCCTCGCCTAATTTAGGAAAATTGACACTTCACTGTTTGTCTGTCCCGTTTCCTCAAACCACAACGATGTATAAAATTACCATGATTTGAAATCACGACTGACTGATTAGTAAAGGGCTCGCTTACCGACTGAGCCAAGCTGGCAAGTCTTATACGTCTACGAAAATGTATATTTTAATCCTTTATTTATTATATATACAATACAAAAGTTGCAGTAAACATTCTCTGTCGGAATAGAAAAAGGAGAGAAGTTTGACTCTCTTGCCGCTTAAGCCAGGATTGTTTTATTTTCTTTTTTTTTTTTTGTTTAGTTTTGTTTTTATCAATTTTAATAATCTCCGATAATTTTAAGTTTTAAGCTATTATTAATTACATATTTCAGATGTGCGCTCACTTGAATACAACACAAAATAAAAAAACAGAATTTATTTCTTCGGGTAAAAGTCAACATTTAGTGTATGACCACCTTATTTTGCAAGTGGAACAGTTTGCACTCTCATAGTAAAACTGCTTTAAAGTTTACTCAAGTAGTCTTCAAATATATTATGTAGGTTTCAGTCGCGATCCGAAAGTAAGGCATCCCTTATAAAACTTTTTGAAAACTGTATGACGTTCAACGAAGATGCAATTACCATTAACGAATATGAAGAACAATTTTGAGCGTTCCAATACCTCGAGAATTATGATGATGCATCCTACACTGAGTTGTCTAATATTTGGCATTCGGGAGGTACAATAGACTGGGGTATAAGAGAGAGGGGGTGCGCTGCTTCTATAACGGATCATTGCAAAACAAACCCTGGACGCTATTTCTTTCGTAAAAGTAAAAATCTGCATATAGCAAACTTTTGGAAAAACGGGGATACCCACACTATTCCTTCAAAAGTCCTCAGAACTTTTTTTTCTAATTTTCGAATTTTCTATTTCTTCCTTGTTTCTCTGATATAGTCAAGACTCATTGAAGAAAAATCCATGGGTGTCCAAGTTTTTGTCCAATTACGATTTTGCTGAGTTAACAGTGTGCCTTGGATCGTCAGGGAGTTGGAAACTATTGATTTTCTCAATCAGATACTATCTAGGAAAAGGCGCGTGATGACTTAGGATATGCATGTACTTTTTAGCGTTCATGATGCTGTCAAACCTGACAATATGTCCGACAACATTGGCTGCAATACATTCAAACACTACCACAGAATCCCACTTTGCTTCACTAAACGCTGCAAACACTATTCCAACTCTTAAAAAAAATTCTCACGCACTGTCGACAATTAAACTCGATTATTTCAAACTTTGAGTCAACACTCCAAAGCACACTTTTCCATTCTCCTCTCGTCAAACTTTGTGAACGATAGTATATTTCAGCCTCTTCTTCCGATTTCCTTTTCGAAAAATGGTTTCTTGACTGTCATTCTTCCACAAAGGGAATTTCTAGTCAAACTTTATTTGAATTGCAGGAGAAGCATCTTTAGATCCTGCTGAATCTGATTGGTGATAAGCGATACACGAGAGACTGCCCAAAGGAACTACCACAGAGAATCAAGATTTGTGTTGGGTCTGTGGGAGAAAATCATTAATGAACAACGGGCTAGGTAGAAAGTGTCAGGGCGTTGGGTTCTTCGTTTGCTCACACCTTTCCAGAAAGAAAACTGGGGTCAATTGATCGACCCCCCTGCCCGAGTGCCAGGAAACTTTTTGTCCGACTAATGACGTAAGATGAAACGTGGGTTCATCACTTTGACCTAGAAACTGATGCACAGCCAAAAATGCACAATCCTATGCTGGCAAGGTGATGCTCAGAGTCTTCTGGGACCGAAATAGCGTGGTGCTTATGAATTCTCTGGCCAAAGGTAAGACAATAACCGAGACATTATGCCTCATTGCAGTTGAAAGCCATCAAAACCCATAGATACAGTATGTCCAGCAAAAATGTTCGGGTTTTGCATGACAATACCAAAGTGCACAGTTCCAATGTCGCACAAATGGAAAGACGTTCTCCCCTGTGGCTCCTATTCTCCTAGTCTGGCACTGTTTCCCACCTTTTCCCTTTCATGTAGTTACATTTGAAAGTCATTTCCAGGATGATGACGCACCAGTTAATGCGGTGCAGTCCTGGCTCCATTCCCAACCCGTGGAGTTCTACAAGAAAGGTCTCCACAACAGCGGGAGAAGTGTGTAACTGTGGTTGGAAGCTGGGTGGGAAAGGATTAATAAGCCAATTTCCGTGTCTCTCCATCTACTGGAAATGGGTCGGGACAAATAATAATTGCCCCGTAGTATAAGACTGATCCCTGGAAATAACTTTGGAAAGAAACTGTGGGTTGTTCTGAACTTGTTCCCTCCCTCAAAATCATGTCACACATTCAAAGGATTTTTTCATCCTCAGTGACAAAAAGAAACACGAATTTTGCAGACACTTTTTTGACTGCGTAGCGAAATTTTTCAAATTTGTTCAATTAATTATAAATACTGTGTACATTCCATGTAGAGAGAAAATGAAGATTTTGAAAAGTGATAGTAATCAAGTTAGTTTAATGAATTTTAATGTCACCACTTCGTAAATGTCTCTGTGGGTGTAATGAAAGTTCATTTAAAATTTACTTTTGTCATTTTTTTTTATAAAAGCCATGACAACGCCGCATAGTTCAGCATTTATGATGAGAGCAAGATAAAACATTTGCATACACACACACACACACACACATATATATATATATATATATATATATATATATTTGCATTTTTAGTATATTTATGTATCTTGTGACCCTGGACATGCATCCATGAGACCTTGAGAGGTATACAACATTCGTCACTCGAGGCTTTGATGTCTGCATCAAAAACAGTTTCAAGGCGACCTTTTTAAAAGTGAACTTCGTTCGTCTCCTCGAACAACGAAATTACAACGGAAGTCATAATGAGATGATTATTACTCAATTAATACAAAATTAGTACGTGATGGAATTTCTACTCCCCACTCATTTTTTTCATCAAATCTTTAACATTAGTGAAGAAGGCGTTGGTTATGAAAGCGCTTATAAGTAAAGGTGGTGGTTGTGGTGATGATGTGACCGTTGTCGTCACCGTCTTAGTAGACATTTATGTGATTTGGGTGGCCTAACGGTTCACAATACAGAGAATGAAATCTGCAAGTCGAGTTCAAACTCCGGTTGAGACAGCTTTTGTTCACTTTGCACTCATACTTCTTGAGAAAGGCGTGGATCCATCTCTTCTTCCCCGTCCCAACTGAGAATAAATAGTGGGGCAAACTGGGTTCTCCCACCATGGTTTGCGATCAGTCTATGAGACGGACTCTGTTTCCAAACCGGGAGTTGGAGCCCCTTTTTTGATAACTGGAAGTCGACTTTGATTTCTTTCCGGTATTCCATGCGGTTGAGTTGTCGCACAGTGCACTCCTTTAAACTACCTTAGCATGGTTGGGGAGGTAATCCATAGGATCTCCATATGCTTCGCTCAGGCTTGCTCCCTGGAGAGATCATTTCAGTGTCGTTCCCTTGTTCATCGAAAGAATTGGGGGGTCTTCAGTAGACTTTTACTTATTTACTAGGTCTATCACCTAAGTATCCAGATATTTAGTATCAGGTTAGGTACGTTCCAGCATTGGTGATAAAGCGACGCCGTTCCAGTTCGCTGGTTGTTCCAGCCCTGTTTCACTAAACAATTTATCTATCCAATACATACTGGTACACCCTTCGAATACAATGTGATGCGGGCGAATAGCGCTTAATGCAGAGCTCTTTCTTTACTAAAATTTCAAAAAGTATTTTCAAAAAGAATTCAAAGAAAAACGAAATCTATTCATAGGAATATTAAAAACGTATAAAACTGTCCTAAAATCTAGCTATAAAAATTATTTTCTGTAGTATTCTAAAAATACTAAAATCAAATCGAAAAAGAAATCTGGATTAAAAAAATAAATCTATTGTAAAATGATTATTCAACACAATTTTTATAGATACGATGAGTTAAATAGTTATTTTCCCTTAATTTCGCTTGAAAGAAGTGGTTTACTATCAAGTCGTTTCTTATTTTTCAGTCGATAACTCATCGTATCCATAAAAATGGTGTGGAATAATCATTTTTAAAAGGGAGATCGGTTGATTTATTTGAATATTAAATTTGTACGACATTGTCCTATGACTTAGCTATGAAAGAGTCACCATACTAATTTCTTCATGAATGACATAGTGGTATCAATAGTATCACTAGGCTTTAGGGCAAGTGAAGTTGATGAAAAAAAAGGATTTTGTTCGTCGCCCACGTCCATTTGGCCGTTTTTTTCTCAAAGCAACCAAAAATGAAGTTCAAGGCAAACGAAGTCATAAAGGTAATAATGATGATTTATAATACTTTGTTGAATAAAAATAAATGTGCATCAGTAAAACAAAAGGGAAAAAGATTGATTTATTCATTTGAATAAACTTATAAAATTGTGCAATTAGGCCGTGCAACCAGTTCTTGAGATGTTCATAATGGCTGGATACTTTGCAGACTCCGTAAAACTATGACATCCGTGAATATTTACTAAGTTCTAGCTAAATCCGACACAAGATCATAGGAGAGTTGAAGATTGAGATGTATTACATATCAGGAGATTTACAAACTACGAGCAGCATAGTATTGATAGTTAAAATATAATAACAGATGAAATGACATGGAAAAGGACGAGCAAATGCACTTGAGGAGAGAAACAAAACCTCCATTAGTAGCAACACAGAACAAGTATATTAGAATAAACTATATTGAGGCCGAAATAGACCAAACCCAGCATAATAGAAAAATTAAATTGCTATGTGATTCCAATCGGAATACCAGAACCAGTCATCGTAAACAAAGAAAGAAATATCTGTGAGATAACAGATGTGGCTGTTCCAGCAAACGAGAAAGAGGAATTGAGAAAAAAAGTGTTGATAATGATGATGATGATGATGATAGTTTTGTCTGTAAACATGTATGTATGCAACTGTCAACCGCCAAAAACGGAGAAATTTTTGCCCTTCACTACATGATGCTTAAACTTGGAAAATGAAATAAACAAAGTTGAGTTTCACCTGTTACATTGTTTTGCTACACAATAACAATGCGGAACTAGACCCTCTTTTTGGTCCAAACGATATCTTCAATGAAATTTTATTGAAGGGTAGCCAATATATTTCGAGGCGGATCCATCTGGCCATCTCCCAAGAATCATAACTGAATGTACATAGCGTAATATCTCCAAAAGTTCTCGATAAATTTCAATTCAATTTCAATGGGGCGATGTTAGGATTAATTTTGGGGGAGCTGGAATTTTCCACGATAACCATCCCTGCATCGTAGCTATATATACACAGTACAATATCACAAGTTCTCGATATTGTCAGTCAAATCATGTTAAAGGATTATCTATCCATTAGGGGGTGGATCCAGGAATTCTTCACAGTCAGATCCCCTGCATCGTAGCTATATGTATACAACATAATATCTCTAAAAGTTCTCAACGATTTTTGAGAAAAATTTTTGCAAGGGTGGGCAAGGGTCTAAATAAGATTGGGTCAAATCAAGGAATTTTTCACAGTTGCTTTTTAAGTATTTTAAGTATTTTTGATAAAATGAATTATATTGAAAGAATCCTTTTTCGAGAACACGGAATTTTAAAATTCATGGTGTATGTGTACTGGTCAAATGGACTTTCTCTTTCTGCTTCGACATATTGTGATTAGTTTTTTTTTAGTTCAATGAAAAATCATTATTTTTATACGTGTATTTCTATAGGGGGGTTCTGTGTATGATATACTGCTGAACAGGGCCCTCTTTTTCCGTCCATCGTGCCAAACTATGTCTCTAAAGTATTTCGATTGCTTATTCTTACATTTATTTCGTTTTGGGCAAGGGGATCAATTTACCATGCTAAGATTTGAGTCTTTTGTGCTTCTTCCCCGATAAAACTACGTGGCCTATCGACCTAAAATTCTACTTGCAGACTGAGGAGCGGTCGACTTACTATATAGGCTATGTGAGGTTATTCGAGATTACTAGAGATCATTTCTCGCTCATTTCTAGCCAATTTTCAGGGTTGTAGGCAATAATTTTGTTGAAATTAAGCATAAGGGAACATATTTTCACATCGAAGGTAATAGGCTAAGTGAGGTTGACCCTGGATGTCATTCAGGGTCATTTCTACAACTTATCAAGAATTTCGTTGTGTAACTGAAATTTAGCATAGGGTTAAATCTTCTCACGGTGTAGGTCATGGGCAATGCGATTTTGATCTCAGAAGTATTCAGAAATGTGATTTTGGTATCGGAGTCATTCGAGGTCACTATATGTCATTTCTGGTAATTTCTTGCGAATTTTGTTACCTACAACAGCGTACATATGATGCAGAAATTCGGCATAGGTGAACATCTTCACAAAGCGAAAGTTAAAGGTAATTTGAGGTTGAAACTGAAGGTCACTAAAGGTCATGTGGTGTCATCTGAGGCTATTCCTGGAAATTGTAACAAGGCATAAGGACAATCTCTCAAGACCGCTCGCCTTTGCCTGACTTATCCGCGCTTTTCCCATGGACAGCTCTATATTGGTTGTTCTAGGGTTGAATCCCCAGTGAACGTTTTCATACTGGCACCCAATTGAGGAAACACTTATGTAGTGTATCAAGAAGCTCTATCGAAGTAAGCGTCCACATCATTTCTTCTTGTTTGTGCACTGGAATATTTCTTCCGTCACAGTTACTTTTTTTCCGTCATGGAAATTGAAAACTACTCCGTCCACACGTAGTCAAAGTAGACAAGATATAAAACAAGCCGCAAATGCTGCCGGTGCGAAGACAGTGGTTAGGAGATTTTTTTTTTCAAGTCTAGCAATATTTATCTATGGGAAGGAAAGACAGACAACAACATTACTAGAACTAGCTACGATGCTAAGGTGAGCGTTAGAGCAACGGTTTTGTAACTTTGAACATATATTCTTGTGGACCCGAATTTAGAAAATCAATTTTTTAGACTAATTAATGGACCACAATAAAAAGAATTTTGTTAATGGATTGCATTCATTTATTCATAATTCTATGATACAAGTCCGTATACAATGACTATTTATAGCAGTGCAGTTAATGAAGTTTCGGTCACTATTTTCGCTACGTCAGATTCAGATGGAAAACTGCTGTCAGTCCCTGACCATTATTTGATGTATCCCTAGTAGTTTGCGTATCCCTAGTAGTTTGCGGTATTGAGGAGACTTGCTGTCGCTTGATCTCCATTTACTCGTAGTGCTGAAACACAACTAGTACACAATAAAAATGATAATAATCAAGTAATAGTAGTAGCGGTGGTAGAGGTTGGGTAGATTTCGATGATGAGTGTGATGATAGTGATGGTGAGTGTGGTTACCTCCATCATTTGGATGTTTAATAGAATGATTTATCCGAACTAATAGTGAAACTTCAGACATGAAACATAGGAAGAGAATTCTACGAATTCCTAAGGGTTTTTTTTCTCAAATTCCTGTCTCTTCTTTATGTGTCATCATTATGTAATTATCTCAGTGACTGGCCCGTCTGCCTTGTGAAAGGTTACAAGTGAGGAATAACTATCTCTGAATGTCTCTAGTTTTCAATAAGGGAAGCTAGACAGAATTTCACCCACTTCATTGCCTCCGTGAGCGAACGAGCGTGCACGTGTGTGTGTATGTGTGTAGTGTGTATGTGTGTGTGCGTGTGTGTGTGTGTGTGTGTTTGTAGTGTACTCTGTGTGTGTGTATATGTGTGTGTAGTGTGTGTAGTGTGTACAGTGTGTGTTTATTCGTTTGTGGGTACGTGTCCCACTTTTTGCCCCAACCAGTTAAAATATCACATTGACTGATGGAAATCAATTAAAAGATAATTGCAGAAAATTAGGGAAATTTATCATTAACAAATTAAATATAAGAAACATTAGACGGATAACGAGACGCGCGCCACAATTTGACCGCTACACGGAGAAGTGAGATCACACCGGTTTTCAGGGTTGTCACTTGTTGAGCAATTTGACTGTGTCATCATAATCAAACATCATGTGGGATGTTTGTATGTGTGTGTGTGTGAGAGAGAGAGAGAGAGATGGATGAATGGACTGAGATGGATAGATAGCTTACTATAGTATGACAGATTTCGGAGGAGTTTGTCTCGTGTCTGCGTACTTCACATTAGCACAGTGGCCGGTTTCCGAGCTCAGATAAAAAGCAAAGGTTCCGAATGCTGATTTTCAAGTCAGGAAGACATCCCTAAACTTGTGAAAGCCATTCCTCACGATTTCATCTTGTAGCAAACTAAGCTAAGCTTAGAAAATTATCTTTATCTTTATCTTTATATATATGTTCTCATTCTAACCCGGCCAAGGAAACACACCTTTAACGGTCAATTCTACATTTGTGAAATTCACCATAACTTTTCATTACGAATGGGTAAGTTTTCATGTTTAACGATGAAACTTGTGGTTTTATAGTAATACTTGATACTCGTGTAGTCATTTATTCCCCAGGAGGAGTCAGATGATATTTAGAAACAATAGATTTCTATAGATGTGTGTCCGTCATTTCTCAAACAGTGATGCGTTTAGTATATCAACTAATTTCGCGAAAATAATTTATGGATATATTCGTCGTCGTTTGAGATGTTTTTCTTTCTTTTTAGAAAAGAAACTATCAAAAGAGTCCATTGTTCTATATTGTAGGTAGGATGTATTCTTATCAGTAAAATTAACTTCAAGAGGAGTAGCCTAGAAAGAGAAATAGAAAAAAAATCACACATAAGTACATTTATATTTAAACGACTGACCCATAAGATGATGGGAAAATCTCCGTTACAATTTCATTATTGCGCAATGTGAGACTGAGGAGACAGTTTACTACCTCTTTAACATGAAAGCGCCGGAAAAGATTTAGTTCGTTCGCACGACCTCCACCGACTTAACTGCCGTCTGTACGGTTAATAGAATGAAATAAAATTCAAATAAAAAAGGTTATGCTTCGGACTGAAACAAAAGCTCTTTATGGGAAGGATCTGCTGTGTGCAGTCGACTATTTCATAGCATCTTCTGATGGCTACCGTCTGCAAAACATCAGAATAAAGATGCGCACGCTTTGATACAGTTTTCATCGGTCTTTATTACTGATACTAGCATAGTTCCCATCATAAATTGGTCGAAAAATGAATTTCTTTTTCTATTTGAGAAAAGCATTACTCACTACGAAGACTATAGCATCAGTGGTTGTAGTATTCGTCTATATGCAAATACACGAACGCAGATAGCTGTGTGCTTTAACGTATGTGAACGCACGGACATGATTTTGTTTTTGATCCCTTCCTCTCTTTCTGTTTGCTTTAGTGTGATAAAACCAACAAACAAACAAAGAAGTGACGACAATTTCTATTTTATAAGATTTCCAGAGTATAATTTAGTCTAATACAAAGCATCCAATGATAAATAGATAGATAGATAGATAAATAGTCTGGCATTCAATGAGAATCGAACAAACTATTGTAGCGAGACAATCTATTTTAGTTTTGCTTTTTGGTTTGTTTTTTCACCGAGCCAAGCTTATTCCGGCACAAGGCCACAAGTGTAGGGCACTCAACTAGGATCGACCTCACTAACCTGTCTTGCTCAGCGATGGGATGCCATTTTCTCCCCCCCCCTTCTCTCTCACACACACACACATTCTTTCCTGTCATTCCTGTTGACTTCTTGTGGAGCATTGGGTCGCATCCACTGTGCTGCGGCAGCAAATCTCCAACCCTCCTCCTTTTCCTCTACGACTCACAATATGGATCTTCCGAGATTGAAATGGACTGGTTCAGAAAATATTGGCCCTGCGACGCCCACAATAGAGAGGTGTGGCGAATCCTGGGGAATGTCTATGTCCAACGACGGACGATAAAAGACTGATAATGATCATGATCATAGCGACGATCAGGAGTGGTCTGCCTCTCAAGGCCAAAGGGCTCCAGCTGCCATGCTATTCACCAACAGCTGGGGGCTGAGTAAATTCATGCCTTTCCGAAGTGTACACGTAAACAACCTCAACCAAACCTTGAACTCGGTCCACCGATTCCGTTTTTGTGAAGCCGGTATCCGTTACGCCACTCTTACACATCCATCTAACCGTCTAGCCGACTGGAAAATTAGCGTGAATCAATCTATGAACAAATAGAAGAGTGTATGTGAGGATGGGGTCTAAAATTCCTGGCTGCAACTCAACACCATTGTTTTATCGAGATGTATAAATGCTGGGATTAGAATTAGCAGCCGTTGGCAAATGACGATCCGTTCGTTCAGCGTCTCAAATAACCACACAAACCCCAAATCATTAGAGATTGCAGCCGAGGCTAGGGGAAGCAAGAGGTGACCTACCAATGGTTGATGAAACCTGATAGCCATTGAGGTAAGGAATAATGATATTTCGCCAGGCCTGTCAAAAAGATAACTTATACCTGTTCACGCCTTCCATCTCTACACGTGCGCCCAAACAATAGTAGATGATGTTCCCAGGGGAAAGTACACGAAAAAATATCGAGACGTTTTGCAAGAATTAGAATCTTTTTTTCACGACATCATATGTATTAGAGCGATAATAATTACAATGAAGAAAAAAACACGCAGAATTCTTTTTCTTCCGTGAAAGCAAAAGAAATCGAAATTTAAGCACGTATGGGAGGTAACGGCGGTTCCCTGAGAATTGCGGAAACGACAGGGATTTGACCCGTGCAAATAAATAAAATGAGCACAAACCATTTGCGTGCGTGCGTGCGTGCGTGCGTGCGTGCGTGCGTGTGAAAGAGAGAGAGAGAGAGAGAAATTGGTAGAATCTATGATTATACCTAGAAAAAGAACGCAAATACGTAGTGAAATAGAACTTAGTTGAAGGGTAGCAAAACCATGTTTCACGTACTAAAAGTAATGCATCAGACGATTAGAAAAGGTGCATAGCAGAGAACGGCGATTCCCCAGGGATCAGAAATCAGAAATTCATCAATAAAAATATACAATGTACACGGTATAATTAGGTATTATTCCATTATAACGAACATGAAATCAGTTACATCCACATCTCTATCATCCAAAATTTTTATACCTATGAGGATACTTTTTTTTTTCCAGTTTGATATCATATGCGAAAATCATATAAATTAGATGCTGATGGTTGGCTATTTCGTACTTCCCTGATTTTATAGCTTATATCATTATGAAACCATTGAAGTCAAACGGTCCTACCAAATTGATTAGAGTAAAAAAAATTTTTCAAAGAATATTATGAAAAATAAAAATCATTTTTTAAATTGATTAACCCTTATTGAAAGACTGCAATGGTTTTTATATTATAGAAAAAGAAGTAGTTCTTGCACAAAAATAATTTTAGAATTTTTGAGCTTTCAACTTATCAACTGAAAATACTTGCTCAGATTTTATTTTCAGAAATCGATACAATGTTGCAGTAAGTCGACATTCTCTGGTCAAAAGCCACGAGCATTAATTTTGCATTCGGTCGATGGTGACTTCAAAGTAGAATATACATGATATTAGAATTACTAGCATGTTTTAAATTGAGAGTTGGTTCAAATCAGAAAGGACGGGAAATAAGTAACTTTGTGCATAAAACAAGAAAAAGTGATTAAATATTCCAACATTGTTCGAGTTACTTTTTTCAAAAGCTCTGTTGAGTTCGATCTAAAATATGTTGCGTACGTATAATTTCTGTCAGGTAGTTTATAGTATTGTGTTGGTGCATAAAACCGAAAAGAATCCTTCCGAACTTTCGACTTGATTCATCTATTCACCCATGTTTGACTATCTTTGCTACCCATAGTTGTAACATTATGAACTTCATTTTCCAGTGCAAATACATCACAAAAATAGTTTGACCATGTAATATTTTGTACATCAAAGTTAAACAAGGTAATCTTCACGTTGTTTTATGCTTAACCACCTAAATCTATCACGCAGCTCATTATATGATAATAAAAATGAAAAAAAAAAGCAAGCGCACTCATACAAAAAGTATTAATCATTTTTGTTTACCTTCTTCCACATTAATCTGCTTTCAATTATAAAAACTAAACAATTTATGTTCAACTAGCAGGGATACTCGGTATTGCCCGGGGGATAACAGTAAAAAGTATTTTCTTTGATGTATTCTCTCTTAAAACAACACGACAAATGAAAAAAGATTATTTACAACGAAAAATACATGAATACACGTGAAAAAATAGTTGTAGCGGAAGGAATATTCTGATACACAAAAAAGAACAAATGTCGTCGCTTAGTTTGACTGGGCTTCTGGATACACAACATGAGGGTTTCATCCTTTGGGTTCCAGTATGAAAACGTTGATTGGGGAGGCTAACGGGTTAAGGCAAACGATCTTGAGACATTGTCTTTGTGCCTGTTTGCACCCTCCAGAAATGATCTCAGGTGACCTCTAGTTATCTCCAATATCTACCATGCATTGCTTATAACTTTTGACTTGTGAAGATGTACCCCTATGCCAAATTTCTTCATCTTATGTACAATATTGTGGCCAACAACTTCGAGAGTTCTTTAGAATTGACTAGGAATTAAATATAATGACCTCGAATGACCCCGATGTCAAAATGATGATAAAAGAATCTGACTTCATGCCAAATTTCAGTTTCATGGGAAAATGGCTAGAAGTATCCAAAAATGATCCAGGTGACCTCATATGACCTCAGACGTCAATATCGCATTGCCTATTACCTTCGTCAAGAAAAGATTCACCTCTATAACAAATTTTAGTTATATAAGTGCGAAATTATTGCCAGAAACTTCAAAAATTGTATAGAGATGAATTCTGGTGACCTTGAATGTCCCCCAACGTCAACTTCACTTGGCCTATTACATTCGATGTAAATTCCAACATTGTTGGCGCAAAATTGTGGCCCACAACAATGAAATTGGATAGAAATGACGTTTGGTGACCTCAAAACACCATTGTGACTGTATTGCATATGCCCTATTCCACTTTCTAAATTGTGTCCGAAAACTTGGAAAATTATTTTAAAACCGTCAGAAATGGCCTCTGATGACTTTGAATGACTCCAAGGTCAACGTCACATTAATTGCGATCTTTTCTGTGGGAAGATGTACCAATATGCTAAATATCAGCACCCCTGGTGCAAAATTGTGGTCCACAGCTCTGAAAATTGGCTCGAAGTGACCAAAATGATCTCTGGTGACCTCGAATGATCTCCAAGGTTAATTTTACGTAGCCCATGAGGTAATTTGACTTCTTTTCAGTCTACTTGCAGAATATCAGGTCGATGAACCTCATAGTTTTAGCAGAGAAGATCCGTGAATAAGAATAGAATGTACCATAATAATAACAGATAATTGCAATTTTATAAAATATATTTGAAAATTCAGTTTATTCCAAGAGTAGTCTGACTGCATACTCACATTTACAAAACCATTTTCACTTAAAGAAGAAAAAACTATATCCAGTAACATACGAATTGAAATTATTGACTTGAAAACAAATTTATTATTGAAAATGAAAACACACGATAAATTCTGGTGATCATTAAGCAGTGAAATTTTTTTCAGAAATGAAAATAATGTCCCAATTGTCGTTTCGGAAAGATATACAGGTGTGAAGAAGCATTTTCATTCGTGGGTCGAAATTGACTGATTCAATTTTGAAGAAATTCTCAGCAGCTCTCAGTAACTAATTTAACTCCAACCATTAAAATATTGGCGAAATCAAAACTGGCTAAGATATCTCATTAAAGTAAATAATGTTTTGAGCACTCTGTCCTCAGTCTGGCTCCACCCCATTCCGGGCTTTAATCAGTTCTTTTTTTTTTTTTTTTTTTTTTTAGGGTCTGACTAAAAAACTTCAATGAATTACTTTAGATATACTATTTTTCAAATATATGAATTGAAAACAACCGGTAAAGTATATTTATAATGTGTAGTTACGTTGCCAAGTATTTTTCTATTATATGTAGGTGACGTTATTAATACTGCTGGTAAATGAAGTGTACGACTTACGTTGTCAACATGTCCGAGAAGGTCAGTCTTCCCAAATCCGCATTTTCAGTCCAGAAAAGTTGTCCACTACCTTTACATAACTAATGACACCTTTTGTCTAAATGAATTCGCACATGGACCACAGGCTTTTCAAAGATCTACCTACTCAGCAAGTTCACAGACGTCCAACCTTTGTCTACCTCACGTTGGTAGAGATAACGAGTTCAATCGTTGGGTCAGGTAGTGTGGAAATAAATACCTGTTGAAAAGAGAGGCAAAGCTGCATCACAAAGAAGGAGTAATAGTAACGAGTTCAAAAATTCCTCTGGAAGGACACCGGAGATGACAGGAATAGAAATGGGGAAAAATATACCCTGGTGGATCAAAGGAAGGATTCTGTTCGAAGTTCCAGGAAATTCAACGAATATGACTGAGGGCCGTAAGGCAAATCGACCGACACGTCGTAATGAAAACAACAAAAACGAGAAAACTGTTCCGGAAGAGATAACTGTATAATAGAAATAAGACCTTTTATTAAAATATCTGACAGAAAGAAGACCAAATGACACAGTGACCGTAACGTTCTGATTAAGATAACCACAACGGGGAAGTTGGTCTTGAAAGAATTGATGTTTAATAGAAATAAGACTTCTTATTTGAAAAAATCTAACAGAAAGAAGACCAAATGACGCAGTGACCGTAACGTTCTGATAAAAATAACCACAACGGGGAAGTTGGTCTTGAAATAATTGATGTTTTAGAGTGACGACATCTCTAAAAAGTTCCGACAGAAAAGAAGGCCAGAGGACACAGTGACCGAAATGTTTTGATATAGATAACAAAAACGAGAAAAATGGTATGCGTAATCGTAACAATTCTTCATCTAAAAAAATCTGAAAAAAAAGTACATAGAATATCACAGAAACTCTTATTTCTATCACATATCTAATAGTTTTTTTAATATTTCGTGCTTTAACATAGTTTCCAATCTTAAGATGACTCATTCCTTAACTAGTTCCAACTGACAGAGACGAGCACCTCACCCATATCAGATTGTCTCAAGTATTTGTATAATTTAATGTAAGCAACATTTGAAATAGTTGTGATACTTATGAATGTGCTAAATAAGCTCGAAACCCTTTTTTTTTTTCATAATTATGATTTGAAGAAGAAAAATTGTCATATACATATGGCCTTATTCTGCTTGGTGGCTGAGATAGTTGCATAATTCCAACCGATTCCAGTAATCGGTGTCCGTGTCTATAAAAAGGTCAAGATTTCAATGTTAACTTTCAAGCCCCTCCTCCGTTTTGTTGGTTGACACTGCACATTCTTCCAACACTAATGTCTTAACTCCATTTTAGCCTGAAATATGCTGAAAAATAATCGAGTTTACTGACCTTTTGAAAAGAATCGCGTCGTATCAGTCTTGAAATGTCGTTTTTTACATCATAGAGAATGGTGCTAAAGGTGGAAGATGTACGTATTTGATTGCATTTCTTTGCAGATTCAATGTAAATAGAGATATAATTCATTATTATTAGAGGTCTTGAAGCCCTTAATAGCAATGGTGTTTACCCATTAAGTTAGACTAATTTTCAAGTACAATTTCAAATTGAAGAATGTTTCTTACGCTGCTAATAACGTCAACAAAAAATCGATACGAACTGATCAGCATTGGTTCAATTGGTTTAGGCCTGAGAAAATGGATACCAATATTAAATCTTATCTGTTTTTAATGATGAGAAATTATTGACAGTAGTGCCAAATGACCAATGAGAAACAGCTCGAGCACTTACCGGAGACTTTAGGACTTCTTCAAGAAGGTTTTAAAGTTTTGAAAATGGGCCCAATATGAACTGGATGAAATGCTCAATGACGGTGCAATACTTCACTCCTGTCAGCAGACTGTGGCTAAGCTTATAAAATCGAGATGTGAAGCATTACAGCGTCCTCTTTATTCACTCGACATTTCTCCTAAAGATTATCAATCTTTTAAAGCATTATGAACGACATACCCGAAATAATAGTTTAAATAATAGGGAGACGTAATTCGTGTTTTCACTGGATCTGTAACTGCTAAACCTGATGAATTTTATTATCAGCGGCAGCAGCAGTCTTTTAGTGTCTCACGTTGGACATAGGCCTTCCCCTAGATTCGCCAGACCTCTCTATCATGGACATCACGGAGCCAATACTTTCTTAATTTATCTAGCTCGTCGCGCCATCTTACTATCTGTCGTCTACAATTACGCATATGATCCCTGGGGATCCATATTGTGAGTCGTGATGTCCAGCAGTTGTCTGAAATTCTTGCAACTTGTCCAGACCATTTCTATTCGAGTTTCTTACTGTTTCTATGATATCAGACTCCTGTCTTTTCTCTAATATACGGTGCTGTCTTATGATCTGTCCATGTGAGGTTGAGCATGACTCTCTCATGTGCACGTTGCATTTTTTTTTTTTTTTTTACAGAGATGATATATTATCATTAAATGGTCGTCGGAAATTTCAAAAACCGACATTTCACGAGTAGCAACTTAATACTCTCTAATCTATTCTAATATCACTCTCTCTCTCTCTCTCTCTCTCTCTCTCTCTCTCTCTCTCTCTCTCTCTCTCATATACATACTCTCACACACTCACTCTCTTACTCACTCTCTTTCTCACTCTCTCCCTCTCTAACACAGTCTTTCTCACTTTCTTCCTACCAGACTCTCTCTCACATAACCTCTAATTGTCATCGCTTACTTCCGTCACACAATCACTTACTCTTATCAACTAGAACAAAATTCCCATGTGCATTGTTGCTATAATTATTTTCAAAACCATACTCTGTAAACGAAACCGGTAAATCGTTTTGAAAATCTGGACCAGTCAAAAGCGCCGACAATATCTCTAGGAGATTTAATGTGGCAAACACAAAAACAACAAAAAAATATTCTTCACACAAAGAAAAACAAGAAACGTTAACTTTGACTGTCTTTATTCAAACAGTAACGTCAAGTGCTTATTAGATATAAAAAATCACGCGAGATGTTCATCGAATGAATTATTTTTCCGAACAAAATGCAACTCACGGTCCAGACCTGAAACATCTCATGTACTTTCACACTTTCTCTCATTCACTCACACTCTTCTCATTCATTCTCGTTCTCTTTCTCTCTTTCTCACATTCATTCACTCTTTCACTCTCTCTACTTCTGGTTGTCTCATCTTATAGGAAGTTTCGATTTCTTTTTATCATACATCTCTCTAGAGATATTAGCTTTGAGTAGCAATTGACCTTCCTGCAGTGATTAAGTTAATATAATAAAAAATCCTCTTTGTTGTTTGAGCTACTGAACTCGCTCTATCACAGAATTGATCCACTTTCCTTACAGTCTCACAAGCCGAAAGGTCTTTTTAATCATTACCAACACGTTCTGCTAAAGCCCTCTCCAGCGAAGTTGGCATCTGGTTAGTCATCAAACAGCATCTTTGATCGGTCAATTTTTAGGATGTCGGCCAAAGAAAACAAGCTGTTTGATTAGAAAAAAGTCATTTCCCTCAGAACCAGACCTGGTCAATGCAATTTACTACCACTAAATCAAGCCTGGCTCAAGTAAGATTCAATTCTTCATCAACCAACGATCGAAATCAGAATCATTACTTTACGAGCAAGTCACAGATTGAATTCTCATGCATTTTATTTTGAGTTCAATCAGTACATGTATACCCCGCTTTGAGTAAGTTTGCTTTAGGCCACTTCGCTTTTACGAAAGATCTCAAACCGCCATAGTTTTGAACTATGTATTTGAGCGTCTGTACTTTATCTTGACTTTTAATTTAGCAAGATGTATCCTAAGGTATTAGAAAAATTGAGGAGATCTTGTAAGGGTGTTACGCTCAGGGTTGAACTGTCAGACATAGAAGAAGGTCATCTTGGAGCCTGGGAACGAGTAAAAAGATGTGTCCATGTAAATTAATAGAAATTTCTTCTTCGCTTTAAGCCATTTCGGCTAACAAAAAATTCCATAGAAAGACATTACTATTTGATAGCGCGAAACCTGTATTTATTTTCTGTTGGTATGGGGAGGTGCCTTACTAGCTGGACCCCTAAATCACCAATTCTTTGCATACCAAAACAGTGAATGAAATTGTTGGTATGTCAAGTTCGCCATGTTATCCCGTGACATTTCCTCAAGGAGATGTAGAGCAGTGTATTTTTTTTTACTTAGTATCTACTACATTCATGACTTGAGATCAATGAACGGTCTTGTTTGCCAAATAGCCCTTAGCGATGATTAATCACAGTAAGTGTCCATGCACAAAAAGCCATCCTCATTAAAGGTTGATTTTAATCAAACAAATGAGAATGTATGAGTACAGTTCTTGTGTTGGTCTTGTGCCTGACCAAATTAAGCTGTGTAAATATATGCATGTTTCGTCTGCACATATCTGTCCAGTAGTACAAGGGATACGTGTTTTAAGGTTTGCTCTCAGATGTGTGCCACGAAAGACTCGTTACCATCTCCTTTTTCTACATAGATACAGGTAAAATATTTTCATTTGGATTTGTACAGTTTAATTTTACTTAATTTTGAGAAACTTTCTACTCGAATAAAAGAATTCCCTGGTGAAATAGAAAGAACGAATTCATTGAAAAATATCCCAATTTATCGACAAGTCATCATCACCAGAATCAGAATCAGACTTCCACGTCCGTTGTTGTACATACGCCTTTTCCAAGGTCTATTATTGAAAGTAGAAGACATAGAGCATCGATAGGCCTTACCTAGCCACACTGGCCCCCAAAAGGGGGGAATCGATCTTCATCCGGCAGCCCAGTCTTGGCCTCCTCGACAATATAAAACGTACTCGGTACAGTCTCTGACTTCTTCGCTGCAAGTAGCTTTTTTTTTAAAAACGTTGTTTTCTTAGACCTTCCAGAATGACGTTCGTTTTATTTGATAGTCAGTCTCCAAAATAATAATAGATAAATAAAAACTAATAGTCGAAATTTGATTATATCCGTTAACAACTGCAGTCTTATCAGAGCTTCAAAAATGACTTAAGACTCCAAATCAGTTCCTTAAGTGATATTTAATTTTTTGAAAATTGCCATGTTTTCTTATATAAATTTACACAATAATTTTTCTTTTGGTTCTTTTTACTTTGAATGGTTCTACATGGTGCCTGTCGTAGAGCAATGATCAGCAAACTGGTCTACAGTTCATTCTATAGTCAAGTTAGTTCGTACTTCACCGTAATGGCCGCTATATTGACTATATGCTTGAATAAGTCAAGAACTATGCTATGTGCAGTGGAAAAAATATGTTAATATCACGCAGGAGAATCAAAATCATCAAGGGAAAATATGTGAGATATCCTTGAAGTCAACAACATAACAAATTTAAGTGGCAATGTACAGGCCATCTTACAAGGACATCAAAGAACTCCTGGTCACTGTAAACTCACTTACTGGATCCCTGGAGAACAAATAAGTGGAGATTTTCATTTTTGTTGTTGTTGTTTGATTGATTGATTTTTGTTTTTGATTTTGTTTTGTTTTGTTTTGTTTTGTTTTTACCCGTCTTTTCGTGTTTTTCTGAAATTTATAGATTGCTCTTATTTCCCGAGGGCATTTTTTTTACTTAAAACAATGCCGTCATAATGAAAGGATGGAGCATGCGCAAAAGTTGCTTCCGAATTGATCTAAAGACAAAAATGGCAGCAAAAATGAATGAACATAAATATTGGGAGAGGCTTGTAATTTTCCCTTTCACTACTTGGCAAATGATTCGCTTTTCGAGTTTTATTTCTTGTAAGTCTATTTTTATTTCCTGTTTATATATATATATATATATATATATATATATATATATATATATATATATATATATATATATATATATATATATATATATATATATATATATATATATATATATATATATATATATATATATATATATATACTTACAACATATATAAATGTCTATGATAGGTCGTGGCTGTTACGTGCCTGCTGCATATAAACATTCATACGCCTATAAACACATCTCTTTTAGAGTATTATTTGTGTGTAAGTGTCTGTATGCATGTTTGCATCTGATTATGTATTCTCTGCTGATTTTTTACAAGAAAATTTGAACTCTAAAAGGTCATTCTTTATCGAATTGAGACACAGACTTCCAGTCAACTTGCTGTAAACATGGCGGATTCAAGTTCAAACCTTTGAGGAAACATCTAAATATCATAGATAGCTAAATAATATACTAAGTTCAATCCCGTCCAGTTTAAGGTTAAGTCAGAGAAAACGAGGTGTAAAAAGAATTTTTGCGCCAGTTTTGCCTGAGAGAAGGTCTTACTCGCCTGTCTACCTAAGAAAATCATTATTTAAGAAGTGGTATTTGCTCTATAGAATGTTATCTATATCTTTCCCCCAGCATCTTGAAAAGCATAGCAGGTGAATTATAAAAATACGACTAGCAAATCAAAGGAGAAAAGTCAACTAAATTCTATGAACATATGAGTGGGTCACTACCTGGATTCGCAGTGGCCAACATCAGGAGCTGAATTCAGTATATCCGAAAAAGTAAAATCAAAGTTGCATACAAGAATGAATTATTATTTAAACACATTATATCTAGAGATAGGTTTCAACTGCTTCCACATTAGCAGCTACCGTAACAGTGCCAATATATATATATATATATATATATATATATATATATATATATATATATATGTGTGTGTGTGTGTGTGTGTGTGTGTTCGATCAATTTAGTCTATTTGTCTTTTGGGGTATTTTATGTAGACGATAAAGGATGCAGTGAAAATTGGCTTGATGGATATTAGAGCCGATGAACATTCAAGCCTCAGCTGGAATTCGAACTCGTTTCCCCGATTTAGTTTTACCTTACAAGTCATCTTTACGTTATCCAACATCTCCAAACGAAACGCTACAGAAAGGTTCGGGGAACTTTCACCTCATCTAAGAAAGAAAATGTTAGAAATAGAAAATGAAACTATTTTCTGCAGGAATGATTTCGAGAAATGTAAAATGCCCGGTATGATATGGAGAACGCTGGGTAACTTGACTGATGAACAGAAGTTTGGTTTTGTTATATTTTGCTTTTAGCTTTTGTTTGTGAATCTATTTATTTGTGATAAAAAGTTAATTTTGATTAGATTCGAGCTCAGATATTTGTCAAGTTCGAACTTTCCGAAAATATTCCGTTTCTAGGTGTGGAAATGGGACCACCGAGACAATCTTTTTTCAGAAGTCGCCCGAGGAAATTTTTTTAAAAAATGATCGTGTTTATAACCTAGGGATGGATCCAGGATATTGAGCAGAGGTGGGATCCAAAAGGGAAAATTTATCTTGAAAAAAAGATACACGAAAAAAATTTTCAATTATCAAAACCAAGAAACTAGTATGTGACCCAGCATTTTTCAACCACATAAGTCGTAGCTTATCAGTATTAGAACTGAGTGAATTAAAAAACAAAACAAAGTACCTTACCGTAAAACCAATGAGTAAACAATTTCAAGGATAAGACGAAAGTCGATGAAAAATAATATAATTTCTGTTTTTTAGATTAGTCTATAATTATAGTTTGCGATCATTTGGGGGTTTTCTATAAATGTTTATTTATATAAATATCTACCAAAAATGTTTTACCCGAGCTTGGGGAGCCCTAACTCCCTTCACTGGATCTGCACCTGTAACCTTAGTATTTTTGCTGTTTATTATCGCGGTAATGTGACGGAGGAACAGAATTTACATCTACAATCCATTATCCTTTACTGCTTGACTCAGCCTTTTTTGTTGTACTTGGAAAAAAGGGGTCAGCGTATCGTTTTTTTTAGGTTGGCATGTCCGTGCCTCTCTCATTACTCTGAGTAATTATTCTGAGTTGAGGCTTTCTTTTTACCTTCATCGTCGAACTAAATACCGCGTTCTCGTCTCACATAGTCATATTTTATTGCCTTTTAATAAGACATATTTTCTGGCGAGAAGATCAAACATATGTCTAGATAATCTCACAGAGATTCCAGCGATTTATACTCATCCAAACGCTCTTCCCAGTCTCAACTGTCTCCTCTCCTCGTAAAAGAGCCAATTCAATGTCTTTAATACACCCCCTCGTCTTTTATTCACATTTTCGTAGCATTTCTTTTGGGTATGTATTTTTTGGTTGAAGTGGTTAGACAGGGTCGGTCTGTACTGCTGACTACACAACTTATTTAGATCATCGGTGTCCCTATAGAAATTATTAAGGCGTTTTTTTGTTGTTGTTTTTTCTAATTTTACATCCATGCGAGTGTGTATTAAGGTACCACGTTTTTTTATAGAACGAAGTTTGATCAAAAATGCCAAATAAATTCATACACATACAGATGCACGCTACGAACACACACATCCAAACCTACACATACATACAATATACACAAATACCACATACTCACACACACACAGACTCCTTACTTACATACCACATACTGACATCCACACGTACATATACAGGTCACATGAGCACACACACACGGATATACACCCTTATCACGGTGTGTTATGTCAGCTATTGTCATGCTTTGTGGCTTCTTGGTGGAATTTTCTACCATAATATTCATACATTACCATTAAATGCTGTCCAACGAAGGGAGAAAGTACAGTACACGAGCAACATGGAAAATAATTACAACCGGTCTGGTTAGAAACTGTCACATGATCAACTTCCTATCGCAGCATGCTGTGTTGGGGGTGAACAATTAAAAAGAGTTGATTATCAATTAAGTTATTTCTATCGCATTTTAGTGGACACTGATAACTAAAAGAAGTCCGAAATTTCAAAAGCGCAAACGTGAATGCCGCCGAACGCAAACTAGCATGAACATACATTGTAAATGAAGCCTCTCAACAAAACTTATTTAGAGTGGTATTTTTGATAGGAGAAAAAAACGTTTTTCGCTTTGGTTTTTGTTTTTTCTAGACATAATAAGGAGTAATTGTTTAGATTTACAACCCTTTAGCACGCGTGGTACATACATAGCTAGCCAGCCAGCCAGACCAACCTAAAAATTGAAAAACTTGTGTTGACACTATAGGTGATAGATTTGATTGACTAACAGTGCAGACATATCTATTTTACCATGCAATTTTTATCTTAATTCGCTTTTTCTGTCCATAACCTAGCTCCAACAGACAAAAACGTTTTTTTAGTCATAATGTTTCGTAAGGGTGATGATGATGGAATAAGATGGGGTGTGCATTTCATCTCTTCTTTGATTGATGGTGGTCAGGTTTTTATTTTATTGTCGGTCACTGGCGTCCGAACATCAGAGGACCTGTGAAGGAATGCCTTTTCGAAGTAGATTGTACGAAGAAGAATGACCGGAATCATATCAAGTTAAGATTTATTCATTCGCCATTATACCGTGCACAGTAGGTAGATTGCTCAGGTCAAAGGGTCACGAGATCGTTTTATAAACTGCCCATCGAATTATCTCTGGGTCAGCTTATGTCGTTATCAGTCAAACAATTAGTAGGTCGGTTCTCAAAGTTGCATTTCTGCTTTAAGTAACTTACTACTACTGAGTAGATAATTTCTTGCCTAGGGAGTCAGCTCTGGTCTTTTGAGGCGGCGCCGCCCCCAGATCGGTGTCAGGTGGAACCCTAAAGAGCACATACCTTAGGGGAAAGGTTCGACTGAAGATCCCCTGTAAGTTTTATTTCTCTCCTATTTATATTTATTTGATTTTAGTAAGAAGTGGATTTTACATAATTACACCATTAGTGTTTATGTGTCATCAGGTCATGTGATTCCTCACATGACCTTCTCAATCATCACATGAGCTAAATTACATCATCCAAGATATGCTTGCTTTCTATCATAATTTCAAAATTCCTCTCTGAATTTTTTATGAATAGCTCTTATATTCTCCTGATCCGATCGACAATTTGAACTAAACAGTATAATTTGTTTATACAAATGGATTTTCACTTATGTTCAAGATTTTCATGGTATAAAGTATAATTTTCAAATATACACACACGGTATTTCCTAATACAACTATTCTAATATTGCTTGAACAATTACCACTTTACTCACGTTGTGAGTTGTGCTATCCGGCAGTTGTCTGACATTATCGCAGTATAGCCAGTCCATTGCCATTTAAGTTTTTGTAGCTCTATATATCTATTATTTCATGCTTTAACCTCGGGGGGGGGGTCACTACATTTCAATCATCATCATCATTATCATCATCAGTCTTTTAGCTTCCGTCGTTAAACATAGACCATCCCCAAGATTAACTAGACCTCTCTATCGTGGAAGTCACGGAGCCAGTATTTTCTGAACTTATCTAGTTCGTTACGCCATCTTTTATTTTGTTTGTATTTTTGTGTGTATATATATATATATATATATATATATATATATATATATATATATATATATATATATATATTATAATAGCCGGATATATGGCCAAATGAGAGAAAATGAGAGGCAGAAATAATGTTTCTTTAGTCGTCTAAGTGAAGAAGAGCTGCTTTCCAACCTGCCTACCTAGAAAATCGACATTCAAAATTTTGGCTTTTACCTATCGCTGATGGGAAATATGCAAATACCTCAACTTCCAGAGCCAGTCCAAATTTGTCAGTAAGGCTACGTATGAAATTTCATGAAATTGTGACTGGTTCCTGATTGTGTGCATGTATGTGTGAATGTGTGTATATATATGTGTGTGTGTGTGTGTGTATGTGTGAATGTGTGTATTCAATTTTTTTCAAGATTTTAGACTTGTACTCGGGATGCAATGGCTTTCTTTTGTGCTTTATTTTACTCGAGCAATTTATCATAATTCACTTCCATCTTGTTAAGCACATCGAAGCTTCAGCGTTCCTTTCAGGAGTATCTCCCCTATTCTGTCGACTTCCACAAGGCTGGGCGAAGGTTGAACTCTCCCAGGTTGAACTCAGGGTTTTCCGTTTTCTAGAGAGCCCAGCCTCCGTGCTATCTAACCACAGTGAGCGAGGAGAGAAAAGATTGTTTTTAGCGTGAAATGAACGCCAACTATTTCAGTCGAAATCTCAGTTTTCGATACTGCTTTCTGCTAGGTCACTCTCACCACTGTGTGTGCAACACTAACAGAAAATGCCATTTATAAATGAAGATTGGCAAATGCATTTGTCTAGAGCTGAACCCGGCTTTTTTTCTCACCTGCTTGCATCTCAGGGCTCCGACCCATTAATAAATAAATCAAAAGTTTTTTGATGGGTCAAGTTCGTTCTTTAATCCAC
>OY735201.1:74090343-74202843 GCA_963457665.1 Thysanoteuthis rhombus | reverse complement strand
GTTGATTGGAAGATTTGCATTTTGTATGGAATAGTATTTAATAATGTTTTTATCTCAGATCATAAAATCCTTTTTGGTTTATTTTCTGAGAATGCAAATATTTTTACACACACACACACACACACACACACACACACACACACACACATGTATGTATACATATACGACTCGCTACCAAAAGTTCGGGGACTTTGAACAACGTGTGCACCGAATGTTGACAGACCTTTGCTACCATCTTTTGTGGGTTAATACTTTTTGTGAGTCAGTATGCAAACAGCTAACAAGCTGCGGGGTCACTTCCTTGAGTTCCTGGATAATTTTTTTTTCATGTTTTCAACATCCATGAACTCTTGGATAGCACCAAAACACAAACACATACAGACAGACACATACACACACATGTTTTTGGCGTGAATTAAATTTCTGCCACTTTAAAAGATGAACGGGTTTTTTTTCTTTGTAGTCTCTTGCAAGCTATTGGTTGTAATATTGATCAGTAGTTTGTACATACTTATCTGATATTTCTCGAGAATGAATAACACCTTTCTGAAATCCAATAAGAAATCGTCGATGGAAATGAAGGAAAATGGAGTAGAATCGCCCTCGCTCTTTTTTCCCTGATATATCGCCCCGTCCTATTGAACAGACTTGCACAGTGAGGAGTCCTAGGAAAGTCTGTGTTCATACCTGTCTTTTTCAAGATAGGAAAACAAGCAAGCAGATATCTATCTATCTATCTATCTATCTGGATAAGCATATGTATATATATATATATATATATATATATATATATATATATAGAGAGAGAGAGAGAGAGAGAGAGAGAGGTGTAGATATAGATAGATAGATAGAAAAGAACAGACCCCAAAAGATATGAACAGACTGAGTTACATGCATAGATATGAACAATATGGTAGATAGATGGATAGATAGATAGATAGATAAGAAAAGACTAAAATCAATATGAACAGACTGAGAGGGATACATAGGTATGAACAGCATGATGGATAGATTGATAGATAGATAGATAGATAGATTAAGGTATTGATAGAAATGAATGGACGAGGAAATATCTATCAATAGATAAAAAATCGAATATTTAAAAGATTCATTAATAGTCAAATAGATTAATGTGGACATTTTTAATGATCGAAATTCAGCATCCGTATATTTTAGCGCACTGTCTTACTATTCATGTTGCCGATAAGACAAGATAGATATTGGTAGCAGTGGCGTGGCCTAGTGTCTGTCGTACATTATTAACAGAGCCATTTTTACATACTCAGAGATACAACACTGTATATTACCAAAGATAAATTAAACAGATACGTAGATGAATGGAAAAGTAGAAAGATACATCAGAATAGTCTGAAATAGATAGATAGATAGGTATATAGATAGATAGATCTATTTTCCTGTATACCAAAATGTTTATTTAATAAGTATTTGAAACGAATAGATTTACAATTGCTCAGCAATACTTGCGTGTTCAACTGACTTTATTTAATTGTTTATTGTCGCTGTTTTGTTTGAAGTGAAAACTTCATGTTAAACCCTTCGAACGTCCCTTTACAAAGCAATGATTGGATCGTGTTCAAAGGAAATTCTTGATTAGTTTCCTCTTCTGCAATTGATCTGGACGCCAATATGTAGACATAAAGAAGCAATGACTATTATACCGATTCATAGAACTTTAATTAGGGAGAAATCACTTATAGTGTAGTTGATGTGATTGTGAACAACACTTCATATCAATTTTTGACTAGCATTTCTTTCATCTCGATATTTAGTTGCTTTGAATCAAGATGATATGGCTACTTTTTTGGCATATTGATTCATATACTTTACGTAACAAAACTTTCATTGTGGTCAGTGTGCTGAAGCCTAGATAAAAGCTGAGACTTCGAATACTCTGCTCATTTTGAAGACATTAGCTTCAACATAAACACGTAGACGGAAAAAACGAAACAAGACTTAAATCCAAAATTGGCCAGTTTCCCGTTTCCCCAGATGATTTTATACATATGCTTCTCCATTTTGAATCTCGTTAGACAGTTACTAGGTAAAAATATTTGTAGAATATGTTTTTACATAAGAACCCTCATCCTTATTTAATTTTATGAATCAAACAATAACCTCAATTTCTAATGGAAGAAAAAAGGTTTATATCAGATTTTTCCTCGTTCGGTATTATGACCCAGGCTCACTTTATCCAAACTAATGAGAATAAAGCCTAAAGATTGTTATTGCACTCTTGAGCTTTTCTAATTGGTTCAAGTTCAACGCAATATGAATACAAGAATTTTAGATAACAATACCTCACACTAACCTCTCAAATCACTGTGAAAACATACCGACACAAGACAGTTTTAGGCAAGCTGTTTGCAAATCAACGGGTGTTCACTTGTATTTTTAGATTTCAAAAATCAATCTCTCTTTAAATGGAATTAAGATTATAATTCACTCAACAAGGGAAAGTTAATCATTTCAATCGATTGCATAGAACCAATGTACCTAAATAACGACAATACAATTAGAAGAGCACCCAGAGAGCGTGATCTCTGTTAAAATCATATACTATCTAAGAACTGGATGGAAAAAAAGTTAATAAATAGCAACGATGCATGGGAAGTAAATGTGTGAATTTCGATTTTCCACAATTGTTTTGATATCTATCAATCGAAGAAACATCCTTGGATCTGTTCGATTTGATCTATTCTCCATCCTTCTCACAAAATTTCATCGAAATTCAATTTCGGAGATAATGCGTGGACAAACAGACTTGAATGAACACATATCCATCACCTTACTTCGTTGGCAAAGATTTCTAAAAATTCTCACTCCGATTCCATCTTTTTTCCTTTTTTAGGATCAAGCCGCCAAAAGTTGCCTAAAATGTGTACAAAAAACAAACAAGGCTTGCTGCAACTTCAGCCTTACTTTTATTCTGAAGATGATTACAGCAACTTTTGTACCATATATATAATGAATGAAAAATCATTAAAAAAATGATTTTTTTTCATAAGAACGTATTCATTTATTCGAATGGAATAAGCTCTTAAGCATTTGTTAGATACATTTTTGTCTTTATGAAAGACATGTCAGTTTAGGTCAATCGATAGAAGAGCCGCTTACTAATCACTTAAAATGTTTATGAGTATTCATTTATTGTCAATGTGGCTCAGTTGATAAGAGAGATGCCTACTGATCTCTTGGACATAATTTCATATTACGATATAGAATGTCAACATTGAGTAACTGTGGTCATCAAGCCATAGCGAAGGGTTCTAATAAAAATATTCTTGAGCTATTTTGAACCTCATTCTAACGGGTTTATCAATTACATTTAGATTCTCCAGAATCTAGATTTTTAAAAATTCTATTTTAGACTTTTTCTAGTGGTAAACGCCAGTGATGTCATATTTATTTTTCATGCAGTTTTTAAAAACTTTACTTCAAATTTTGATGCTACGGTTGTTCAATTATTGACAGTAGTGGTGAGTTATATACAGGTTTGGTTCAACAGGTTTGGGACTGGTAAGCAGTTATATGCCCTTGAATTGGGTAAGGATTGTCGTTGTTACGGTAGAAAAAAGACTTGGACTGAAATTCGACAAAAAAAGTCATCAAAAGGACTTCACTTTTTCCTCGTTTACAGATTCGATTAGGACGGATGATGTTTGGAAATAACGATAAGATTTTTGAATGAAATCAGTTTGATAAAAAAAGGAAAATATAAAAAAGAGATCTAAAAAAGATATAATTGGAACAAACTGTTAGCTTTTTCAATTTTACTCTCATGTGTAACTCGTACGACTTGTCACTTCGGTGACGATTATCATAAGTGTACAAATGAAAATTTATGTATGTTAGTTGAGAAATCGCCAGAGTTGATGTCTCGTTTGAGAGGTAATTGAGAAGATTCCAGCCTAAACCCAACAATGCTTTAATGATATCATATCACTTCAATCAATATATACATATGTATTATGCTATTCGCGTACGTGCAAAATAATCAAATGACAATTTCTGTTAGTTTCCCTACTTCTTCTTCCTCATGAGGTCTATACATTCCTCTCGTTTGATTATATCTGTATATACAAGTGAGAGATATTACACTGCACGTGTGTGTCTGTTTGTCTATTTTTCTGTAGCGCTATAGAAACCATCTAAACATGGTCGCAGTCAACCGCATTTGGCATACATATTCACTGGGCCTAGAGGAAGGTTTTGAGGTAAAACGTTTTTAGAGGGATGTTCTAATTACAATGTAACAATAATGCTAAAGTCGTACCTTATGTTATGTTCAGTATACATACATGCATATGGATATCTCCTTATTTCATATATTTATTTATAACTTTTGAGGGGTCAAAAGTGAAGGAGCCTTTCCCTTCAAAGCGTCAATATGAAAGGAAACTTTCCCCTCTCTTTAAGGGGTCAAAAGTGAAGGTAAACTTTTTTCTCTTTTTCAGCATTGAGGGGTCAGACGTAAAGGTAGTTTTCTTTGTTGAGGGGTTAAAAGCGTTTTTTTACAAGCTATTAAATTTCAACCTTTTTTATTCCTTGAATACTTTACCCGGCATAGATGGGTACTTAAGCTAGTATTTTAAGATAAAAGTCCCATGTCAAGAAAAATAGAGCATTGAGAATAGAATGAACCCGTTTTTTTTACTCATGAATATGTAAGGCAAACTATTTAAAAAAAGTGTCACAGACGGACGTTCACGCTGCTTATTACAAGATAGATGTATTGATCTGGTTCCAACGAGAGTCCAACTTTCTGAAGTTGATGAGGTCAATTTAGTTAAAAAGTAAGGATGAACAAATAAAAAGTTTTTAGATAATGACTTCTTCACTACTTCTTTCTGATTATGTGCTTGGATGTGCAGGAGAAATGATGCTTGGTTGGAAAGATCAATTTAACTTTCAGATGATAAGACTCTTAATTAGATTGACTTCATGAGTTGGCTCAGGTAAATAAAAAAGTAAATCCCACTCACCGCTATCTTGCCATAATGAATCTCCTATTGCCAAAAAAAAAAAAAAAAAATCCTCAAAACCTTGTTATTACATGACACGCTACTATTTTGCGTTTTCTGTTTTCTTTTTTTACCTTCGACGTTTCCTGTCTGGCGTAACAAGTCACTTATTAATGTTCAGTTGAATTGAACAAATGAAGGGGTGAATCAAAGCGAATCGGACAATCAATAACATCAATGTGAATTGAAATAAAGAGAGAAAAACAAACTTCCTGTTCACTAGAATAGAAACATCATAAATCAATGAGAACACTTTTTTTTCATTCAATGCTGAGGTTTATGAGAGTTGTTGAGACAAGTAAGATACCGACTGCTTTGCTAAAGCTATACGTAATCTAAAGCTCTGTAATAACTTATAAGAATTGCCTGAAGCGATCATCTTCGGCATTCAACAAAGTCTCCCGCTTGCACACACTCAAAATCAAGTTCAATTCCACAGCATTTTACTTTCTCGGCTTTCTTCTTTTTCTCGAAAGCCAAGTTCAGTCGTCCACCTTTTGAGAATCTTTGTTTCAATCTCAACTCTTCAGTGTAACTCTACCCTGCTTGTCTCTTTTTCTTCCAAGATATTCTCTACTCCAGCCCTTTCAATGTAAAACCATTATTATAAAATTGTGACAGACGGATGGACACGTTGCTCATTATTTAGTTATTCGGAAAATAATGGTCAATTTCAAACGCCAGGTTCATTAATCAAATAATTTATGGTAAGGTTCATTAATAAAATAATGTAAGGTTTTAATGATACAAAATAGGGACCGTGTGTATTCATACAGTTCTACCATCGAAAGGAAAAAGATATTTATGCCTCTATGATAAAACCTAGGATTCCTTTACTCCAGGGGTTCTTTGAATGCATTCTCTGCATCTACTCAGCAACTGAAACTCTTTTGTTTTATAAATTTGTCTAGAAGCTTGTAAAAAGGAAATCATTGAGTGTCAGACCCGGGAAGTATGTTAGATGAGGCAAAGTATCGTAGTCCAAATCGGTGAGCTCTTGCAATGTAATCTGGGTAGCGTAGGTCTGAGCATTGTCGTGAAGCAGAATTGGAGGCCGTAAATTGTCTAATGTTATTTGCATTCGACTTAACTCATTCAGTTGTTAGAAATCAACCCCTGCATCGATGCTCTTGCCAGACTCGAAGAAGCTGATCGTAAACCTCTGTACTATATGGATAATCTTCTGTTGGTACAACTTCGATTTAGGTAAATGCTTGAGTTCCACATCGTCATTGCGCAGATTGCTTGCGATTGCCATAGGGGGTCATCTATTCTCCTCAAGTTGTAATTCGATCAAGAAATGAATCATTTCTGCAATGCAGATGCAGCATAAAAAACACTTCAGATCGATGAAGTCTCTGGTTTCCGTCGAGTTCATGTGGGACCCATTTACTGAGCTCCTTCACTTAACCATTTTGCCTTAGATGGTCCAATTCGTCTGACAGTTTGGCGTGACTTTTGTTCAACCAGCATCTTTCTTTATTCATTTTCAATATCATACTGACTTCCTCTGCCCCACTGATCTTCGAAATTCAAATCTCAACTACAGAATTTTTGAAACGAAGGCTACACTGAAGGATCAAAGGTGTTCTTTCAACTTATTCTAGGCTAGTACTGGAAGATATTTTAGACGTATAATGACCAAGTTTATACTCGTACCGTTTGAAGTTAACTCTGAAAATTACCAGTGATTGCTTGGGGAAAGAGCACATTCTAATCATTAAATCGAGTTATATGTATTGGTAAAACATATTACAGTGATGTTGTAGGATATGATTAAAATTTAGTATCTAAAATAGACCATTATTCTCCGAACAAACTGATATTTATGTAGATGACTATTTTCATGACTTGAATCGAGAAAAGGTCAACCTTACAATGAATCCACGAAGACGATAGGGTTGAACATATTGAACATATGTTTTCTAGTGTTAGAAATGCCGCTAGGTTTCTTTCCTGTCGGTTGTATTGTAAGAGAAAAAATCAATTTAATCCGTTGCATCGAGGTCTTTCATGATAGACAAGACGTTTTTTGCTTCTGGTTTGAAATCAACTAGTTATGACACTTGTTTGTTTTTCCTCCAATATCACTGCACATTCATAAACTTACATACGCTCATAACTATCTATCTCAGTCAATTCATATCTACTTCTCTATCCATTTATCTAAGTTCAAAATTGTTCGAATATGGACCAATCGAAGCCTTCGTATGACCAATATCTTTTGGCAGCATGTCGTATTGCGGTTTAACAATTAAAAGATTGAGAAAGAGGTGATCAATGAATAAGTTACTTCCCTGGCCTTTTGTTGGGGCGTGATCACTGAAAAAGACCAAATTGAAAAAAAACAAACCAAATGACCAATTTAGTATAAACTTACATTAGAAATTGCCCCCGTCCCCCACTAAAAACTTATTTTCCTCTTCGAAGCGAGGATTTTCTAAAAAAAAAAGTACTTTTTTCTAGATATGACAAAGGGTGAATATTCAAAATTTCAGTCCTCTAGCTCAGCTGGTGCAGCCTGTTTGTGTGATAGATACATACATGCATACATGACCAGCCAGACTGACCAATTTGTAAACTGGAGAAACCAACGTTGAAATTTTTATTGGCTGTTTGTAAAACAACGAATGAAAACAAAATGGAACAGGATTGAACTTCGGAGAGTTACAGACAAAAATCAGAAACAAGCCTAACTGCTTCAGGGTCAAACTCTACTCTAAACTATTTCTGCCATTAATCCGAATTTAAAAGAAATGTCCTCCCTACATACACTATATTGTGTTGCTAAATTTCAAGTTTCTACTTCAGATAACAAAGAAAAGTAAAGAGAGAAAAAGGAAAAACAGATCTTTCACCCTTTTCTATGACTGATTGATTGCGATGATGAAGTCAACTCTCTAGGAGTTTGACAATAAAAAGGCAACAAATATTGACACATTACATAGAATAATTCAATATTTATTCGCATAGCCTTTAAAGGAAAGGCAGCTTCCAAACTTAGACGTTACTCGGTTTCAGCTGGTATTTAGCCTATTATTCTTGACAAATTACTTTCAGATCAGCAAGATTTCCTGGACTTCCCTTTATGACTCGAATTTTTAACTTTAGCTCTTGTCATGAATTCAAAGGATTCAAGAAACATTCCATAACTTTATTATTCTTCTACAACCATTTTGTTCTGATCTGATTTATCATTGTTCTGAATTGGCCAAGCATCGTGATAACTTCAATGCTTTGGCAGACGATTGCCGTTGCTCCTCCGAAATATGTTGATGTATTGTACTGACAATCTTGACATTCGAGTGCCAGTTCAACTCAAAGAAAAACAGCTCCGTACCATTATGATACATCCACCAAACATTATCGTCGGAATGTTTGGTTCGCAGAGTTCTTTCTTCTCCATTTGTGATTCCAGGTATTCCGACGAAATGATCCTGTTTTGGTCTTATCAGACATCACAGAATTCCTGGATGACGTAAGCTTATCTAAGTTCTCTTTAGCTAATATCAGTCGATCTGGAAATATTAAGGCTTCAGAAGTGTGGTCTTTCGGGTTTTTTCCGGAATAATAGCCTACATTCCTGAACACACTTTTGATAGTGTTCTTGCACTTCTCAGTGTTTCAATTTTGACGTTATATAAGTATGGTAATAATGACTCTTTGCAATGTATCGGATACTTTTTTACTCACAATACATACACACACACACACACACACATATATGTATATATATATATATACATATATATATATATATAGAGAGAGAGAGATAGATATGTATATATATATATATATATATTGCTAGGCTCAGTTTGGTACGGGACACTTATTCGCTCTCAAATGCTGAATACAATAACCTCAGTCACTCATCAGGCCATCTCTCTCTCTCTCTCTCTCTCTCTCTCTCTCTCTCTCTCTCTCTATGTATATATATATATATATATATGTGTGTATGGGGTGTTTGCGTATGTTTATGTATGTGAGAGAGAGAGATAGCGAGAGAGGGGAAGAGAGAGAGAAAAAAGTAAATGTAAGGATATAAACATACATGCAGTGTATGTGTGCAGCGTTTGCTTGTGTAAACAACCCCTTTTAGAATTCGACTCATCTTTATAACCTTGCCAATAAATTCATCTTCTGTTGGATATCTTTATACTCTGCACGTATTTCTATTTCGCAAGAACAATTTTCAGATATTACTATTTCATCGGCTATTTGTCTGCCTTGATGATTTTTTGTTTGCTTTTAACGAGGCAGAAGAACAAGAACTTGAAGGAGACGAAAAAAAGAGTTATCGATGGCCTAACAGTTAGCAGCACGGAAAATGGAATCACAAACTCCGGCTAAAACAATCTGTGTTCACGTAGCAATAATGCTCTTGGAAAAAGCCAGTATTCATCTTTTCCCCAATTCCTAGGTATGGGTCAAATAGCAAAACAAAGTTAGTCCAAACATTCATCCAGCGCTATGAGAGTCTGTAAACGGACAGAATAGTTAACGGGACCATGGTGAAGCCACGAGGGTCCTGGCAAGCTGAAAGTGGATTATAATAAATGCTCATGAAATGACTTTGCGAGACTACCGATATATAATTGCAGGGCTCATCCGATCCGTCTTAAAAGGATAGCCCACCATTTCCAATTTCGGCTACGTTGTTCCCGAAGTGTACATTTCGATGGTATCACACAGACGCAGTGCACGTGCGTCGATACAATCTCACGGTGCTGCAGAAAGCCCGTTGTGATTCGAATTGGTCACTGATATCTAAACAATAGATCTGCTCGGGTAAACAATGCATCAATGGAGAGATGGAAGTTGTTTCATATCTGAAAACTTGATATTAGAAATTTGAAAGTAATCCATCTTTATTAATGCATCTCTCTTCAAATGCACAAGTGCTATTAAGCTCTCTAAAAATACGTGCCAATACCCCTCTTTCTCTCTTTCCATCACTCTCTCTGTGAGTGTGTATCTTATTCCAGCATACCCACACATACTCACACACTCCCAAGTGAGTAGTTTGACCCCTTTTCTCCCAGTCATATTTAATTAAAACATATAGCGACCAGTCCGCTACTCATAACGGATTATCTTATTGATTAACCCTTTGAAGCCAGGCAGTTTGAAACTTTCAATTGCTTTCTCCGGGTTGAGGGTGGCCTGTTGACCTCTAATTGCTCCTTTTTCCAGCTTGAGAAAACAGTACAGAGACATACACAGACATTTTCAAGTAGACACTCACATATAGCACGTACACACACAAAAGCATAAAACATGTGCCTACACATACGATGCTTAAGAGAAGCTCTAAATGTATTGGCCTTGCGCCTCACTTTCTAGCATCTGTTCACTTTGATTTCTCGGTCGAACAACCTTTTTGCACGATTACATCCATTGTTGTTTTTTTGCACTTTATTTTGGCGCTTATTCAGATTTTATGAGGGGAAGCTAACCGTCATTAATGAACGTTAAACGGTGAAGCGTTTCACCGACAAACTAATTTTTCTTTCCCTTTTCTGTTGCTTTGGTTCATTTCTTCTCTCTTTCTGCAAATCGACTCATTCAAAGAGCCAAGTAGATGACATCTGCGTGCCAACGATCAGAATTGTTAACTCGGTTGTGTTGGACTTGTTTTACAAGAAACAAATGAATCAACTCTTCCTTTCTTCTTTACCTTACTCGTTTCTCTCGCTTATCTCTCCGTTTCGCTCTCAAGTCTTGACTATCAGGCCACCGAACACTTTTCTCGTTATAGACAAGAAACACTGATATCCTTATCGAAGTTTTTATAAAAAGAAGTCAATTTATCTCTACCACACGTGTCTATCAGTGTGTCTGTCTCTCTGTCCAATCGATACCTACTAAAGTTCTCAATTGATTTCAATGATATTTTCAGGAAAGATTAGTCAGTTACATCTGCTTATCGTAGCTCTATGTCTCCACAATATCTCCAAAATTCCTCAATGAAATTTTTATATATATATATATATATATATTTTAATAGGAGCAGTTCCAGGGGGTTTTTTTTCGATTGAGAAATATTCTTTTTTTCATAAATTCATGTATTCACTCATGTTTGTCCTCACAATATCTCCTAGAGTTCTCAATGGATTTCACTGATATTTTGTGGAAGGATGGGTCATGGACCAAAAGAGAATTCATTAAATTTGCAGGGTGGATTGATTCATTTACAGTTTCTTCATCTGCATCATAGCTTTATATGAACTGATTTTCATTCAGTTTTTAGTGACAATGGCACTGGCAGTAGTACGCACTGTTTTGTAGTTGCATAAATACAGACGGTGTATCTGTGAGGCTTTGCATTGTATCAAAATAACATTTGTACGAAGTTCTTCTTCTCTCTCTTTCTTTCGTTTCTTCCCAAATTCGTTCTCTCTTCTCTATTCTTATTTCTTTTGCCTCGTTTTGATTCACCCTTTCCTTTCTTTCAAATCCTCCCTCCTCTTACCATGCGATATCTTTCACTTCCATTTTTTTGTTTCGAATTGCCTGCGTCTCAGCAATCTCTCTTTTTAACGTTCTGTGACTCACCCCCTCTCTCTGTCTATCTCTTTATCTATCCCTCTCTCTCATTTTCAGTCGTTTATGTAACTCACGGTATCATATTTAGGATCCACTCTCTTTCAATCTAATGATTCCATTTATAGCAAAAACAAAAAAACAAAAAAAAAACATTTTGACGTTTGGGAAAAATGAAATAATAATCAATGTTATATTTTTGTGCAGACTGCATTGGGCTGTTCTTAGCCAGGGTTTGGTCTTATCTCATCGCTGTCCATTGACTATACAGCTTCTCCACCATTATTCAACTTCACTTATTTCTTGTACCAACGAAGTCATTTCTACAGGGGGGAATTGATGATTTAGCACTTGAAATTGAAAGCTTTTTCTTTACCAAGTTGCTATGTTCAGTCTATTTGCTATGCATCAGATACAAGAAAGGGAGTGATTGTCAGAGACCAGGAATTAAAGCAAACGTTATTGACATAATACGCCTATTATATCTATAATTCCTTCTTTTCACATGTGCTTTACCCCCACGTTTGGAGAGAAAAAAATTATTTTATTGAGCAAAAGTGGAAAGTTGAATTGAATTTTATTACTGAAGATATACAACAGACATTTTCGACACTGAAGAAACATAGAAACTAAAGTGCCGTCTTTGAAACAACGTTTTTTCCAATGAGTCACGAGTCTCTAGTATATCTTTGCCGGATAATTATTCCGGTATGATTAGAAAATACTAATCGAACATTTTTAGTAATGTTGATGTTCATCAAAATATCACTGTCAAAGTAAGACATACTATATTCAATGTAAGCAAATGTTCTTCATTAACAAATAGCTTATGAATTACTTTCATTATTGGTGATACATTCAAAGGACATTTTTGAAATCAAGCAGATAAATGTGAGACATTCACCTTATTATGCCTTATATCTACATTATTTAGTTTCTTTATGGCAAAATAAAGAAGTTCACTTCATTGAGGCCTTGTAGGAGCTTTATTCAGTTGTTTTATTGTAAAGTAATGCCCATGCGTGGCCAAGAACATCATCTAGTGATTAAACGTCAATAAAGATGTGAAACTGAGCTGTGTTTCGTTGGCCTATGATTTGCTTACTGGTAATAGCATACGTGCCAGACTTTGACTAGCACAAATCTGTAAGATGTTTGGGCAATATAAGATGCTGTTTTTTCATGCCAACAGAACTTCTTCAGGTTGTCAACAGTCATCATCATCATCATCATCATTATCATCCTTTTAATGTCTGTCGTTGGACGTAGACATTTCACATGATTCGCCAGTCCTCTCTATCATGAGCGTCACAGAGCCAATACTCTCTGAACTTGTATACTTCGTCACGACATCTTATATTTTCCCAGTCATAGTTTCGCATGTGATCTCTGGGAATCCATGTTGTGAGTCGGGATATCCATCGATTGTCTGACATTCTTACAACATGACCAACCCATTGCCATTCTATCTATCTATCCGTCTGTCTGTCTCTGTCTGTCTGTCTGTCTCCATATATATATATATATATATATATATATATATATATATACTATCCATATTGATGTCCCAGACTGTTTTTTCTCTAATATACTGTGCTGTTTTGCGATCTCTCCATCTGATCTTCAGTATGATTATCTCATGTGCAGGTTTCATGGTTCTGAGTTTGAGGGTCAATCTTTTGGTTAGGTTTCAAGTTTCAGCTTCATAAGGGGCTAACGAGTGGATACATTGGTTGTAGACCTTCCTTTTAAAGATTGATGAGATTTTCTTGTTCTTAAAAGTTGGGACTGCTCCAGCGAAAGTTAGCCTTCGTTGTGAAAAACCAACATCTTTATTGCTCATGCATCTTATAAATTTGCGGTAGTCAAAGTCTGGTACCGGTATGCAAATCATAGCCAACCGGTACGCAGTTCAGTTCGACATCTTTATCACGGTTAAATACTAGAATCATCCGAACATTTGGGAGGTGGGTTGGTAGTTTATATAACTTCGTTAGAAAAGATTTGGCCGTACATGCCGTTGGATATAGTATTTAAAAAGTCGAGCAGAATGAAGCAAAGAATATTTCCTTTTTTTTTTTTGGCTTTTTGGCTTTTTTCTCATCTATTTCTTCTCTTCTACTTTTTCTTACACCGATTACACCATGTCAGTATTCTAATAGTATTTTTACTCTAAGGCACACATTGTTAGCCAAATTTGGCCTATTATTACGATTGGCCTGTAAAATCATGCCTTATCATTAGGTATCCGGATCGAAGCAGCTTTTCAGGTGATCAATCAGTTTGTCCAATCACCGGAAGGAAAGAACGTTGAAACAGATCGAAGTCATGGGCGGAACGATGCTGAAAGCAAATAGTTATGTTGGCAACGCTAATGATTACCTTTTACGCACCCAGCTAGTTCATTTTAGCTTAAGGCTTTTGATTATTGCCCTTGCTTCCTCCATTATGTTTTCAACTGATACCCCGACCAAGCGGTAAACGTTGAAATAAATACTCAAGTTAAACGAAGTAGAGTCTAAAATGGAACGCCCCTAAGGAAGAGATCGGAATTAAACACCTGATTACAGCTTCACCTTTCTCCGTAGAATTCAGCTATTGAATACGGAAATAATTGCTCTTAAAGAATCCTCCAGCCTAGAAAGAGGATTCTCCAAAAGGGGTATTTTTTCTCACTCACTATGGGAGATCATAAGCATAACAATTCCGAAAGTCATTCTTCGGTGGGTAACGGTTATCCATCTGGCAAAGCAGGTACCATCCTGGATAAGAGATATTTCAAAATCATTTCCATCCAAACATTTCATTTCATTGAAATTCCAAACATAAAATCTGCAAAAATACGTTTCAAATATCCAGATATTTTTCATGAAAAATGAACACCTCAAATTTGGAACAAGATCTTGCTTTATTACATTTTATTTATGCCAACAGCAAGGGTTCCAACATAATGACTATTTACCAACAGACCAATTTCAATGTGTCTCTGTTTATTACCTGTTTTTTAGTTCGGTAGATCGGCATGTTAACATAGCCCAAGCCTTGAGTAACAGCTTTGATCGGTCTGATGTCTTTCTTAGTGTAGTGTTCGTAGCAAGTATGTTCTGTTGGAATAACGGTTTAATCTATTGACCAACCCCTTTCTTAAGAGAAGAGAAGGAGAACCAGATTCTGAAGGGTTGTTAGAGAGGGACTTTCATTCTTACAGCTATTACCCATTGCTGGGATCGTCTTAAAAACATAAAAGATGAGCTATTTGCTGTGCTGTACTTAATGAATGCTGGGACATATCCACTTGCCAGTGGGCGCTCATACTGCACCCGTGGGAGACTGCTCTTCAAACTATCGAAGCCTTTATAGACAAACATTTGCTCTTTATCTTCCCCATTTTTCTAGACACTTTTTGTGTAAGGATATACTGAGTGGAAGAGATTTCATCTTCATACGATCAAAATGTTATCATCAAAATTATATTTGTGCGTAAGGCCACTTTCAATGTCCAGTACCAGTGACATTATCATGAGAACTTCTCTGAAATTTCATTTCTTTCCTATTCATTCACTAAGAACATTTTCGGTCACTTTTCTCTTGTTTTCCGTTTGGTACCCTTTCTTGAAAGTCCTATTCCTTTTTTCCCCGAGAATATAAGATTGTTATTTATACACAGAAAATTTTCAATGGCCGATATTTCGCGTCATTGCCGCTTCATATTATTTCTCACCATATTTAGCCCTCCTGAAATTGTAGGATTAGCTCTCTCTAATATCTTGTCAAAAGGAAAGCAAGTGTTGTATCACACAAATGAATTTGAATCAGTGATTCTTAAAAGGGGCACTTAGCTCCTTGGGAAGGGATTCTCAAAAGGTAGGAATTTTAGCCAGGGGAGGAATCGGGGAGAATTTTAGTAAGGGGAGGAAAAAACGATGATGAAAAAAAAAAAAACAAGATGATAATTCAGAATAGGTTGAGGGATCTGGGATTGCAAGAGGAGGAATGTGACTCAGGAATTCGAAACCATAGAATCCATTAAAAAAAATTAAATACCAATGAGCTGGTCATGTTGCAAGAATGGCAAACAACCGATAGACATCACGACTTACAACATGAATCTCCACAGATCACATGCGTAACCGAAGCCAACAGAATACAAGATGGAGAGACGAAGGAGACAAGTTCAGAAAGTATTGGCTCCGCGACACCCTTGATAAAGAGGTCTGGTGAATCTAACGACGGACGATAAAAGGCTGATTACGATTGTGGGCGTAGTTCAGTTAAAAGGCTATTAAATTGTAGATTAAAAAGTTCGAGGCGATTTCGTTGATGAGATTGCACTCACTTCAATTGCTTCAGAAAAAATCCTGGTTTCTTGACGGAGAAAAAAAAAATTGTAACAAATTCTAAAATCTACCTGAGCCTCGAGACAAACAGCTGCTGGTATATTAAGCGATTAAATGTTAGTGTCGCGAACTTGTAAACAGTATGGAGTGGTTAATATTCTATTCGGTGAGCGTGTACTTCTCCAACGTCGTACATTAACTAAAAACTGAATAAAAAAATCAGTTCACATACAGCTAATATTTAATTATTTTTTTCAATAAAAAATCATCTTTAATTTATTTTTGAATGATAGATTTTAAGCATATGAAAATTTGGTTAGGAGTTTGTATAGTGGTAGAATTCTTTTCGGATGTATGTACGTATGTATGTATGTATGTATGTATCTCGATATGTATCTATATGTTTATCTATCTATCTATCTATCTATTCATATGTACGTGTGTATATAATTCAAAATGTTTATATCTAACCATCTAGTTTTCTGTCTGTCTGTCTATGTATCTCGATCTGTTATACATATATATATATACATATATATATATATATATATATATATATATATATATATATATATATATATATATATATATATATACATTACCGCACTTTGAAATGTAGCTGCCAACATCTCCATATGGTGCTGCAGTTGCATACCAACTGACACTAAACGGAACATTCCGAACATTCTCCGCTCAAGTCAATCAGCCGTATCGATTTTACCAGGAATTTCCCCTCCCTTCCACTCTCCTCCCTTCTACCCTTTCCTCTCCCTTCTACTCTTTCCTCTCTCATTTTTCTCTCCTTTTCCTTCCCTCTTCCCTCTCCCTCACTCTCTTTCCATCGATGCACTCCAACGCCTCATTCCAGCCAAATCATTTTTTGACTTTTTGCCAAGATATTTTTCGTGCCTCTTCCTTTCGACTTTAGATAATGTGATCTGACAATGGTTCTCATTTTCTGGTTTTTGTTTTGTTTTCATTGAATGGATCATGTGGTATATGTACTTATGTAGATAGTGCATATGGTATGTGTACCCACTCTTGTTTGTCAGCTATCCACATATCTCCAAGAGTTCTCAATGCATTTAAGGATATTTTGTGGAAGGGTTCAATAATGGGCTAAGGAAGAACTGTTTAAATTTAAGGGCAGATCCAGGAAATTCTTCACACCGTAGTTATATATCTTTACAATATCTCCAAAGGTTCACAATGAATGACCATGATATTTTCTGGGAGTGTAGGACTTAGGGCAAGAAAGAGTTGGTTAAATTTGGGGACAGATCCAGAATCTGTTTTTATTCCATTTCCTCTCATATATATATACATAATACCTCTAAAAGTTCTCGATGAAGTTCACTGATTCTTTGGAAGGGTTGGCCGTAGGCAAAAGAAAGATTATTGAAATCTGCTGGAGGATCCAGGACTTTTTTGCAGTTACCTACCCTGCATCGTAGCTATATAGAGACTGATTTTATTAAATTTTCCATTATTGATATATGCGTTGGTAGAAGTATGCGCTCTCAGAGTGCTCTCTAATTCCTTCCTTTTTGTTCCTGATTTTATCTACTTATTCTTTCTCCCTTACACTTTTTATTCTTATCTCGCACTTGATTGCCAGTTCACATATGTCGAATTCCAAGCATTCCCCATCCCTTATTTCATTTCATTTAGTAATGCAAAAATAGTGGAATCTTCCTCTACATTTTCTGCTTTCATCTGCCCCATTATCTCGTTCATTGACTGGCATTTAAATAGATTCAGCATCATCATCATCATCATCATCATCATCATCATTATTATTATTATTATTATCATTATTATTATTATTATTATTATTATTATTATTATTATTATTATTATTATTATTATTATTTGTTCCCTGATTTGCTATTTCATAGGATCATTTACCGAGCCTTTTACTCGAGACCTATTGTAAATAAAGGTTTCACTTACAGAAATTATTGAGCATTTTTTCTTCCTTTTGTCTCTTCTCTCTCTTTTTCTCCGGCTTTTCCCTCCCTTCCTTTACCTTTTTTCTCTCCAATCATTCTTTGTACAATACCCATTGGGTCCCGACAGACATGAAAATAAAGGGATTTAAACAAATACAAAATTCAAGAAACATAAGGACTCCTAAGTTGGGTATAAAGTTTAGACGGGAGATTATTATATTGAGAGAGTTTTTTTAACTATGTAAGTAGAGCCCATCAGCACGATCTGTCGTAACTCAGATAAAGATGGATTTCCTGTTTTTTCTTTAAGGTGTGCATGAGTGTTTTTCTTTATCATTCTTAGTGTCTTCAACACTACTAGGATATTTAAATACCATAGTCTTGCAATTGTTATTTCAAATACTTTTGCCAAGATATTTTCATCAGATTGGATGGTCATGTCTACAAGATAGAATTTATCATCTTTGAAATATTTTATTACTATGTATGGTCAATTGGCCTGTATAGTGCAGTCGGTATATAAGGTAAAGTCAAAGCAAAGTAACACCTCTATCTTCTAGCACAAGAGGTGGTTTGTGCTTATACCATTTTCCAATGTGGGGTAGGTTATAGTCTTGGCATACCTTCCAGAGAAGGTATTGTCCCCCCATATCATTTGCCATATCGTTGCATAAAATATGTGCTGGGTAAAATGTTGTTAACTGGCTTTGGTTTTGAACAGCTGGAATAAACCCATATGTTTCCGGTTCCAGAACTTCGCAATAAGTGTTGGGTCACATTTTTGTCATCAGGGGTCTCAATGGGCCATGTATAGTTTTTTTTTCACACTTGTTTACTATAGACAGAAAATAAGGGTCAAGACAGAAAGTAAGGGTCCAGCTTAGATTGCTAATAAAAAACAACAAGATTTTTGTCGGGAATAAAGTATTAATACCTACTTTGGCCTTCACTGTTTAACAAATTTTAACCTGAGAGAACAAAATAATCTATCATATGTTTGGTGATAGAATCTGACCACGGCTGCGTTTGTTGAGAGGAAAAAGGGAAAAGAAGGGCATACAATTTGATAACGGCTTTATTACTGCTACTTAACACTTGTGAAGCTTTCACCTGGATAGAAGGAAAAAACACCGGAAACTTGTTGAAAATTCATTTTTTATAAGGAATGTTTGTGCCCTTCGTGAGAAAAATGAACGACGGAAATCCTGGTATGAAAATTAGTTTTTCTAATGTTTAGAACCGAAGATTAGCTAGAGTATGACCTCTTGTGACCTCGAATGATTCCGAAGGTTAGCCTATGTGTGGATGTGATTTTTATTGATTTCCCATCCTTCGTATCAGGTCAATCGACCATGCAGTTTTTGTGGAGAGGAGGCTCGAACAAACAAACAAAAGATTCCAATATATATATATATATATATATATATATATATATATACTTATAAAATCAACTTTTCCACAATATTCTGTCAGATCTACATCTTTTCCCCTCATATATATATATATATGCATATATATCTAAGTGTGAGTATGTGTGTGTGTGTGAGAAATTTTTAATCATTTTCACGTGTTTATTCATGTTTCTTATTATTTCAATGTCATCATAATTATGAATATAATTAATTTAAGCAATTCAGTACTGTAAAAAAAATGCTACAATAACTGATTTACTCCTGTTGGTCTCTACTTTTATGATTGATCAAGAATATATGAAGGATATCTAACTTGGTTTGGCGCTAGTGAAAAAAACTTCAGTCACGGGGCAAACCCTTCAAGAAAGACTAGGGAAGAATTATGAACTTTAACGAGCCTTTTTGCTTGATAGAAATCCTAAGTATTGTTGACTATTTGCCTGAAATGTTCCATGCAGATTGGGACATTTTATTAATGTAACACAGTATATGTAGTAATATGCCTGACTCGGCAAAACGGCACCAGTTGCAACAGAATAAGTTCAAAATGATGGCTGCATCACAATATGAATCCTGTGCCCCCAGGTACTTGTTACAGAATTTCTGTTTCGAGACGACGCTTGTATAGAACAAACACAGGCTAGCGAGGGTTCGATAAGGGTTGTTGAAGGTTGATTATCCGCTAAGTAATTCACTTCAACACCTGCCTTCTCAATTCGACGGCTGGCTGCACGTTATCATGTAGACTTACTTATTCCTTCTCTCTTGCAATCGGTACTCACGTTATGTTAATGGCTCACTTTTGCCTTCTCTCTCAGCTACATTGAGATATGTCAGCTGCATGCCATAACATACGAAGAAATGAGGTCTGATACATTTCAAATTCAACGATATTTTCATTTTTTATTTTGAATATTCATTCTTAAATTTTTCCTTATTCTTAATCATTTGGAGATTTCGCAGGTACAGGAAAGAGGAAGCTGGCTTTGATCTTCTAGTGTGGGATATAATCATTTAAGGTTCTTCCTGACCCGAGACGGAATCTACAGGACTTATAGGAAATATCTCACCGAAGAAAAGCGGCTCGCATCTCTTTAGAGTCATCGAATGGTGAAAAATCCCGTGAACGTCAGCTCTACAGCTGGGAATTCTACGACTGAGCTTCTGTCGAAATAATTCCTATGATTAACCAAAATAGTGGATTCGTTCCCTTTTATGAGGTTTCTAACGGTAGATCGATTAATCATTCCCTGACAGTCGGGAATGGCACTCATTTCATTAGTCTGAGCGGCTAAGGAACATATCGGTTTATCGGGTTTTGTAAATCCTAGCATAATGAATATTAGTAGGTTCGTACCAGAAATAACTCAGAACGATGACCGACTAATCAAATTTTGACAGCCTGGATATTGTATCTTACTTCCTTCGATTCAACTGCCGACAAATATTTTCGAATCACCCCTAAATGGGATGAATCTAATAGTTTCCAGTCTACACGGTGGCTCGATATGTATGCATCTCCCTATCTTTCTAGTTGAATATAATTCCAGTAGATTAAGTTAATGATTTATTACCTCGTTCTTTGAATAGGATATTTGACTAGTCTGAACGCAAAACGGCCCCTATTGCTGTCTTGCAAAATCCAAGTTACTCAGAATAAGGGGAATTCAATTTCAACACACTACAGACGGTGGAGTTTATGACTAGATCAACGGCTATTGTATTATTTAAACATATTTATTTGTTACATAATTAGGGTTAAGATACCTTTCATGAATTTTTGTATTTTTTTCGAAGATGAATAACCATACCAGGAAAAGCGTTGTGCACGTGTTCTTAAAACAACATAGATGAAATTACTCAGTAGTTCATGAAATAATGTTCCTTATGTTGATCTATTTCTTTGAACAAAGTACTAAGAATCATGCAGGTATTAAATAACGAAGGTTACGCAATCACTCACTGCTTGTCTATCCATTTGTCCATGCAATATCTCCAATAAGTCCTAAATGGATTTCCAATGATATTTTATGGAAGAGTGGACCGTGGGCCAAGGAATAGTTGATTAAACTTTGGGTCGTATCCAGAACGTTTTCCTATTTTGCTAATTTTCTTCGCATTCCAGTCGTAATAACAAAATAATAACAAAGTTATTTAGTTAAAGGGAAATAATCAAGATTGAAATGGGTCAAGATTCAAAGAGATATCCCTGATGAATAATCATTACAAACTTTTGTCACAGCAAATTCTTGGATCTGTAATCTGATCGTTCAGTTTTAGTGACAATGGCGTCAGCAGAGGAATGTGCCCTCTGAGTGCTTTCTTGCGTGACATCGTGTCAATGTTATATACATCTTTAGATCCGAAGAGGACTTCCGGCATTGGCTCGAAGCTGACGGCTGTATAAAGATTAACAATGATACGCGATATATTTCTGTGGATACGATCAGTATCGACCCTTTTCGAATACAAGGCAACTTCTAGAATAACTTAAGGAATTAGAAGGCTCTTATGGGAAATCGCAGTCGATGGCTGTTTGGTTTGACATGTGACTCTCATATATTTTTAAAGATCTTTCAGGCAATGGATGAGTGGAGGTATCAGGTTGTTGTTTGTTTTTTTTTTAGTAAAATAATCTTCTATTTTCAAAGAAGCATGTTTGCCAGCTTACATCATACGGCTGGCAACTAAGATACGTTTTAAGCATCTATGCTGAACTGCGAGGGGAGTCATTAGTTCTTTTTCGTAGTTGCAAATTTACTGCAGTTTCAAACCATATTTACTTCTGGCAGTTGACCTCGAGATTATTTGTCATATAGACAATACTGCTCATTTTAAATTCTATCTATTCTCATAAGAGATTTAATTCTATACTACCATTCAAGATTCCACAATTCCGACCCTAATTCGTATATTCACATGCTTGTAAAATCGACACCACCTAAGGTGTCACACTAGTTCTACATGTTAATTGCACTAGAACTCACATCATGGAATAATGATATCGGTCAATATGGGAATCACAAACGGAATTATTCTGATATTTTATAATGATGGACTTCATATTTAAATCACCCACTCTTCGGTGATCCTTCCACATCCAGTTATAACATGAATTATGGCTAATGGTTGCAATATCTTAATTGAATCCACTATTTAAATGGTTTAAGAACTCTTTGGAGATTATTTTCATTTGATCAGTGACGGTTGATTTATTCATCTATTTTTATCATCACAAATTTCCTCACGCTGTCAAAAAATGACGGCAATATTTAAGTGAATTTGCAAATAGCAAAAACATAATGTTGCTCTTCATTTTCTTGTTTGTTCCATACTTCCTGGATATCAAACTAGACTAAAGGTAAAATCATTTCAATAATTATGGAGTTCTATCAATCAAGTTTAATGTAACATGAAATTCTATTTCTACTGCGTCACCAAATGCGTACATTATATAAACCTGGATGAAATGTTTGTCGTCCCTTCTTTGTATAACTATAGAAAAATGACACCCACACACGCGATATATATATATATATATATATATATATATATATATATATATATATATATATATATATATATATATATATATATATAGTCTATAATTGAACAACCGTAGCGTTAAAATTTGAACTCGTGTAAAAAAGAATGCATTGGAGAATAAATACGGTCGGTTAAATTCTATTTACTAGTATAAATACTCTCCTTAAGGGGCGGATTAAATTGCTGTTCAAAAAGGAAATAGACGAATAAATGGAAATCAGATAGCATTTGATTTAATTAGTTTTTAAATTAAAGTCCTCAAAATTTAAAATTGATTTAATACCACCATTCACAGTGTATGAGAAAAGGGGGGGGGGTAAGTGTTAAAAAAGTGGAGTGAAAATCTAAAAAATGACATTCATCTAATGAGAAAAAAAGGGTCGTTATTAAAAAAGGGTCTTGGGTTGAAAATGGGTGTTAATGTAAGAAAAGAGAGGCAGCACTGATGTTGAGAAAAGAAAGGAGCTAATGTGAAAAAATTATAGAAAGTTTAAAGGGGGAGGTATAATGTTAAAATAGGGTGTAATATTAAGAAAAAGGTGAGTAAAAGGGGATTATTGTAAAAAAGGGAGTAATGTTGAAAGGCTAATGTTAAAAAATTGGGCAAATAGTTGAAAAAAAGAAAGGGCATTAGATGTTGAGGCTGAAAATGGGAAGGGGTTAATATCAGATAGGATGGAAGTGAACGCTCCCTCTTGATATTGATCCCTGAAAATGAGAAAAAGATTCCACTCTGTGATTTTCAAAGTTTCCATTTAATCTTTACTTTTAGAAATGAAAATAAACGTTCCATTGCTACAATCGAGAGAGACATTTCGACCCCCAGAAGTAAAAAAAAATTCCTTTGGATTTCGACCCCTAAAAGTGGAAAAAAATCTTCACCAAAATTTTGACCCCTCAACTTTGACCACTAAAAGTAAAAGAAATTCTCTCGAGTTTGTGCCTTGAAAATGAAACAAATCACCTTGCATTAAAAAGCGGAAAAAATTACTTCTCAATTTGGACTCCTAAAAGTGAAAGAAAATTATTTTGACCCCTACATGTAAAAAAAAAATCATCCCTCATTTTTCCATCCATTTAAATAAAAACAACAACCTTGGTTGAAACCCCTAATAGGAAAGAAGAGTAAGAAAAATCTCCCCCTCAATTTGTAGCCCTGAGAATGAAAGAAAAATCGCCCCAACATCAAAACAAGCTCTAATCAAAACATCAATGTTCAAGATAAAACCAATAAACATCGGGATATGAAATATGTTAAAAATAGTTTTGTTTCTTTCTGAATGGAGAGCGCAGCGTATGTCACATTTTCATCTCCGAGGATTGAGTTGACAAAAAAGAATTCAAAACATTCTTTTGTTACGCACTCAAAAAGTATTTTTACCATTTATAAATAATCACGTAAACAGACCCCCTCCTTGCATTGAAGCCTCTGTAAAAACATATTTTGAGGGTGGTATTCAAAAACAGAAAATTTCATGAATTTCAAGTATTTTTATGGTAGGCGAGTACATACATACATACATACATACATACATACATACCGACAGACGAACTTTTGGCGAATTAGGGTAAGACGTGGTTACTTGTGTTGTGCCCACCTTTCTAGCTATGAAAAATTACACATATATAGAGTTATCTGCCCTTAGCACAGATCTACCTGCAATTCCTAACACAATTAAAAAACTCTTTAGAAATGGTAAATTTTTTGTCGCTTCCTCTTTAACGTCACACAGAACTAACAATAAGATAACTGATTGTTATCTTTATGCTATTCAAGCTTTGGCAGCAAAATTCTCTCTCTCTTTTTTGACAGCCTCTAGGTAAGCTCACTTTTTCGCTCTCTTCTTTGTTAGGATAGTTTATATAGTATTTACACACACTTACTTTTTACCCATACACCCTTACATATAAAACGTAATCCATTCTTCCTTCATCTCAATGAACTCATCATAACTAAGTTAAGCACTCTCAAAGTACTTCAGCCGGACTTCCAAAGATAACATTAAAGTGGCTATAATTTAGATGACCAAAACTGGCAGGCACTCTAAGACCCAATCTCGCATTTAATAAGTGACGTTGCTTTCCTTTCATTCTTCCTTTCTCCTGATCTTTATCGCGGTAGATCTCTCCAAACGTCTTTGTGTCGGCAGAAAACTCCAGTCTTTCTGTCTTTTAATTCGTTTAAGAATTAAAACTTATTATCATTGTTAACTTATTGGTTTGTCCTTTTCTCCTCGTTTGTTAACAATCAAACTAACTGGGCACTAACCTTGTATTTACAAGAATTTATCTTTTTAGATCAATTCTGATAATTTATTTTGGGGGCTAATATAATTAGCAACTCTAAACTGGCGTTTTCCACAAGTAAACATCTAAAGTAAAGTAAAAAAAAATTCAGAAATATCTATAATCTGGAGAATCTAAATGTTATTATTAAACCTGTCAAAATAAACCCCTCAAAAGCGAAAAAATTTTCATCGTAAAAATTCGAAAAAAATCGAGGATGGGTCTGGTGGAGTGCTGATGCCAATTTTCAGATCTCTAGAAAAAATGGTATGGCCAGGAGTGCTTGAACACAAAAACAAATAAACGCATGCACGCACATAAAAAGAATAGAACCCATTGCCATCTTAGATGGCTACGGTTTTTCAAAGTATTCTCATCTAGACTAAAAGGTTCTAACAACCCCGAAATTCTGAAGTTTTATTTATCACCTTTAACATGCATAAAATTCTATTTCTACATTATCAGAAGAGTCCACTACATAGAAATGGACAATTCGCACATCTCTACGCGATGGACTCTTCTGATGACGTGGGAAAGCGTTTGACAGGAGAAAAAGAGACAGACATATATTGCATTTATTTTTGTGGATAATCGATCTTTTATTATATATTTTTGTTATTCTAATTATTTGAAAACAAACTCTTTTCAGGAAATTAACCTGAACGACTTCGCCCATGAAGTCCGGTGGCCAAACAATCTGATTGGAGTGGCCAGTTGGCCAGAATGGAAAGATTCAACTGTTCGACAAGTGACCGGTCTCGGCACGAACACCAGAGGCGATGTTGTCGTCTTTCACAGAGGAACTCGCGAGTGGGGAGTTCGGTATGTCTATTCATCATCCTCTTATTTTTAATCATTTGGGACTTCGGTAAGCCTATTCGTCATTCATTTTTAATCATTCGGAAGTTCGGTACGCCTATTCGTCATTCTCTCATTTTTTATCATTAAGGCAGCCAATATAGATTTGATAACTTCAGCCATAATTTTTGTAGTATGATATGAAAGGAGTAGAAAAGGAGAGGGTAAAAAGACTGCTAGACTACTGAGGGTTTGGAAGATTTTTTGCATATAGTACGTTCTAACAGTTCTCAATTGTAGTCAAACTGAACAGAAATAGTGTGAGAATTGTCGAAAAGTCATTCATGGTTCCTAGTGCGAACCTAAAGAACGTTGCTTATTCCCAGATGCCTGTCTTAGAGAGCCGGACTGTAATTCTGTTGATGTTTCTGAAGCAAATTGTTTTCCCACACACATTCTCCCATCAACCTCAACTTTACAGTGGGCTATATGGTTTTAACTCTTTCATGGATCTCCAATACTCCAAATGAAGTGTAATACATAGTTTGAATTCTTGAAATCTCCAACGCCTTGACCCGAATCATCTTGTTCTAAACTATGGGACATTGTGTGTAGTAGTGCTGACACAACTATCACCTTCGTGTCTAGCACTTTCTTAAGCACTATGGCAGAGTCGTCATCATCATCATCATCATCATCAGCCGCAGCAGCAGCGGCAGCAGCAGCTGCATAATACCACGAGGCAAAAGTTACATAGGTCAATAAGAGAGTATGAAAAGAGAGATTAGAAAATAAATTAGGTAGTTTGATGATAAATTAAGTAAAAAAGGAGAGGGGAGACAAGGTAGTTCGATAGTTTACTGAGGGGCTTGGAAGATTAACACATATGGAACCAATCTATATTTGTATGAGATTTAAATAAAAGCATAAAAAGACAAGTTATATTGGAAAGGATAAGGGGGAAAGGTGAGAGAAGAGCAAGGATAATGGATAATTTTTGTTAACACCTGTGGAATTTCTATGGATCCAGCTAGTTGCTGTTGTTGTTGATATTGTTATTATTATTATCATCATTAATAGAAGTGGTATCAATATAATCATTATTAATGTTAATCTTATTAATATTATTACCATCATCATTACTATTATTATCATCATCACAATTATTATTAATATCATTATCATCAATATCATTATTGTTATTATTATCATTATCATTAACATCATTATCATTATTATCATTATCAATACTATTATTATTGCTATTATTGCTATTATTATCATTAACATCATTATTACTATAATTATTATCATTATTACTATTATTAATTATATCATCATCATAAGAAGTATTATCATAATTATCGTCATAATCACCACCACAACCACCACCACCACCATTATTATTATTATTATTATTATTATTATTATTAAAACAATTAAACAGCCTACCAGACAAAATCTCAAGAAATGTAAACAGAAAATGCGTTTTCTAGAATACATGAAGTTCCTCCACAAGAAACAGAGCAAAATGCTTGTTCATTTGTTTATTGTTTGTTCATTCTGATCTTTTTTTTTTTTCGTTTTGTAGGTCGTTCGACCGTTCAAACAAATTCCGGGGCCATGGCCCCATCAAGCAGAACAGTATTGTTATTCTTACCAACAGCACAGGAACTAAAATCTCCGCTTTCGGTGCCAATCTGTAAGTTGCAAACACAATTGCATCGTTTCCATTAACAATTTGAAAGTACTCGGAGAGCGCATACTTCTACCAATGTTATTGACATATAGAACTGAATGTAAACAACAAAGGAGAAAACATCAAACGCACAACTATTGAGTTATCTCCCTTGTAATCTAATGCTAGCCTTTCTATTATCTATTCGTTCGTTACCTCTTTTACGGCAAAATTATAAATGTATGTCTCAGTTGAAAACAAATTCCTGGATCCACCTGCAACTACGGTTATTTTCATGGTCCATCTTTTCACAAAATTTCGTTGAAATTAAGAAATTTTAGAGATATCGTGTGGACAAAAGGACATACAGGTAGGATTGAATACATATATCTCTACGAACTTTGTAACCAATGGTAAACTAAAGAGCACTCGAAGAGAGTATACTTCTGCCTACGCCATCAACACGGAAGTCTGAATTAAAGGTCAGGTCTCCAATAGATTGGTTGCCATGGGAATACACACACACACACACACACGCACACACACACACACATATATATATATATATATATATATATATATATATATATATATATATATATATATATATATATATATATATATATGTATTAGTGGCCGCAAAAGAAATATACAAAAAATGCAAAATCAAAATAAACAAGCAAAAATGTACTTGGATTTCCTGCAAATGAAGAGGCAGAAGGAAATCATCGTTCAAGCTTTGCACCAAGGCAGAGTTGGTGCAAGTGTACCAAGAACTGCCCATCAGAGAAGACAACTTGATCTTGAAGCCTTTTTGCCACTTTAGCTGCGTTTTGACCGCTACGGTTGCTAGTGGGTGGTTTAAGCTTAAAACTGATGAGAAACCCTATGCCTGAGCTTAGCTGGAGGAAAGATTTTCTGTGATTCTTGAGGTGCAATATATCGGTGTTCAAGTATGACCTTATTTGCCACAGAACCAATAAATAAAAATTGTAAAGAATAAGATGGAAGACATCTTATATTACATTGCGAACAAAAAATGTATCATTTTGTTTTTATATGTAATTTATAATTACTTAGTACTATTTTGACGTTTTATATATTCATTTTATCTGTGAATTTTCAATATCTAAGTATTCAGAAAATATTTTTGTAATTGCACCTTTTCCGAACCTTTTTAAATTTCTCTATGAGAAAAAAAAGATATAGTCTAGAAATCTGTCAGAAATTAGATTGGCTCTCTTTTTCTCTTTCGAAATGGTTTTATTCTGTTTATACTTCTTCCTTTCTTAAGATATTTCCTTCTCTTTCTTTTGCGATTGCCCAATGCAAAAAAAAGTTACAGAAAATGGGAATTCGGTTGATGATGATCAATTGCTATTCAAAACTTTAAGTATGTTTTATTTGTCCTCTAACTGGCAGATTATTTGAAAAAACATGTTTCCTTCTTATTGGCAGATTTTTCTTACCTCACGGACTCACGGTAGATCATGAAGACAATATCTGGACAACTGATGTCGGACTTCACCAAGTAAGTATCTTTTTATCAAATCTATTCCTATATCAGTCTAGTCTCATCTATATATCTTTCCCCATCTGTTTATTCCTGAGTCGTTGGTCTCTTTCACTTAACCAGCACTACCTGATCAATTGATTGAACTTGCAATCGTCACTACTAGATACGCTTGTCCATCGTTGTTATTTACTCACCCATTTGTATCGAAGCACCATCCAGGAGTGGAAAGAGACTTCTAAGCCTAATGTTACGCGTAATACTTTTTCTACCTCTTCAACACAAATTGATGTCATTCATCTGTTTCCTCAACTGAAACTAATGATGCTGCTTCTTCGGCTGAACCAGAATATATGAGTTTTGCATTGTTAGGGGTGGGAGTTTTGGGGTCTCACACTTAGTGTTCTCCCTTTATGGTGTTCGTTTCCACAGTCGGTCCATTGAAATGATTGTGTAGTGTGTATACCGATTCTTTCAAACGCCTTACCTTCCAGAGTAGTTATATTAATCTGACTATTTCACATGTATAAGTGACCCACACATTTTCTCCCTCTACGAATGATCAGTTACGCCAGATTTCCTCGTCTGACATCAGGTTGCAGCTTTGCTGAACATCTAGCCCTACTTCAAGGGGAAGTTAACCTCACCTTTGTATTCCCTGATACAACTGCATGGAATGGAGTATACATATTTCTAGGTCATGGTCTCTTCTGAGAGAGGCTTGTTTATAGAGAGATGTATTTTAAGGTTGAATTGCTTTTGAAAACTGTCCTGATATTGTGTAAACTGCAGATCTTTTGAATTTTTTCCGACGTGCCTCTGGTAAAAGGCAGACAGACTGTGTCAGTTCTTCAGTTCTTGTCCTCAGTCCTTCTATTTCTGTTCGTGCAAGCTGATGTTATGCTTTCCAGTAGCTTTCACTCTGGAGGGTATTTCTTTTCCTGATAATCCCCCGTTGGTATATGTGTGGGCCGCCCCTAATGAGTTCTCCCGAAATTCTATCCAGGCCTCTTTCTTCACGACGTATGATTCGTGGACATTGAAATCTATGTACTATCTGGTGAATGTTGACTTGCAATCATCTTGTATACAGATTCATGAACACACATTCCGATTTATCACCTCAAGAAATGACAATTTATCGCATTCTTCCTTTTCCATTGTGAACTATATTGAAGGTCTAACTGAATTCACATAGTCCAGCAGAACTAGCACAACTTCCTGATTGGGCCACAGTTTGACGGTACCATCTAAATATCCAAATCGCTTCAGTGGTTTCGTTCCTAAAACTATTTCCTCGAAATATGCCATGTATATATTTTCCCTGGGAGGGACAATTCGATGGGGCCAACTCGTTGCGACTCAACCTGATGTGGTTGACTCAATTCCGGGACAACTCCATGTGGCTGGCTCAATGCATATCTATTACACATTCATTAAATTACAATAAAAGAAAGATATTCAATAGAAAAGAATAATGAGTAGGCATTACTTCGATAGTAAAATTGATTTATTCAAAATCATAAGCTATTCCTCGTGAATACTCCACAAGAGTCATTCCGGCTGGCCTGCCGCTAGATTTTCCCGTGTCGTATGCCGGGGAGCAGGTTAACTTGTTCGTAAATATATGTGATAAACTTCATATGAATAAACCCTACAGAATCAGAGATATAACCATTTTGAAATTTTTATCTTTACTGTGTTAACCCATAAATCTGTAATACAATGGCTCACGGTTTTCGTGAGAAGTTTTTAAACTCAGATATTAAATAAAATTTAAAATATGTGAATAGAGAAATTTGTTTATAAAAAAAATCTCTATAATCCCAATTAATGATAAATTACCCTTAAAAACAAACATTTATTACATCCATTGTCTAATTAGAGATATTGAGTTTTAAAAAATTACCCCCCGCCCGTTATGGGTAAAAAAAAAAACCTGCCTCTGCCTTATATAGACTGTTACAATACAATAGGCAGTGTGACAGGATTCAATTTGCATAGGTATATCTGCCTACAAGTTATTATTGATTATCGCCATCCCACCTAACATATTCACAGAGGAAAGATTACTTCGAAGAAGGTTACAATGACTATGACAAATAACGAAAAAATAATAGGAAAAATAATGAAAAATTATGAAGAAAAATAATGGAAAAGTATAAAGAAAAATGATGAAAAAGTAGAGAAAAATAATGAAAAGTTTTTATCTTAAAAAGCTTTTAAGAAAAAAAACAAAATGGTTTAAAAGCTTGGATTCCTTGAATGCGAAAATAATGACTCATCTAATCACAAGATTAATTCATAAACACAAGCAATACACGCCATCACAGTCAATAATTGAATTACTGTAGCATCAACATTTGATGTTATTAATAAATCCGTCAAAATAAGGCCCCCAAAAGGTCGAAAATTTTTTTTTGTCAAAATCAAAACATCATCTTTAGAGGTGGTCTAGTGAAGTGTTGATGCCAATTTTCAAGTGTGTAGACAAAAGGGTGTGACCAGGGGCATCGGAACACACAAACATATGCACATAGAAAAAGATAAGAACCCCACAGTATACTAAGGGGTGGCAATCTAAAGCACTGCAGCATCTGGAAAAAAACTCTCTATGCCCTACACCCCGAGTTCTTCTTTCAAAAGTGAAGTGTAAAAAAACAAAATCGAGAGATAAGAACGAAAGAAAAAAAGAGAGAGAAAGGAAGAGAAAAAGAAAGAGAAAAAAGGAAAACGAGAATGAGAGATAGAGAGAAAGAGGGAGAGAGAGGGGGAGGAATAAAAGGATGAGAGAGAGTCACAAGAAAGTAAAAGAGAGAGATTGCAGACATGAGGGCAATTCAACAAAACAGACTAGATTCAATAACTCGTCTCTCCTTTCAATAATTAAAAAAAACGAAAAAAACAACAACAAACAAACAAACCAAAATAATTTCTTAAAGTCTTGAGACGCCATCAGCAAGGGGTGAGTAAGGATCACATAATATTTGTCTTCAACAGTTTTTAAAGTTCAAAATTTAGCCATTCTCCCCAGTGTTAGGCGCACAGTGTCCGAATTTTTAATAACACTCAGAATGGAATCGGCAGACCGAGTTCAAATCCTGCAGAGACATTTTTTTCCCTTTCGAAACTAATGGTCATAGAAAAAAGCATGAATTCATATCTTCTCCCCCCAACCCATCCGGATATGGGTAAATAATGGAAAAGCCTTGGTTCTCAAGTAGTTTTTGAGCTGTACAGATGAAAAACTCTTCAAAACCACCCTGTAGAAGGATTGGCTCGGTCAGGCTATCTCGCCCTAGATGAGATCATCTGTGGTATCCCAACGACCCTGCACTAGCTGACAGGATAAGAGAGATGTTAAAAGGTTGTTTAGTTATAATGGTTATCGTCATTGTACTGCACTTAATTCTCTGAGGGCGACGGAAGCAGATTTAGTTGCTTAGAAGCCGATGGCAGGGATTAACAGATGTTTCTAAACAATGCAATTCATTGTTTAGATATGTATTTTTGAGATGGTGGAGAGAAATGGAATTTCAGTCGACCAACAATACGAATTACTAATACTACTACCTCTACAATTGCTGTGGAATCATTAGAGAAAGTATTGATCACATTTTTATCGAGTTGGCTTTCTTGACTTGGCCTCACGTTCTGGTCAAACTTTTTTTCAATTGTGATTCATTTACTCAACGTCATATTCTGATCTAACACTTTTGAAAGTTGAGGAGTCAAAAGCAAGGAGGAACATTTTTTCTTCAAAGGGGGGTAAAACGTTGGAAAACTCTTTTTCCTTTAAAGGCGTCAGGAGCGAAGGGAAACTTTTTCCACAAAATACAGGGAACGAGGGAACTTATGACGATGCACAAGGCTCTATTCTCAAGAGATCCCACAGATAGATTGTATTTGAAGAGGAAAGAATACGAGAGAGTAATCATCAGCACAAAAGACCGTGTCCACGAGTCCAAAACATGATTAGAAAAGTATGTGCAAGCAATCAGTGAAGATATTATACAAAGCACAAGGGAGCAGCAAAGAAGATAACAAGGAAGAAAAAAGGGGAACAGAAAAACTACACAAGGAATTCAAAAGAGAGAAAATATCTCAGACGAACGACCATGGACATGGCTAAGCAGAGGGAACCTGGGGAGAGGAACAGAATTCCTCGTCATGGCAACCCAAAATGAATGCAGTACAATATCGAGAAAAAGACGAACAGAAAATGTCACCTGTCTGGATTAGATAAACCACATAAGAAGTGAATGTAGTGAACTAGCCCAAAAGGACCCCAGACACAACAGGATAGTACAATCCACTGTGTTGCTATGATATGCGAGGACTAAGAGGAGACTTACTGTAACTCAACCTCCAGCGACGCCCACCAGGCAACTGGTGTGAAACTGCAGACCATAGCACTATGAGAGTGTTTAGGGGAGCACTTGAGATTCGAGGATACCCGTGAAAATGCAGATGATAATAATAATAATAATAATAATAATAATAATAATGATGATAAAAACAAAAACAATTATTATTATTATTATTATCATTACTATTATCATTATTTGATGAAGAAAAAACAAAGCGCAGACAATCTAATGACCGTCAACAAACGCTTTGAAAAACTCGGATTAATGAGCACGAATTCATGCACAAAGAGAAAGAGAAAGAGAGAAAGAGAGAGAAAGGATATGAAACTGAGAGAGATTAAGTGAGACAGAGATGGGGAAGGGGAGTGAGAAAGATTTGAAAAATAGAGTGTGTAGGGGTAGAGAGTGAAAGGAAAGTGAGAGTAAGAGAAAGGGAAAATGTGGGGGCAGCTTTTATCGGGCTTTCCTCTCTCTTCTTCCTCGGGGTGAACGTGTGAATGCACACGAGTCTTTTTTCACATCACGTGCACAAACACATGGTTGCATTACTCAAATTACTCATACTGTGCAACTTTATCATGAAAAAAAAACTAGCCCTGTGAATACCTCTTCTATCAAACAGTCGCATACTCAACGGACTTGAGGCAATGTTTTGAAGTCGAAAAAACGCATTAAGGGTTTTAGAAGGGATTCTATTCATAACGTGGCCATAATGCTATAATAATGTGATACGTGATAATGGCCACTTGATTTGCTACAGGGTGATAACGATATCGAGCAAAATATCATTCCAACTAAAAAAATTTCTTTATAATTATCCTATTCTGTCTTACATAAATTGTTTATCTGCTGATACTAATAGATAGATAGATAGAATGATAGATAGAGCGAGAGTGAGAGAGAGACAGAGAGAGACAGATAGAGATAGCTTTGTCTTGCGCTGGGTCAAAAGTGCGAAGAGAAATTGGGCTGAGTCACTCATACTAGTAGTCAAGGTCTGTCTGCCTTAAAACTCAGCATTCACAATTATGGTTTTTACTAATCGGTCTCAACAGATGCTGAGGTGAGAACACAACTATCTCATCCATGTGAACGCACATGTTACATTTTTTGCCTTTTCTATATTCGTGTGATTTATGTACATCAAAATGAGTGTGTTTATGTTTGTAGGAACATCAATAAGTCTCTAACCTAATGATGCTATTTCATAAAGATGCTGCTCACATCAAAATATCAACTGAAGTGCGTTCCTAAAAATTGCCGACATATTTTGATTTATTTTCATCTTATTGTATAAAAGCCGATGTCATTTTTAAAAAGCATCAGAAAGATAGGAATCGGGTACTGCAAACACTCAGACACAAAATTGACTTTTGCTGGTAAGTAAGGCCCTGCATTGGGCGTTTGGTTATGAGCACTACCTATTATATAAACAATCCATCGTCTGTGTAAAAGTTTTTGCTCACAAGTATTTGAACCAGGACGAAATCTGTTTATTACTTCCAAAGATTGCAGGGATCATCAACTTACTAGTTTGGCAACTCTTCCAAATAGCAATGCATGTTCGCTTTTTCAATCGCCGTGATCAATTGTGAACAAATTTTCAGAATGATAGGAGAACGTTCTTTCTTTCATTTGACAATTTAATTCTATTGAAATGATATTTTCAACAAATGTAGTATTCAGAACCATAGAACATGACAAATGCACGCTTCGTTATCTTCATTGGCGTGTGTTATCTTGATTCGTTTAGGAGAGATTTTCAAATACAAAGAAAATGATAGATCAAGGCGAGATGATATCAGTGATCAGACTATTACTATTTTGAAATGAATTCTGATAACAATTCTCACGAATCCCCCCTTTCTTTTGCTTTTGTTCTTCTTGTTTAGGTCATGAAATTTCCACCTGGAGCTACAAAGCCTTCAATGGTTCTCGGTACTCGACTGGTACCTGGTAACGACAAGACGCATTTCTGCAAACCAACTGATGTTGAAGTTGCATCAAACGGAGATTTCTTTGTTGCTGATGGGTAAGTAACTATTCCCTGAATCAGTACGGAAATAGAAGGGTAAAGGGAGAGGGGCTGGATGCTCCACTGATACTATGTATGACAGAAATCTCTCTCTCCCCCCTCTCTCTCTCTCCCCCCTCTCTCTCTCTCAATATATATATATATATATATATATATATATATATATATATAATGAATGTATGACAAGCATTCAAATCTTTAACTGACTATTCCTGCTCCCAGGTCTCAAATTTTGATTTAGCTTAACACAAAACGAAGTTAAATATCATATTCATAATTCCGTAATTCCGTTTGCTTCTAAAGGAATTCGCTCATCGGACCATAAATTCAATTAACTTCATTTATGAAAATTTCGACCGTTTGAGAGGGCTCTGTGAAAAGAACCCACGTCAAATATCATACCATTATAACTTCGCTAATGTCGGAAATAGACACAAAGCTGAACAAAGTAGACCATTATATCTATCTAGGACAACGAGTCTCCATGATATCCTCAAAAAAGAAGAAATTAAGCAAAGAATCATTATAGGGTGGTAAGTCTTCGGTAAAAACCATCTCAACCTTCAAGAACAAGAAAATCTCATTAGTCTCAGAAAGAAGAGTATAATGCATCCTCCCGATAGTCACATATGGAGCTGGAACATGAAACCTAACCAAAAGATTGACCCTCAAACTGAAAACCATGCAACATGCAAATGCACGAAACCGAGGCTGGCAGAATATGAGATAGCGAGACTAACTAGAAAGATTCAGGAAATATTGGCTTCTCTACGCCCACGATAGAGTGATATGGCGAATCCTTGGGAAGGTCTATGTCCGACGACGGTCGTTATAAGATTGATGATGATGATGATGATGACGACGATGAATGTTCAAATAACAAGATGAGTTTAAACAGCGAGTTTAACCTTTACATATATTTGAGCTCGTTTCTTGCTTTCTCTTTTTTCAAAAGTTTTTATTTTTGTTAGATGTGTAATTGTCATATTCATTTTCAAAGCTGTTCAGTTTTGGCTTGTATTATTTCTGGATCCTGATCCATTAGTTTGCACCAATTGTTGGTAACACTTTTTGTGAGAAGAATCCTTGTCTTGAATTTCCTCTTCCATTATATATATATATATATATATATATATATATATATGTAATTTCATTCATTATAAACAATATTTAGGTGTTGTCGGTGCCTTGAATTATTTCAAATATTTGTATCACATCTCCTCTTAATCTGCTTTCTTCGATTAGTTGTTAGTTTTAAATTTTAAGTCTTTTTTCTTGGGTGGCTTTTTAGTTCTGGAACAAGTCTTGTTGATCTGAATGCTCCCCAATACTTCTATATTTTTTTGCTATGAGTCTCACGCAGCTTCTCGTAATCTCATTTGACAAAAAGTGCATCGATTCTATTCTTCTGTCATTATCGCCATTGCTGTCTCTTTTAAGGTTATTAACCTTTGTTGAAAAAATGACATGAAAAATATTTTTTGAACTACGTGAGCTATTTTCTCTTGACATTCAGCCATATTGAAATGTTTGACTCCTCGCCAAACTCAAGCAACTGCCACTTTGGCTTTTGGAATTCCCTGCCAATTGCAGCCCCTTTAAGATTTTTCTCACAATGTGAATCTTGAAATTTTCAGACAAATCTGATTTTATCAATTTTGAAAGCAAACGTTCCGGGTGGAGGTTATGTTGGACCATAAATCCAAGTATCCCTCTTTATGAATTCAGACTGCTCTCTCTCTCTCTCTCTCTCTCTCTCTCTCTATATATATATATATATATATATATATATATATATATATATATATATATACTTATGGAAACAACTTCTTATCATTAATATATATATATATATATATTAAGCATGATAAAAAATATATCGAGCTCTGGGATGTATAGACGTTTACTATTTATAGATCAAATAATATGTTTAGATCTTACAATAATACATCATGTATTTTTGTAAGATCTACATATATACGCGTGTGTGGGTGCTTGCGTGAGTGATAGATATATTGGTATGATATTTAATCCGACAATATGAGTGTGACATAACAATATCGGAAGACTTTTTCAAGAAAAATGATTCTTTATTTCGATGTTTCGCAAATTTCAAGCTTTGCCAAGAAGTACTACAAGAAACAGGGTGTTTTATATGGTTGGTCTGTGAATTTGTTGTGGTTGGTGGCAGTAATGTCTTAGACTATGTGTGGTAAGCTTAGTGGGAGTATGTCATGATCCAAGGGAGATAACCAGTCAAGCTTTAAGAGGTTATCTATGTTGATGAAGTTTTCAGATGTTTGATGTTTGTGGCTTTTGTGTTAATTAGAAAATCTATAAATAGAAAAAATAAAAAAAGAGAAATTCGTTCTTGCTGGCCAAGTTTGTTTGTTGGCAAGGTATATTGGGGTTGATGAGGTCTGGAGGGTTAATATTATGCACTGGAAGTTTTTTTTCTTGATGATGAGTCTTGCTAAATGTGAACTGAGGTTAAAGCTCCCTGGTCTCTAAATAACTGTATCACTTCTGAAAATGATTGCTGATTCTATGCAATTTCTTTTTTTTTTATAATGCAGGTGTATTGTACGTCGAAATTGTGGTCTGATACGTTTCTATGTGTAATAAGTGCATTGGAGTGATTGGCTATTCCGAGTGTTATTCTGTGTTAATAGATTCTTTTGCTTATTGGTCTTGAAGTTTCACCGATATAAACTTTAGAGCAATCCTGACAAAGAATTGCATAGATGCATTTTCTAAAAGTTGTTTCCTTTTGTTTTTTAATGATAGTAATGTATATTGAAGACATAAACATTAACCCCCCCACACACACACACAAACACTTATATATGTGATTTCCATAGAAAAGTATTCAACTGATTCATCCTCCCGATAGTAACCTATGGATCTGAAACATGGAAACTGACCAAAGATTAATCCTCAAACTGTGTACCATGCAACGCGCACATTAGGAAATCATGCTCAACTTCACATGGAGAAATCATAACGTAGCACTGTATATCAGAGAAAAGATAGGAGTCTGGGTTGTCATAGAAACTGTTAGGAAACTCAAATGGCAATGGACCATGTTTCAACATGGATCCCCAGAGATCACATGCATAACTGCGGCCGGCAGAATACAAGATGAAGAGATGAGCTAGATAAATTTAGGAATTACTGGCTCCGTGATACCCATGATAGGGGGTGTGGTGAATACTGGAGTAGGTCTATGTCCAACGACGAACGCTACAGCTGATGATGATGTGTCAATATCATATGTAATGAAAATAATTTGATTGATCGCAAGAGAAGTGGGCTGTCCTGAATATTAACCTAAACCATTCAGAAATATTTGCTGCAGGCCGAATATCGGAAGATAATCAATGCTATCGATTCCCCGTCAACAATAAGAATCAAAATGTCTACAAAGAATTTTATTGATCGATTGAAAAAGCATTGCTTTCTAATCTATATTTACTAATGAAAAATTTCTCGGCAAACGAAAGTAATTTTGTGGAATTCTTAAATATAAAAAAAATCATTCATTTAATTTTGATTTTTTTCAAGAACAGTAATATTTTTTTCTTTGCAGGTATTGTAACAGTCGAGTTGTGAAGTTCGCTAAGAATGGCACAGTTTTGTCTTACATTGGAGAGACTTGTAAGTGTGGTTCTATTATTTTTTCGTGCATTGTAGTGAAAGTAAAACATTTTGTCTAATTTTGTAGACGCAATTGTGTGGGTATACCCTGCATATGCAAAGACGAAAGTAAAGAAATTTAATTGATAAATATTCACTTTTCATTTTCCCCTTCGAATTTGTTAACAATAATGATCAACTCAGCAGTTTCATAATGAATACCATGGAGTTTAAAGAAAACATTATTCCAGGTAGATGGTATCGCTCTCAAGCAGAAACACAACATTGAGCAAGGAGACTCAGGAAACAGGATCTACACAAGGTGTAAGTCTTGAGGAACTTTTGTAGCTTTAACGGCTCTTTGATTCTTTTTATTTTAAAAGTGGGTTGAAATTTAGTGTCTGTCAATATGATTGAGAAAATCTACTTTATTTTACAAAATCTGAGGAAGAGCACAGGCATGATGTGATGGATATAATCTTAGTTGTCAACATCCGTTGAATCCCCACGGGTCCAACCAGTAGAGATAGTTCAATGATATTACCAATAGAGAAACCATAATAAACAAGGAGATCAGGATGGAAAGTAGATTTAAATCTTGGATTTTGATCTCCAGCAACCCATCGATGTTCTCGTGGCTCAAATAGCAGAGCAGTTCGTGCATTTAACCAGGCTTCACTGTGACAAAAGAGACGTGAGTTCGAGTCTGGCGATTCTTATTCTTTATTTTCCATCTGTGCTGCTCACATACTGCCGTAGTTTAGTTATGATAAAAAACAACAACAACAACTGAAGTACTAAGATGAAAAGATATAGTAGTTAAAATGATCATTCACTTTTACCTTTGGATGTAGATAATGTCTGGTCGTTAGAAATATTAGATTTTCTTTTATAAAATGAAAAAAACAAATCAGGAACATCCACCGGAAATCATAATTTTGATGATTCCAGCGATACTCCCTAAAAGAGCAAAACACAAAGTTACTGTTTACAAAAGAGATCCCAGAGAAGAGCAAAGGAATAGAAAAGGCTATTAAAATAAGGGCAATGCAGAAAAGAATAAAGCTTTTGTACAAAAAAAAAATGAATTTGCATAAAATACTCACATATTATATTCATATAGGCTGCATGAAAAAGAAAAATTTCCAAAAGTAACTCTAACCTCCAATCCTAAACCTAAAGATGAACCCATTCACCAATTTGATTATTTAGCTGTTTAGAGACGTAGCATTTTTAAAGATTTTATTTATGCTTGATTTAAATAAACTATTATCCTTTGTCACCTAGCTCTTTCCATGCTAAGCTAGAAAAGGTATTACCAATCGTCGTAAGTAGCTATTCCTCAAACTCTAAAGGTGTGCACCTGGCGAAATTATCTTTAGCAGAAATTATTTCAGCAATGAATACAATTGTCAAAACATTATGGCTTTTTTTCATTTTCAGCACAATTGAAAGTGGTTCACAGCATTGCTTTGGTGGAACAACTTGACAGGTTGTACGTGGCTGATCGTGAAAATAGAAGGTAAAATCCCCCTTGAATACTTTGTTCATACGTATATTTGTATGTGTATATTCTTATTGCTTAGAAAAATACTTTTTTAGTAGACTCCTTATGGAGCATAGGGTCGCAACCATGCCACACTGTGTAATGTTGCTGTGCTCTCAGTAGCAAATGGATTTTTACGGGGTTGACTTGGTAGCCCCAAGCACAAAGGATGGTTCATGCTATTCTACTCCTAGCAGGGGTGAAGAGGATTAATGCCTTTCCCAATGACGTTAGTGCGAAGTGAACACAAACAGCGTCGACCAAAACTACATTTGCTGATCCCGTTTCCTGTACGGGTAACCGTTACGCCACTCACAGCTCCTAACATAAAATATATGGATACAAGCCTGGCTGCTACAGTGTCAAACTCCACTCCTATTTCTATTCCGACTGAAGATCATCACTGCAACTAATATATGTATAATGAATGAATCCGTGTCTATGTAAACTTATGAGATTGTCACTGTTGACAAGAGAGCCGGCTGCAAATCATTTGGTCTTGATTTCAAGTCACGGGAGAAAAATGCTCGTTTTGTAATTGTAATTTATTGAATAGAATGAAATAAGTCCTTGTGTATTTATAACATAAATTTTTGTAGATATGTTTATGATTAATATGTATGCATCGCCCGTAATAAGCATAATACATATACGTTGATAGAGATTAAAGACAATGAACATTCGAAATAACATGATATCTAAGTGTTGTTATTTCTCAACTGAACTCTTCTCAAATCACCCACTTGAAGATGTATTAGATTCGTCAATTTTTCAAACAGTATTGCATAGGTTTTTATTTGAATACTCACGATAACCATCAGAAAAGTTACGGGTCATACACTACAATCTACGATACAATTTTCAGATAAATGAATGAAAATATATTGATAATAAGTTCGTTTTTCGTTCGTGAAACAAACATTGATAAGTCAGGATTATGTTTTTTGTTGTAATCTGTCCATATAAAAGATACATATGCAAATTAGAATATTTTATTTTACAATTGGTTGTATGGTTCTTCTGTCTGATTCATGTTTTACCTAAAACTTATAATGAAGTGGAAATAGAAACACAATTAAAGGGTTTTAAAATATCATCTGTTGTATCAATGACGATTACGTCACATTAATCTTTCAAGATTTCATCTCAGATCACACCTTAAAACAGTTTGAGTTGAGTTGAGACAGATATGTGCTAGTCTTATAAAAAAATGTAGTTACTCTCGTTTTTTTATGCGACATTTGTTTTTGATCACACTACAGTAAACCTATATAAAATTTACGAAGATCTGCCTTGATTCGAACACACACATTGAAGGTTTGCAATCTAGTACCGAACCCGATTTGGCATCACTATGTTGCTTGAATATAGGGTTAAAATTTCGCCAAATAATGTTAGTCATCTTGTAACAGACTGTCGCACTACTTCAGCTATAGCTGCTGTGCTTGTTCTTTTATTTAAGAGGTACAAATCTCGATCAACGCATCAGGATTATGAAGAGAATCTTCAAAAAAAAAAATTTTAAGAACAAATTCTTAATAGAATTTGTGAGTTTATGTCCTCCTGATCAATGAATAAACACGTTTATATTAAATAATATTTATTCTAACTATTCATTCTTAGTTGATAGTGTGCTGGTTATATCATAATGTCTTTGCTTTCATTCCAATTCAAATGAAAATCTTTTTTCCCTTCAGGATCTTGTGTTTCAAGGCTGGTTTGAAGAATGAAGACGAAGCCGGCGAATTCGTGTCTTCTTTCGCCAATCGGCGACTCGGTCGCATTTTTGCCTTGAAATACGATCCTAACAGTAAGTATAAAAAAATGCATGGCATTTTCTCTTCTTTACGAATGCTAAAGACAGTGACTGGAAAAAGGAAAAAGAATAGACAGAGAGGGGAAAAGAAAAAATGGCGAATGGGGTCTCCTAATTTGAGAACGATCTGATTAGAATTGTCGTTTCTGGATTAATTATCCATGTATATAAAACACAAAGCTTATATATATATATATATATATATATATATATATATATATATATATATGTATGTGTGTGTGTGTGTGTGTGTGTGTGTGTGTGTGTGTCTGTGTCTGTGTGTGTATAAGTGAACATAAAGGAATGAGACTGACTCAAGAGTAAAATTGTATTGAGACTTTTTTGCTAATCAATTTATGAATTAATTGGTTAGTATGCTATATATGTTTTCGGAAGGGTTTATATCTTCAGTAGCTTATATGTATGGTTAAAAGGTTTCCGTATAAAACAAGCATAGCATCAGATGTTTTACTGTGAAAGCAAAACTGGAAATAAAGAATGAGGATTCCTTGGAGGTCATGGTGGTAAGTCTGACAATATTGTGTCTGTGATGAAATCTGTAGTGGTTTCATTGGATATCATGTTGGAAGTAGTAGCAGCAGTTATGGGTACTTTATTGGTTGTGCTGGTCAGAGGAGGAAGGTATTCTTAAGAATCGGTTGTCATGAATACTAGAGAGTTGGACAGTAGTTTAGTGTTAGGTATTTGGTTACTTGATAGGTTATGGTTGAGGCTATCTCTAGTGTTAATTAAAGGTAGGTCCGAGTTGGTGAGTATATAGTAAGTAGGAGTGAGAGGATTATGGTATTATATCGGTGTAGTTAGGGTTGTTGAGTTTAATGTTGAGTCTGTTTGGGGAGAGAGTTTTAAGTTTGTTAATCCACATATTTTCATGTTGTTCTGGAATTCTAGTTATATCGAGGGGTGTAATTTTTTTCAATCATTGTGAATCTAGCGTCTGTGACCGGGGGTGCAGGAGTGTACTTCTACTGGGACGAGTTTGGAATGATTGGGTAATTTAATTAAGATTGGAAATGTTAGCCACTAGGTCACTTTTCATGATTTGGGTAGGCCAGGTGGGATGATTGCGTTGCATCAAAGATATGCAGTGATGACTTTGACTTATCCAGGGATCAAGTGACCCAACGTGACATGTAGAGGGAGTGAATGTGCGTTCGATCGTCTGGGACTCCGCAGATGATGTTGCTGCTGCTGATGGTACCCGTCGCAAACTTTATCCCGTTTCTCGGTTTACATTGAATAGAATAAAAACAGTCAACAACAATGATCAACTGCCCCGATGTGAAATCAGATTTTCAGGAATATCTGACAATACTTTTTGTTGGGGTGAAACTAAGAGAAACAATTCTCATGACCGACAACAAGCTAAATAAATAAAATGATTCAGTTTGCCAGGGTCGGTTCTGTGACTTATAATTTTTTAGCAGTTGAAAATCTACGGTCATCCAGCTTAAAGGGCTTGTCCTCCAACTAACGGATTTTGGTTTTATCCTAGAACCGGCTTCGATACAATTAGGAGTTGCAAAACACAGGAGACGAGAAGGCTGTATGACGAGAAGTGGAAGAAGCTCTTATGGCTATTTCTTCTGTAAAATCTTCGATACTCCCAATTCATTCTTGTACAAAGTTGTTGGAATTTGAATTAAGTTTCTCTTTTTTTAAAAATTCTATTCAAATCGAGTATGTTTTTTCTTGCAGTGAACGTTCTCTATGTGGTCAGCCAGTTGATGGGACGTGGTCTGGGAAGCACTATTGACCTCCTGAATGGAGAGGTCATTGCAAACTGGCCAACGGCTCACTATCCGGTAAGAAGAATTTCCTTTTCATTTTTGCATATATCATATTTTTCTTTATGAAAGCTAATTGTCTCATTGTTGTTGCTAAATTTGAGTGTTTGTCTCTGTACTTGCATGTCTGATGACAATCTTTGTGCTTTTTCAGTAGTCCCTCTCTGCATTATATAATGATAGCTATTACTGCCCACTGCGTTTCTGTTTGCTAAATAAACAAAAATAAAAAGAGGTAAAATTTCCCGATACAAACGAACCTTCGCCCAGACTGACTGACTGACTGACTGACTGACTATCCCTAAACCTAAGTTATTATTAGAATAAAAACAACCGAGTTGACGAGATGTTCTCAACTTTTTTTGCCTCTGCAAGCGGGGTTGGGAGAAGTATATTCACCCATGTTCAGCCGTCTGTTCTCCGGTCCATCTACCTGTCCACCTATCCATATGATGAATGTCAATGGAATTTTCTTGAAGGCGATTGACAAAAAAATTACTGACTAACCGTTGTTGCATGGCTTTACCAATCGTCACAGCAAGGAAAGAATCTGAGAACTTCTTTGTCTATTTCTTCCGTCTGTCTACCTGCTTAAAATCAGCATTCAAAGTCCTGACGCTCATCTGGGTTTGAACACTCCTCTATCGTGAATTGTTGCCACTTTTTTGTGAGGTTCCACGTCTCCCGTAGGGATTGAACTGAGCCAATTTCTATGCAGAACAATCCTTGATTTGGGGTTTGTTGTAATGAAAATAATGAGGAAAGTGGTTAATCCGAACAATCAGAGATTGAAAACATTATCAGTATTCAGAAATACCCCCAAACACTTTTGACGCATCTGCAAAACAGGAAGACACTTAATCTGCGATTCTGACAATAAACACTTTGACCTGTCAGTTTGTTTGAGCAGATATTACAATATAAATAAAATGAACCGTTTCATAATCAACTTTCTAAGGTGCTTAATGCCTGCATTTTTAAGAAGATGCTAAAAAGTCATGAACGTCCTAATTTTTATTTAATGGTCAAATAAAAGTATCCTTTTACTTAGAAAAAATCTTTATTTTAGAGAATTAAAATCATGATGGGATACATTTGTCTCATTAGACATTTATTCTGAGACGGGTAAAAAGCAAATGAAGCTTTTCATGATTAACTCTCTAAGGTGTTTAATGCCTGCATTTCAAGAGGGTATCAAAAAGTCAAACATCCTAATTTTTATTTGAATGATTAAAGAAAACTATTCTTTTATTTTAAAAAAAATCTGTATTTTGAAGGACTAAAATCATGATAGGATACATCTGTCTCATTGGACATTTATTTTGGGATGGATAAAAAGTATAGAATTAGCAGACCACGTAGCCTCCACGTCTCTCCTCTCTTCGTAGGTTTCATACTATGATGACGTATTGTATGCAGTTGTATATCTCATTTACTGTATTTCCCGTGCAACATGAGACCAAGTAAAGCTCTTAAAGAGATCCCCGGGGTATATATATCCCAACAGACATGGACACCACCGGGCATATATGTCCCAGGAGTATCGAAGTAGTTGAAGGAAATTCGCTTGAATGTAATTCTGGATTAAATCAATTTCAACACAAGACTATATAATTGATCAGAGAACTCCCATTGAGTGCTGAACTCATTATCAATGGCTTACAGGGTTTGCTAGCTAATGCTACGTTGTAACATTACAATGATGTCTCTAAAAAGGAATTGAAGCTGTTATCTAATCTAAAGACAGCAGCTAGTTTTCCTGGTGAACTGATGAACGTATCTCCAGCTTTGGATCATTTGTTTAAAATCTGTTTCCGAATTCTTATTATTTTTAGAAGAGACATCAATATTCAAAGAATGTTTCAGACAACTGAATATATTCTTGTTAATTTTGTTGTTCCACGACTAAGAATGGATTGGCAGAAACAATAAACTTAGTCAAAAGAATGCATTCCGTTTCTGTATAATTGAGTTTGTCTATAAAAGATAGTTTAATAATTTTCCCCCAGTTCTGTGATATGTTGCTTTTTGTCCAAATATTAGTAAAATACTTGTTGATTTGATTATTGTACACCTGAGGCTGGAATTCTACAGCCCTATGATGTCGGAAAAAAGTTATGGGAGTTTTCTGAAGCGACCATACCCGACAGATCCTCCGTTCACAGACCCTATAAAAAGCTAGTTCAATTCCACCTCATTTCATATTCTTACCTTTCTTCTCATATCGTCAGCCGCTGTCCTTTTGTGATATTTTTATATTTCAGCTCCTACACTTTTGTGTACCCCTCCCCTTATTCTCTCTTTCCCTGCCCTCATCGTGTTGAGATTCTATTCTCAGAGCCCCTCATCTAACACCATCCCTTTCAACGTATTTTCTTGAAGGTTGACAGACGAATTGACAGAAAATCGTAAAAAAACAGACGGACAGACACGTTGCACGTAATGTAAGAGATTGGAAAGTAATTTTTTAAAATCAGTATTTGATGCCCTGTTTACTCACAAAATTTCTTCTTTTTTTTTGTTTTTCCCCAAACAGAGGGATAATTCCCTTCCTCACGATCTGGCTGTTGCTCCCAATGGTCAGGCTGTCTACGTTGCTGACATTCGTCAAGAACGAAATCCACTGTTTAAGCTGCAATATTGACCAGACAAAATACTGACCCAACAAAAGAGAAAGAAAACCAACCCTTAAACAGAAAAAAGAAAGGAAGGCGGGATCAACTGAGAGAAAAGGCGAAACAATGACAAACAAAATGGCGATGTCCGTTCGACATCACAAATCGGTACTGCTGTTAAAATCTTAGTGCCAGAAAATAAAATGTAGTATTTTTTTAGTTCGACGTTTCTCCCATCAGAAACTGAACAACATCTTAGTATTTTCCTTCATATGTCTTCACCATTTCAAATCTTTAAAAATAAATCAAAAAGAAAGAACGAATTAATACAAAAAAGCGATAGTATAAGCTGAGAACATGGCTGAAGATTGGTGCTGGAAGCTGAGAACATGGTTGAAGATCGGTGCTGGAAATTGTGACCGGCTTATAATGTCCAAACAAAATGGTGGATGATCTTCAAGTAAACATTGAAAAATTGTTAAAATGCTCAAAAAAATAGACAGCTGCTGCTTTTCCTGGTGAACTGACGACCATATCTCCAACCTTTGATCATTCGGACAACTGAATATATTCTTGTTAATTTTGTTGTTCTACGACTAAGAACGGATTAGCGGGAACGATAAAATTAGCGAAAAGAATGCATTTCGTTTCTGTATATTTCAGTTTGTCCATGAATTTTAATAAAAGCTAAAAAAATAAACAGGAATAAGAATGATAATGCAGTCTTTACCAGAGAAATTTTTTTTTTCAAAAATGTTGCTTTCTGAAGTTTCGCCATGCTGTCTTTTTAACGTTCCACGGACTGTTGTCTTAATCTCTGTAGTTTTTAACACAACACTTCGATCGATACATTCTTCGGTCTTTCTCAGGTGTATGTTGTGTCAGGTTTTTAGAACTCCATTAGTACTTTTGCCTTCTCATCTCACCGAGAACCCGTTAGTTTAACAAAATCACCAGACTGTGTAGAGTCACGTGTTTGTAGAATCAACTAGCTAACTGTTCAAAGGGTTTCCAAGCTGTTTTAAGACCACTCCAGTTTATGATAACTAATTGGATTGTTCTTTTTCAATCCTATGATTTTAATTAGATCGCTCAATCAAGGGCGTTTCCAGGTATTTAAAAAGGGGATTAGGTGGTGGTGGGGCAAATTGGAAAAAAACATTTTTACAAATGAATACGCGAAACAAACAAAAAAGTAATACATGACCCGGTCTTTTTCCCTTACATTCGAGTCATAGCTTTTCTCACTAGAATTGGCAAAAAGAAGAAATTGAGAAAAAAATAAGCAAAGACATTTACCACAGACCCAATAAACTTGAAGAATAAGACGCAAGATAATCAAAATAGTATTTTGTGGTTTTTAAACAGTTGATTTATAATTGAGTTTTTTTAGAATTATCTATTAAATTTCTTTATTAAGATATTTGATATTTAAGCAGGAAGGAGTCTGGACCCCTTGGCCTCCCTCTGGGATCCACGCCTGAATTAGATTGCTCAAGTGATGTACGGACGTTTGTTAGTATTGACGATAACGACGTTGCTCCCAAACATTGCTCGGTTCGAGGCCAGCTGTTGGCCATGTTCATAACTTATACACAAAGAAAAAGAAAATCTGAAAACCATTCCTGCCCCACCCCACACAAAAGGAATTGAAATAATTTGATATTAATCATTTTAATTTTTTTTTTGTTCTGTAGTTTTTATTTCCCCCTGTAGTTCTTTCAAAATTATCCCGACAACAACAACTGAATGGACAACATTCATTTTTCAGGCCATTTCAGATGTTGATTTGCAGATTAAATTTTTTAATTCACGTGAAAGTCAGGTTGAAAACTGTTGAAAAAAAACAACAACAAACAAACAAAAACAATTTAATATTTAAAATGTTAAATTTTTGAAAAGAGACTTGGCATTTTGTGAGGAATAATTAAAATATTAAATTTTCTAAAAAGAAAACAAATATTTAACGAAAATCAGATTCTTTTAAACATTTTATCGACTTTTGTTTTTTTAAATGTTCTTTGTGGCTTTTCTCCTTGAAAAACGAGAAAAATGTGTTCTCCATTCAATTCAATTGTATTTGCATTCATTCAATTGTATTTGCAAAATAAAGAAAAATCTACTTTCCTTTTTTCGTCTTTTATCAATGCTCTTGCCAAAAGTCACTTCGGTGAATGGATCGCAAATTCAAACAAAGTCACCCAAGAGAAGAAAATCCATTGAAAAATGCTCTCCACCTGAGCGGTCGATTAATTTCTATGAAAAATAATAATAATGGTAATAATACTCCCCAAAACATAAGTTCAATGCTGTCTCAATCATCCTTCCGTTCATATACAAAAGATTCTTACTGAAGCAGTTGTTACATTGCTAGTTGTGGTAGCAGCAAGAGGAGGACGGTGCTTTGCCCGAGGGTTTGGACCAAGTTTGATATCAGATCAACATGATACATGGAAAATTGATACCTAATATATCAAGAACAGACCGATCAAACGAGCATGAACGCATCTTGAAAAAAAAAACAAATAAAAAAAAACAAACTACCACCTTGCTATTTGAAACTGGAGGTGGGGGAGACAATTAAAAAGTCTTTGAGAGAATTGAAACCATTATGAATTGTTCCTACATTTCGGTCAATCCATTCTACAGTCTCAAAGTAAGAGGTGATCTCTTTTCCGGGAGAGTTAAGCAGAAAGAAAAAGGTAGTAAACAAAGTGTACCACAGTCCAACCACTGGAAAGGTGTAATTTGTGAGATGGCCGACAAATCCTCATCACCCTAGAAAGGTTTTCCTAACGTGTTTTTTGAATACAAAAAAATGGAGTCTGACCACTGGAGAGGTATAATATTTGATTTGGCGTCCAAGATGCTAAATCCTAAAAAAACTCATTCTAGACAATTAATATCGATACCCAATCCCATGTTTTGGGGAATGTACGAATCCAATTACCATATTCAAATTATAGTGACGTGATTACAATTACAAGATCAGCTAACAATTTCACATAGCCGGTTATGGCCAAGAATACTGCTGCTACAGATGGTCTACTTCAATAGTACCACTGCTTGTCGAACAGCACAGTACTGAGGATACAGACTACCATGTATGCCAGCTTGAGGTTCATGTCAAGTCGAAAATTATGAGAATCCATAATCTTTAGTCTGAAAATGACTATATTATGCGATTTGTAATATTTGTTAGTAATCACTTCGTAATTTAAGTATGCTAATTATATTCCTAAATGCACACAAAGCATGGTGGTTAGGAACCAAGAGTACTTGTATACGATGACTAATGAACAAGTAATGGGAAGTTCAAGAAAAAGGCCATCATCTTTCAAGTGGTTAGACGGGTAGATTTTTGATAGGTTATAAAGCACACCCAATACTACAAAAATACGTTGAGAAACCTGTTTTAGATCAAACCATAAATGCACTCGACCAGTTGTGACTTTTCTAAAGAAGTTGGATCAATTATTTTCAATTTGTGAATCGGAGTTAAGCTGGCGCTCAACGGCTAATTACATTAATTGCCGGTCTATAAAGCAGGTCTTCAAACGGCAATTTGCGGATTAGTACTCACAACGACTCCTGAACTGTAAAGCTTAAACCAGTTTTGATAAGTCTTCCATTTATAATAACATCACATCGAACCCAAGTGCGTGTTATACACCAACAAAATCTTTACAGCATAAAGGCTCGCCTTTTCATGTGGCAAAAATCTCCTTGCAAGGGGAGGGGGTGAATGTATTAAACAAGTGCCAGTGAAAGCGTTGAGTTATTTTTTTTTAAGAGAAAAATCGTAATTTTATTGTTCTAGTTCAAGATGAAGATTAGGCACTTGTTTAATACATCTAAAGTGAATTTGCCGATAGAAACAATTGTTTTGTGGATAAGATATCCACAAAACAATTGTGTTTCTATCGTCAAATTCACTTTTGAATCGAGGCGAGGGTGAAACTGTTAGTCTCCAAGACTTAGGTTGCCTTATTTTGGGGTTCTGCTTTTTCTTATCATTTGCCATTCTTTATCGTTTTCGGAAGAAGAAGGCAGCTGAAAGATTACACGAAACCAAAATACATAGTCAGGATGGTTAGTCTATGGGCTGGGAGCTCAATTTCAGTGGTTCTAAATTAATGCATAGGACCTTTGGGTTGTCCATCTGAAGCAAATAAGCATATATGCTGAGTGTCCGTGGAGTAATTTGGAAGAATGATGATAAGGGGTGCTGTGTTGCGGAGATTTAGTTTTTGGAGGAAGAGAAGGGGAATCTGTAGGCTGGAAGTCTCGTTCGGATGCTCCCTTCTTCTTTGTGTCGTGGGTAGAGGCATTCATCACCAAGGGCGTTGAGCCTAAAGATTTTTGTGTTTGTAAGATGAAGGAAAGCCGTTGGTGGTTCCTGATAATATGCCAGTATAGGAGATTACCAGAACATAGAACTGAAGGATGAGGTTGATGAACTATCCAAGTTCCAGACAGGTGTATTATGAAATGTAACACCACACCTCAGATGTGATAACTAAGCTAAGGTAAAGAATACAGGCATGGCCAAAACAACCAGAAGAACAGAGTTATTTCAATACCTGATGACCCAACAGACTTTCTGACCATATTGATATCGCAAAGAACCATCACATTTGGTCGTTTGCCCAGGGAGTCAACAGGAGTAGAAGCCCGTCCAAACAATTTACTCACGGACATGGAGTCCTAACCTACGACGACATTGACAGAAGAGAAGAAATTGAGCAGGGAAGGGGCTTCACAAAATGTTAATATTATCAATACAGGTGAAGGGAGAAGCATTTGAACTGTCTAGATAAAAATTACAACCCAGAAAGAGGACAGGAAAAACATGAGACCTATCGGATCGACTAGACTTCTTTCACATAATGCTTGGCCTGGGTGTAGGCCTGAAAGTAAAGACCGTGTCCCACACAAAATTATGGAGTTTTAAGCCAGATATCGAAGATCATGAAATCATGAGATAGAACTTATTCAAACAATTATGCGACGTTAAAGTGGCTGAAATAGTATGTACACGTCAAGATGTGTTTCAGCCGATCATTCTGAGAATGAGAGCATCCCATACATTATGTATACTTTTTCAGTCATTGAGGAGAAAAGACCCCGTAATGGATCTAGAGACCTTGCAGACAACAGTTGAAGGATCACTTGGTTCTCATTACGACAGGAATATTCTAGGATATCAAACAGTGACAATACATCTTTGGCTAGATAACATGGGTGAAGAAGGCGTGGAGAAAAGTTGTTCCTGTTGACAATATCTCAGTATTACGTGTACTGGATGGTATGAGTTAACGTTAGACACTAAACACTTTTGCCGATCCGTCTGTATAGGTCAATTAATTCAGAGAAGAAAGTTTAGGGGTTCTGATGAAGGTGTGGTGCTTTTTTTTTTGCCTGGTGATAGTATCACGCAATAGAGGTCCTGCTGGCTTTTTTTATCTAACAAATCAAAACCTATTCAGTTATGTTACCTGCGAGGAGGTCAGTCTCCAAACTATTAAAGAAATTTCAGACTGAACTGATGAGTACCACAGACAGCTGCATCAAAATAACTCGTTCATATGAACGTCAGGAGATACAGATTTCTGGTACTTCTGGGATTATATACCTACACAGCGAGTGCCCTTCTGTGATAGAGCAACTGGTTTGATTTGGAGGGAATACTAAATTTCAAGAGATGATTATCAAGTTCTCCAGGAACTAACAGTCCGCTTGCATTCACCAAGAATATTCATTATTGAATGTGAATGAGCTGCAGTTCTTTTCCAGAGCAAAGAGAGGCGGACTATGGTCATCTGCTTCCCTGCAGTGACTGCCTCAATATGCATGCATACAGAACCATCCATCAGGCCATATGGCACCGATGTCTGGACAGGGACCCTTAATTGGAGTAGGAAGCTGTGATCAAGTGGATGACGAGTTCCTCGCTTGCAAGGTCCACCATATTGGACATGCCTTAGAAGTGCATAAATGACTGATCCAATATGAAGTCAGAGGATGAGCAGAATGGAGATGATTTTGAGGGGCATATGGATAAAGTACATTTTGTATAGACATCGAGATAATTGTTCATTGAAAGGGGAATACTCGGAACTATAATTCTCATTCGATATATTTCTGAACATTAGGAACAATTTAAAGACATTTGTACAAAAAGTCTTGCTACCACTTGAAAAGTAAGACTTGGACAAAAGCAACGTATTTTATTGTAAGCCGTGGGCATTCAGAACTGCTAGTTTTCTTCGAGTTGTTCCAAGCTCTTGGAGCTACCAGGATGTTCTTATTTTAACCAACTAGAAAGAAGTCTTTTGCAAGTCTCTGGAGAGCCTCATAAACAAGTTGAGGAAACTAACACCAGCCTGGTTAGTCAAGTCATTCAGTATGAATCTCAAGGATCTTTTAAAGAAAAGGAGAGATTCATCTGATGTGATAACTGCCAGGCGTCTGGGATATCCATTAAGCATTTTGGGGCATGCTCCAGCACCTCGAAGGACTCTTAACAATATTTGGCTAGTACACCTTTTGGTACCAATGCACTCCTGCCCCGAAGTTCCTCCAGCAAGAAATAAGAAATACTCGTTATAAAATATATTTTTATTAATTCAAAAATTAACAGGATTCATCACTTCGTTCAAGTCAGCGATTAATTAAACCTGAAAAAGAAAAAAAGTTGACATTTATATTACATTTGTCGCAGTAAAATTTAGCATTAGTCTCGGAAAAGAGAAAAGTTTATCCTCGTAATTGTGGCAGATTACAAGCAGTTACAAAATAGCGATCTTCCAATAAAACAAAGGAAAATTAAAGCCAAGCCATAGTTTCAATTTTTTTTTAACGGGAAATGAGTGTTCATATTCTTCACACTTGAATAATTCATGGCTTGTCACCAGCAGTCGAGTCCGTGTAGTAATTTACACGGAACAAATTGGTTTTACTGGGAGGCAAAGGCTTATGAATACTTCAGAAATTGCTAAGGAAGGAGGTCAAGCAAATCCAGGTGAGGGCACGAAGGAAAATAATCTTTACGAGTGAAAGAATTAGAAGGAATTGATGCGATCCGGCATTAATACTCATTTGAGTAGTTATCACTAGAAAACGGTGTAATACTAAATTACATCAGATTTACCTCGGAACAGTACATAGACTGAAACCATCCAGCTCATTAGATTAAATATATAGATAACGAAACTTTAGACAAAAATTTATGTTCTGCCTTGCCTAGCTCCGCGCCCAGGATAAGCACTAAGAAACACTGATAATCAGGAAGCTATGTTATCCTAACAGTATATAGTCGTTTGGAGGAGAGATCTGGATATACTTACATTATACTGTTTAATCTATAAGAATTTCTATTCGTCTCGAGACGATACCAATCAAATGTCCTTGTCTTTCGGCTGACATGGTGGTTCGCTTTCCTTTTTCACTTGTTTCTCCTTGATGCTCAATAGACCGTTTATTTCTTCGACGGAAATGTCAGTATCGCTGGCACTACTTTCCGTATAGGAATCGGAACTTGGATCCATTGGCTGGGGGAAGAATGGGATTTATAAATCAGACAGCTCCTATCACTCAATAAGTGATAAGTTTCGAGTTTACATTCAAGTTTGGGTGACTGGAGTCTATTTAAGTTAAATCTATTTAAAATTAGAGGCAACCGGTATTAGTTTTGTGATTTAGATGAAGTTAACACAATTTGTTGAATGGTAAGGAAATCGATAGGATCAGGTTTTTAAAAGTCGGATTCAGGCGTCGATGAGTAAACTTGGTCGATTAAAAGAATATCCCAACTTTCAATCGAAAAACATCGAATCTCTTCCCATCTTTGACAATATAAAGTTTTGGTGGTTTCATTTTTCTGCTCTCGTGAAGTGTACCAGAAGCAAAACATCCAAGTCAAAGAAAATTGATCAGCCGAAACATTCGGTTGACAGATGCAAGGAAGAGATGCACCAGGACAAGAATTGTCATCTAAATGACTTGTCTCAATGTAGCACAATATATCAACACTTTGGATCATCAAGTTAGCAAAAAGATTCAAATGAATCTTCACTTACAAATTTAAAGTCTAAGACTTGCTCATCTTAGGAGTGAAATTGAAACCAGAAAAATTACCACATAATCAGGATCGCTTTCTTCCCAGTAGAAATTCACAGAATCTATCAGACTGTTCAGAGGTCCTTCGTTGGGGCCAAGTGATGAAGCTGAAGTTAGAAGAAAAAAAAAAAAAAAAAAAAAAAAGTTTGTATACAAATAATCTATGTCAAGTAGAAAGTTCAACCACAAACATGAAAGCGAACCTTAGCCTACATTTAAATGCTGGGTAGATTACTGGTGAACAATTCACTAAATAACGATTAAGTCCTGGAGAGGAGAAGAGTCTTTATAACAGTTTACACAGTCATTAGAAAATTCAATTTTCTAATGGAGGTAAGCGTTCCACAAGGAAAAGGCTGTTAACTTTAACAAATGAAGCTACTTTGAAGACATGCTTGTTAAAGATATTCCATCAACTAAATTCATAGCTTATGTCCGTCACATCTAATTGCCGTTCACGAATGGATAACGGCAGCGCTGGCTTTAAGCCAATTGGACAAATTGCTACCTGCGCGTAAGCGGGCACTGTAATTAGGAGTTTCAATTTTGCAAAATCCCGTCTTGAAGTTTATACTAGGTGTTCAGCGATATTTATCTCGAGATGCCTATAAGAATTGTTCAAAAATGTTATTTACTCAGATTTTTTTAGTTTCTTTTTCAAGAGAAGTGAAATTATTTCGATCACCAAAACAAGCAGTTTTATAACTTTTCAGTTGAAAAGTTTTAAATGAATACTATTTTACATTAAATAAAGATTTATTACTGCTTCATGAGAACATTAATAGTTCAATCCTATTCCATCATAGGAAATATAATAGACTTTATTTCTAATAATCTACAAATCTTGCCTCTTAACAGACGGGGCGTGTGAAATGTCTCCAACTGGGTCCCCACAGCTTTCAAGACTGACTCATGACTGTCAGTCGAAGAATAATTTGGAGTTGCTATTATAATCTTAAGACAAGCATAAATTCTAAAGATCAATTCAACCGCGAAATATGAGTATTATGAAGACTTACCAACGGGTTCCTTGGATTCTATTCTTAGGATAGATTCATTCGGTTTCATGGGATCCACGATATCAGTGTACAAATTCTTTAATCGATTCTTCAGAGCAGTCGTGCTAAGCGAGGTAGAGGTTTTCTGGAAGAAATTTCCATACAAGGGTGATTTCAGTTTATTTCATGAATATTCACTGAATCGAGATGTCATTTATATGGACGATTAGTTGTGAGAGAGCGCTACAATCGATCTCATAGAAACTGGCAAATTGGGCAACAAGTTCTATTTGCAGCATAGATAGTGACTAAAATGCCAGTTTTATTTAGGAAAATACAAAAATGGCTCCTTCCACAGGATTTTTTATTCTTGAAATCTTAACTAAGAAAGCTTATTTAGGACAGACCTGTTGAGAAAGATAATGCAGCAAGTAGAGTACCATCTTCAATTTCATGCCGAAGCATTTAGTGCCAATATGAGATTTTTTTTTCAGAAGTGCACTAAATAGTACTCAGCGTTCGATTCCTCCAGTAATAAACGATAATTTCTGAAAACAAACTTTCCGAATATGTAGACCATCTTTTTAACGAGTGCACGAGGAGTTTAGAGAAACTGAAGAAATCCTAGAGACTCTTGGAACTAGACTAAAAAATGCCAGAGAGAAATCGGAAAAAGCGGAGATGCTGACTTACCACACGACGGCCTGCGGCTGTAACATTGACTTTGGAGGCATGGCAAGACTCTTCCAGGTCTCGGACCATGTTTCTAACGAATCTTATAAAGGCAACCTAAAGACAAAAAGTATTTCTTTCAATACATTAGTTTCAAGCGGCCATCCAAACCAAATCTGGAGCAGGGAAGTCGGTTATCCATATTTGTTATTTGTCTACTTTCCAGAAAAGAAACGCTCAACCGATGTTTAAAGCAGCAAAAAACTTCAAAATTTTCCAAGAGGTTTAAAAGGAAACGAAACAGTCACTTGCCTCCACGATAAAACCTTCCCATCTGCAGAGGGATTCGAAGGAAAGCAACGGTTTACAGAGTGGCTTTTACTCGTGCTAAAGAGCAAATTTAGAAGCTTGAATTATGGAAGTTTTCCATCGAAGTTAATTTCTCAGTAGATATCCATATAAATTTAGGCAAGACTTGCCATTGTGAATGAAGATGCTGATTAAGTTCCATATCTAATATTCTACAGTTTACTTTTTTTAAACACATTTAAGGCTTCAATCTTTTAGAGTCTTGTATTCTTGCTAGTTAATTGTTTACCTAAACTGTAATTGCACCCAGAATTCCTCCCACTTCGGGAAATCTGGAAAATAAACTGCCATGTCGTTTGCTAACCGTTTACTTGAATAGGCGTCAATCTTTATGTAGTCTATATAATTTAATCTATAATTTGGAAGGTCAATGCAAATTGTCAGCTAGAATACATTTATTAGGTTCGGGTTAAGGAAAAAAAAAATAAAAATAGATTTCTACCAAACCACTTGATAGGGTTGTGGCTACACGTTCATTACGCGTCTACAGGGAGGGCACAAAATGACTGAACTCACCGTGGCATTTACAGGACACAAGACTAGCATGTCATACAGCAATACAAACGATTTTTCCAAGCCAGTCACATCTTCCTGCAAATAAATATTGTTAGATTTATTCATGTAGACAGTTTCGGTTATTTGAAGCGAAGAGAACAAACAGGGCCAAACGAATACCAAGCAGTTAATTCAAATTCAATTTATTCATAAAGTGTGGATTTAGATCTATAAAGAGACAGTCATGAAGATCGGTAATTACATTACGCCCTTTTGAAATTTGCGTAAGACTTCATAGAGTCCTCTTCACACTGACGATTGCCAGCAATGTTATTTGGCCGATAGAGCATCGCCATTCTATCATTGGCCAACACTTCAGCGAAAAGGTTAGCGCTGGAAGAGTTCAAACATTAAGACAAAAGTTATTGTTCATATATCAGTACTATTTAACTGACGAGTAGAAGATATTTGACACGAATTGATTTGAATAGTCCAATCTTTAGAATCTCAAAAAGATTGAAAATTACTTACATAAACTATTGTTTTAGTGGAAGAGTTTTGAAATTCTGCCAACGGATCTCTCTCAGATTCGGGATCAGCTTCAACTGCAGAACTTTCTGTCCCACTTGAAAGGACGGGGTTGTCACAAATAGCTGCAGGTTCGATCTTTGGAGCTGGTTGAACGAATTCTGTTGGCTTACCGTCCAAAGACGCTGATGCGGACAACATAGTGTCCTTGATATCGCTGGATTGATTAACGGTATTCAGAGATTTGAACGCAGAGCTTTCAGAGGGCAACACAATCACAGTATCCTTGGTAGCCAATTCAAGGCGTTTCAACAAACGTTCACAAGAATAGGTACAAGTGTCCAGCGTTTTGACAGCAAAGCGACCAAAATCGCACCTAAAGAATCCTCGTCCGCTCAAGTACAGAAATTCATCACTTGATTTTATGAAGTTTTGTAAAACCTGAAAAAAAGTTATTTGAAATAAAGAAATGACCAGCTATGTGCACCTCAAGCTTTAAGGGGTGGGGGTTGAAAAGGGTACCCTGTATTTCAATCATTGTATCATTCTTAAGTAGGGTAGGGTTTACATTGAAAAGAGGGATTAACGAGACTTACTAGAAATGTTTAAGATTATGTAGGGAATGGAATTAGGTTCTACTGTATATTTCACAAGAGAGTAAATAGGAATTGGAAGCAATGCTCACGGCGAAAGTGAATATATAAGATATCAGAAGATTCTTTTAACAATAGTGGTAGAACCAGAGAATAGATTACCGGAATATGTAGAGCTAATCAAATGTAAGGGAGTTTGACTTTGTAAATATGATTGTGCATAGAATTATTTACTTTCATTGAAACAAGTTTCAAGCGTCGGAAACAGATCCTGAATGATTTTACGCTATTGTTAGTTATGCCAAGAAACTGAACTTTTGCATCAGAGAGTAACTTCAGAAATGATTGTGTCCGAAATCGATTTTAATTCGTCATTGTTGGAATGAGAACATTAAAAAATTGATTATCGAAACCAATAAGCTCACGAAAATAGAACGAAGGTCTAATCTTTAAACTATGAATATTTGATCACCTTTGTGGAAAAGGACGCTCGCAAGAGTCTAAATATCTTTCACTTACCTCAGAGATGCAATTTTTTTTAACCATTATAAATATTGCTAATGCATAATTATAGTATTGATGAAGTTGTTTTGGACGCTAAAGTAAAGGATACTCTAAAAATCCACTCTAACTGGAGTTTGGTGCGATTGTGATTAGAGCTGTAGAAAGACAATGGTCCGCTAAAGCGTATTTAGTAAAAGTGAGGAATTCGTCGAGTAACTTTTTGTCTATTACGTTATTCAGTATAAATTCTGGGTATTGAAACAAACACTTAGTGTTATTCAGAAGCGAATGGTAAGAGAAATTTTAGCAGATTGAAGTTTGATGACATTAGCTTGCCATTGATCTTTTGAACATTCACTTTTATTTCATTTCTATTAACCAGGCCTCCCTATAGCAAGAGGGGGGCAAGTTAGAATCACCAAGAACAATTATTTCTGATCCATGCCTTCGTAAATCGACGGCCTGAGTAATGGTGTGATAACAGAAAATTTAGGAAGATGCGATTTAGTTTTTACTATAGTTTTAGGAGGGGGTAAAGAATACAATAATTTAATGAGGTTTTTAGCTTCGTGGAGTAGCACTAAAGACCCTGGTTCTGGTTAAAAGAGAAAAAAAATTCTACTTACCAATGGCAACTTATCGAAAGGAGGAAACGAGAATTCGCAGATTTTAGCAGCGCTTTTTGACACAAAGTCCACTGAAAAGAAACAAGAAATTAGCACTTTAGAAACAGTGAATTGATAAGTTAGACGAAGTCGTACCCGAGTTTGTGGATAGAGGTTAGATTCATAAGTCCAAACTTAAATAGAAAAAGATTGCCCATTCTGAGTGAAAGGTTGAGAAAGTACACGAGAGAGAGAAAAAGTGCAGATTGATCAGTTCAGGCTTCCACACTTATGACTTAGCATTTAAAGAAAAAAAAATATCCTTGTACAAATAGTTACAGCAGGTATTTATAGTAATGCTGGTATTCGAGAGCGTTTAGATAGCAAAAAAAGTGCATTTGGGGTCTTGAGTGGCATGGGTGTGAATTTCTTTAAGCCTGGAAAAGTCAGTTTTACTACAAAAACATTTGATCACTCAAAATAAGAAATCTAATTCTGCTAACAGACCGGTTTTAAGAGGATAAACGAATGGTTCAAAACCAAGCAGCTATTCAATTCGGCTGTAGACACTAAAATGGAAAGCGCTGCGATGAAATCAAAAAGGTTACCACAAACAGGTCCATATCTAACAGCAACGTTGTATACTTGGTGTCCATAGCTCTCAAAGACGTCAAATATTTTTTCGGCAGTTGTATGGTGCTGCTTTACGGAATGGTAAAGGTCGGCAATTCCCTGGAAGAAGGAATCCTCAGACTGCTGATGTGTTTCTACGAGATGCATTGTTACTGTGTTTCTCTGCTGCAAGAGGAACTCAATAATTGACATGGGAGAAGGAGAAAAATATAGTCGAAATAGTGTTTAGACTCTTCTGAGAAAAGGGAGATTTAGTAAACGATCATCTCATTTCGTCTGCTTTTTAGAATGTAACAAATGAACTCTTCTGTGTGAAACAAAACGCCCAATTTCGTTTTGCCAATACACAGGGAGTCGCTATTATAATCATAGACATAGTTATCAAATTGTTATCGTATCCAAAATCAGCCGGTCCAAAACACTTCATTTAAAATGAATGAAAAATTCATATTACTTTCATATTCATTTTCTTTAATGTAAAGTTGTTTATAACAATGCGTTTAATAAGATAACCATGAATTTCCAACAACTAATATAAACTTATAACAATGAATGTAAATTGTTCTAATGTTAATACTCATTGATAATCTTATTTGGGCGGTTATAGTTATCTAAAAGATTCTGTCCTCAGTGATCACTGTATATATCCTTTTTTTAAAATTTTATCTGTTGGATATAGTTAATAGAACCTTTCCCAAAGTGATCACAAAAAGCGGCTTCCTGTATATATCCTTTGTTTAATGCTATCAGCTGGTTATTGCTATCTGAAGTATCCTGTCCCAAAGTGATCACAATGAGCAGCTTCCTGTATATATCTTTTGTTTAATATTATCCACTGGTTATAGTTATCTAAAGGACCCTATCTTTAAGTGATCACAATAAGCGGTTTTCTGTGTATTCCTATTGGTTGATCGATTCTTCGGACCAATATCAAACCAGAATGAAAAGTATCAAATAATCAACGCCAATCCGATTTGAAGCTGCTGGCTTTTATTACATATAAATAGTGTTGTATAAAACTGTTTATATGGTTTTCAGTGATAATTATCATGTATATAACAACAGGTTCGGATGATGACAACTACTGATACTATGAGTGTAACTGACACAGTAGGAAGCGAGATGGGGATGGGGAGAGACAGGTAGTTTAATAAGAGAATAGGAAAGGAGAGGGATCAAGGGCTGCTGCTGACAGAAGGAGAGGGGAGAAAAGAAAGTTTTGTAGTTCATTAAGAGGGTAGGAGGGGACAGGGAAGAAAAGAAAGTTTGGCACTTTATCAAGAAGGTTGGAAGGGAGGGTAGAGAAAAGAGTATTCAATAGTTTAAAAGGGAGAGAATGAAGTTTGGTAGTTTATCAAGAGGGTCGGAAGGGAGATGTAAAGAAAATTCAGTGTTTCAATAAGAGGCAGAGAAAGGAAAGGGAAAAGAGAAAATTAAACAGTTTAATGAGAGGGTAGAAATGGAGAAAGAGAGAGGAGAGGTTGGATGATGGTTACTACTGATGCTATAAATGTAAAAGACTCGGCTTTGATTATATATACCTGCATATAACTCATATAAAATGACGAGTAACATTTTTGCTGTATTATGGTAACAAACCGAAGATTATACTGAATTTAATCTTCAGGTAAATTAAAACCAAAATTTAATGAGCAAAAACAGGAACGATTCAAGTTTCCGGGTTTGTATTTAGTTTGTTTCAAATTATTCCATTTTATGTGTTTTTTGTTTAATTTGAAGCAAAAAGAAGATAGAATGTATCACTGATTTATAGATAAAAATGAGTTTGCATTATATTCGATAATACATTGTACTCGATTAGATACGTTAATAGATATTTAATGCTAAATTAATAAATATTTTGTAATTGTATCCCATTGTATGCTTTTTCTATCGATCCGTAATTTGCGTGTCAAGGTGATGTATGATTTCCGATGAAGGTTTTTTTTTCTTTTTCTTTCAGATTAGTCCGATTGTCCTGCGACTTCCGGTGCCTTTTTCCGCTCCCCCTCAATTTGAATGATTAACAATGATCCAGGTTTTAAATGCAGATTTTTTCATCTTTGGTAGAGGTAGTTCATGAGTATGCCATAAGTCTACGATGGTCTATGTCACACGATCGAATCGTAGTAGTGTTTCGTAATTTTATAAGGTCAATAGCGTGACAGACATCTGCACAAAAAGTGGCAATGGTATCTACATATATTTAGATGAAGATTCGAACATGACTGAACGAAAATAAAAGTTAAACTAACATCCATTCGTTCAAACAAATGTTGGCCAATGATAACCAAACTGAAAGCTAGGGAATCCACTGCTTAAAACCCAGATAATTTTGGAGAGACGAGTGAACGCGAGAAACAAACACTGGAGATCATTTATTGTCTGCAAGCTCTATGAGTTTCAATTACATCAAAAATAACACCATAAAGCTATGTCAAATGTATCCAATCCGTTTGGAGAGCTGGGGAAAAAATTAGGTTAATATACGTAATATCTATTAGCCTAACAAGAGCTCTAATGAAGAACTGTATATGTGGACAGACAGTAACAATATGTCTCTTGAGATTTAAAAAATTGTAGGTTACGATAGCCTGGTCATGTCCAGAGGATTCACATTGAATGAAAGTTGTATTATGATGGATCCAAACTGGGAAGAGAAAGAGAGGCAGGCCAAAGACCACCTGGCAAAGGGCAGTAATGATGGTTTTTTAGAAGAGATGGGTTCCATATGGAGTGAAGTACATACCACAACGCAAGACGAAGTTTAATGGCGTGACATAATTGTAGCCCTATGCTCCATCTGGGATGAACAGGATTAAAACATAATTTAAGGTCAATACATTGAATTCGAAATTGAACTTGAATACTTTAGCAGTTCACTATATACCCAGAAATCAATTTTCCCCCTCTCGCCATATCTTTCTTTAACTATTCCCCGCCTCCCGTGCTATGTAGCTTTTGTTACCACAATTCTATTTCATTTTCGTTCTGTTTTTACGCCAGTTTGATCTACGCTTACTGAATAACGTGTTTCCTTATAGCTTTTTTTACCTAATTTTCTACTCACGCTATATCGCTTGCATTACTTAAGAGCTGAAGAATTCGGTTTGTTTTCACGCTGCTTTGATTTATGGCGACTGACGATCATGGTCCCGTAAGCATTTATCTCGTCAACCCTGCAACCTCTTAAAGCTAGCAACCCCTTCAGTCCAATAACCTCTTTATTTTGCAAACCTCTTTAATCCAGCTGACCGTTTTAACCCGGCACTCTCCAGCCCGGCAACTTCTTTAAAGAACAAAGAAGCAAAAAAAAATATTTCTGGAGTTATATTTTAGTGTAAGTCCCTGGTTCCCTAATGTAATTGGATTTCACTCGGCGTTCGTATTTGTCGTGATTAAACTTTTCATTTCCCCTTTGTTCGATTGACCCATTCCCATTCGAATTTGTTTCATCTTCATTTCAATTGCTTTTTTTGCACTCTTTACTAACTGCCATAGACTGACGGTCTGAGTAGTTGCAATGGAAAACAATCAAAATTTGGAGGAAAAAATTCTAGTCATAATTAAGAATGGTCGATAATTCTCCAACTGACGGAAAAAATCATTATAATTCAACTGCTACAAACAATTCCTGTCTGGAAGAGAAGAGAAAAAATAAATATCGTTAAAAACTTTTCCAGGTGCAGATCAAGGGCTGGGGTCTGGTCCATCCCACTGTTCGGGAAAAGCATAATTTAAAGATATTTTTTTTATATAAATAAAGAAATTTTATGAATAAAAAGAAATGAAGAAATTTTATTTAAAAAATACAAATCATCCTAAATAATCATAAATTACCCTTAAAAGTAATTGATTTGTAAAAAATTGATTTTTTCATTTCATTCATTTCAGCCCTGATTCAATTATTCCATTTGAACCCTGCTCCTCTCGCCCTAAACCCTGGATAGTCCCTGATTTTTCGTGCGAGAGAGATTATTCTATCAGAAGATAAGGATGCTATAAATCGAGTTTTCTCCCTTGAATAGTAAATTGAGTTCTCTCCCATGAACTATGAATGGTCTGAACAACTGAAATATGATTATGAAGTGGTGTAAAATATCTATTTAGGAGATTTAGAGCATTTATTTTTGAGTGGAGAAAAGTATACTACTTCTATATACAAGTATACATTATAAAAATCATACTTACTCAATATCTAGGGCATGTAGTGTAATAAGCTTCATAATTCTTTCGAAAATCGTTCACAAATGTTGATGGCACTACAAATCCCAGTAATCTATTCCATATTACTTTGAAATAATTTTCTGTCATCTAATCCATTTCAATTTACTTCTATCTTGTATGTGTGGCCTTCTGCTTTCTTGCACTACTTTCTAGTACAAAAAGATACGTAAAAAAAATTGTAAGAGTAATTGTTTACATACTGAATGAAGAAATGTGTGTATTTATATCAAGTAGCAGTAAGTTATGGTTTCTATCTTCAATTCCAGAACTGACTAGTGTTATTATTATGCGTACTAGTAAAAAAAAAAGCAAAACAAAACCCGTTGCTTTTCTTACGATATACTTTGGAGTGGAAATTTGAAGTACTGGAGAAATCCATAGGGGTTGCCAGAAGCAACTGTCCATGGCACTCGACCGAATCTTCCGATCACAGACACTCGGGGGCAAGTTCGATAACACTTTATTTCCCTCTCTCGACTTAGTTCTTTTCTTAACGACCGAGTTCAGCTGCTCTTCTTTATGTTTTGCCCCTTCACTTTTGTTCCCCCCATTCCGTTTCTCTTTCCCTCTCTCCACCCTCTTCGTGGTCTTTGTTTTGTGATTCCATTCTCAGAACCTCTTCTCTACGACCACCTCTTTCAATATTAAATTTGTATTTTAAATGTCTGATAGAATGAACTAGACTAATTCAGAAAGTACTGGCTCTGCGACGCCAACGATTGAAAAGTGTGGCGAATCCTGGAGAAGGTCTACGTTCAACGATGGACGTTAAAAGAATGATGATGATGATGATGGTGGTGGTGGTGGTGGTGGTTGTTGTTGCTGTTGTTGTTGTTAAGCAGCAGCAGCAGCAGACAAACGGACACGTTACTTATCATAATGCAGATTAATTAGCCTCGAACTCGTTTGGAAAGTGATAAGGCTAATGTATAAACTAATTAGTAGATAAATCTGGTTTATCACAGAGGAAAACGTCACGAAAATTGAAACCCCCACAAAAACCCATTTTTGAGAGTTTAAAAAGAAGTTTTTTTCTAACATAATAAGGAATAAATGTTTAAATTTTCTGCTGTCTGTTGGTGTGGCCTGTACGTGTGATTCATAAATAGTCAGCCAACCACACTTGACAACTGAAGAAACCTATGCTGTTTTTTATCACAGCTTCGGTTGGCAGTTTCTAAAAAGATGTTTCAAGGAGAAGAAGGAAAGGAAAAAATCATTTGCGCTGTGTGATGAGATATGATAAGTCTGTATAAATACTTACTGATCGTAATCTTAGTATGGCAAAAGGCCACAATAATGGAGCATACAGTGGAAATGAAACTCACTCTTCTAATGACAGTCAGCAAAAGTAGCTAACTGATCACTGCTCTACGGTAGGGGACAACGGTTTCTCTGGGTCAAATTCCGAGTGGAATTAACAATAATTTTTTTAGAAGTATTTGTCGATTTATTGACTAAAGGTCGGTCAGGTGAAAGCGTTTGGAGGAAGGAATCTGATCGGTTAAAAATTGGATTGGATTCGGAGTTTATGTCAAATAAGTAGAAATGTTGTGGCTGTAAGAGAGTAAAATAAATGAGTGTATCTGCGTTTAACTTTTCAAGGATGAACGGCATCTCATTGAAACGGAGCAAGGGATTTTAATACTTGGGTTGCATCTTCATCGTAGATGGCAAGCTCGTCAGAGAGATAGCGACTTGAGAACAAAGAGCCACCAGAACCCCCCCAGGCTCCGCTGATTAATGCCATCTTATTTCCCACTCTAACCCCTCAGTGTCAGTCTTGGACACTGATCAAAGCACAATTGAGAAAATTACTACCCGAAGTGCCTCAGTTGCAGATATGATGGGCAAGGTCAATTCTCGGAGCAATGCCTATCCACAAATTCATTCAAGAGAATTAAATGGTTCGGACACCTGACACCTGACAAGAATGGCAGCTGATCAACGATCGTTCAGAGACTACAATCTTGCAGGCTCAGGTATCTGGGCAAGTGGAACATCCCACAGGCGTTTGATCAAGGGCGTAGTAGAAACATCATGGCCTGACTGTCACAGAGGCGGCCCACCAGCCATCGAAGATCATCCTGGCCTCCTCGGCAATGCCTTGCGTTGAGGATAAAATTTTAAAAAGTTTCGATTCAGTTTACAAGAAAGGATGCATCCGTTTTCATTAATTGCAATTTGGTTTCACACAAATCAGAAAAGATAGACAAAAAATAAAATGAAATTTTTTGTCAGAGCCAAGAATAAAATGCGTTACATCACTGAAACTCAATATTTTTAGATGTGTCCACACATCTCACTTTGCCTGTCCCTAGTTAACATTTTATCTTTTTCTTACAATCGTACCCTGTTGAATAAGATTTTGTTTAATCGATTCTTTCGAGAGAAAAAAAAATACGTCATCAGCGTTTACAAGCATGGGATTATAGATTAAAATAGTTTTTTTTGTAAATATAGTCTATGTATAGATAGTTTATAGTTTACTTTCTAGAGATCTCCCTTATCTGCGGTATCAGTGGTCCCCATATCCCTGGTCTCCTTCAGTTGATCTCGCTTATCTGCGATTTACATTCCAGATGCCCCCTTATCTGCAGTTTTCCCTTCAATAGTACATAGATGCACCATTAAAATTTCGTTCTAGTTCTTAAATCCATTGTAATTTTTACTTACTTTTCATCATAACATTGACTCAGACCGTCATTCTACGGCAACGAGTAAACAGTAAGAATAAGACCACGGCTCGAGTCTGAGTTATGATAAAAAGCAACTAGAAATTACGATGAAGTTTTGAAAAATTGATTAATTGATGATAAAAACATTGTCTCCCAAATATTTCATCTAATAATGAGATTATATTAAAGATAACTGTTTCGTTATTCAGTTTTTATTTGATGACGTATTATAACTCATAATTATCAATTTTTGACAACAAAAAAGATGAAGGTAAAAAGTAGTCAGAATTTAATGATTATGGATTACTGAACCATTTTGCATACTTTCAAACCGAAAATCTATTTTTGACAAGATCTTTACATACTCGAAATTTTGTTGCCTCAACTGAAATGAAGACAAAAACTCGATGCAATCTCATTTATTTAATGTATTTTTTAAGTATGAAGTAAATAAGTAAATACTTGACTTGAAGAAATATTTTTTCTTCATCAAAAAGTCATTCTAGCTTATTTCCTGAAAATAGTTCAGACAATAGTTCGATTAGCCTTCTTTGAGAACGAGTTCTCGTTAGCATTCAACCAAAATAAACGCGGTTCCAGAGTCTTAAAAGTGTTAGTACAGGAAGAATTCGAACAATCGCTCTGGTTTTAATCTGAAAGATAATTTTTCACTTTCAGAATTTGTACATACATGTCTGGTTAGTCACTCAATAGAAACCCTCAGGTGACTAACGTCTTTTAGCAATCTGTCGCGTTAGTGGGGATCAATTGAAAATTTTTTTTTTTTAAATGATCAATGATTAAGTTATTTCCCTTACTTTTTGTTAAGCCATGATCACTGAAAAAAATTTGAATTTTCAAAAACGAGCACGGGCACAAACAAAGTGATCAATTTAGCATGAACTTATATTACCAACTTAGCCCCAACTAAAAATCCAAGCGGTCAAAAAACGAATATAATGTTTTCCGTAGACATAATAATGTGTAAATGTAGGAAATCCCAGCCCTTTAGTTCCATTGGTGTAGCCTGTATGCGTAATATATAACCAACTGCTTAGATCAAATAAGTCACTTTAGGGTCATCAGAAGTCACTAAAGGTCAATTTAGGATCACCGGCGGTCAACACGGATCAATTTGGGATAAAAACTGATATTTTTAGCCAAATAGTAAGGGAGATAACTTATAAATGCTAATTATAGCGTATTCTCGCTTATATATTTGCAACTACGTAGAAATTTAAGTCAATTCTGGTCACGTCAGATTGCACTAATTCTCTTTCAAAGGTTGACCCTACACGGGTCACAGGATTGACTTATAAACAAAAAAGTATTTCGTCAATGTTTGGAAAGAGAGGCATTCGATGTCCTTGCTTGAATGGCGATTTATTTGAAATGTTGAATATGAAAGAAAAAGGTTGTTATTCTCATTTCTCTTTGGTTTTTAGAGGATTCTTTTTTTTTTCTAAGAGTTTAGTGCTCAAAGATCTATGGTGTTACCTGGACTTTACGCATCTCTTATATAATATTCACCATACATGTAAGAAATAAAGGAGCCTCACTAAGTCATACGCTGATGAACTGTGGAAAGCTTAACCATGCGTACTTATTATTTGTTAAAGAAAATTATCATATAATTACATGAGATAAGTTAGATGATGTTTTCAACCCGGTCTCTCAACTATAAACCCCATAACCTTCTTTGAAAGGAGGAAATTTCAAACAAAGTATCATTCAAAAATAAACATCAAATCATTTTCTATTGAATTTTATAAGAACATTCGTTTTTCAAAAGGTTTGATAAAATTTAGGACAGGAATCATTGCTGTTATCAACAGAGTCAGGAAACATTTTTGGAGACACCCAATATCTATACATAAATATATATTCTATATATCTCTATTGATACTATTCTTGCAGACGGATTTTGTTGGGTTTTTTTTCCATCATAGAATGAATGTCTATCGAACTTCTTTACAATATTCTTTGTATCTCATCATTCAATTTTCTGTTTAAAAAAGGCATTATTCTTTTTCTAAGTTCATATTAGACTTTTTAAAGGATTATTTCTTCATAAACATCTGAAGTGTTACTTGGACTTTGTGCTTCTCTTATACTATGATGACCACAAATGCAGACGCGAAAGAGCTTTGAAAGACGCCGCCGAATTTTCTGGCCAAGTTGCCTCCAAAAGCCTCGTTGTCTGTTCCACCGATTAAAACCTCCGATGAGAAACTTCCCGTAAACTCCAAACATCACGACCATTTGTTCCAAATCCAACGCAAAACTTTCAATCATCCAAAATCTATCAACAGACCATTGACTTCCATGTCTCAACCGAATTTGTCGGTCATCTCCAGCTAATTTCTTGCAGAGCTGGTTGTCAGAGCAGCTGAATCGTCTGTAAAGTTTGCATTTCTCTCGATCCGAAGGAATTGAGGAATCTGATGAAGATTTCGACATTATAAGGATCTGAATTTGGCCTCGAATTTGGTAATTCGTGAGATTTTCGTATAAATCAGTAAAAAAAATCTATCCAGTAAGATATCTTGGTGATGCAAGTGGCGTAACGGTTAAGATTGCAGACAATGGAATTGGTAAGTCTTGTTAAAACTTCGGCTTAATGCCCTTGGGAAAGGCATGAATCCATCTTTTCTACTCTCAGGCAAACCGGGCTCTCTAGCCTGGGATTTCAATTACAGTCGTTTCTAGGAGGCATTTTCATGAAATTTAATCAACAACGGAGGGTTTAAATGAACCGTAACGTCCAGAAAATCACGACACATTTTTAATGGTCGTGAGGAAAAACACACTTTTTTAAAGCTTTGCTATTTTGACGTCACCTGTAATACATGACAGACGTCACTTTCGATGCTCTAAGAAAGCAGCAGGTTTTTTTTTCTTCATCAGTATAATCAAAGCAAACAACCATAAATAATTTTATTCAAATTGTAAAGTATGAAGTTTATTTCAAAATTATGTTGGGTCGGGAGTTTTAACACTGTAATTGTCAACTGTATTCATTAGTATCCAAGCCAAACGACGAACCAAAATGGGCTTCATGACAGAGAAATTAAAAACGAAACTGAACAAAAACAAGTACCAGATCAAAACATCGATAGAAAATGACTTAATTGGTAAATATTTGGTTGAGGTTCATAAATTCGACAATTTTTAACCCATTCAATTTTACGAAGGGAAATGACCAGTACACGAAAAATATGAAAAAAATATCTAATCGTTTTTTGTTGTTGAGTGCAACTCAATCGTAACCCAAACCCCTACCCCAATCCAAGACTAGATGGAATAAGTCCGTAAAAACTATATGTAAATGTCCGAGCAGCCATCCAAGTCAGCGTTCCTGGTTATCTCCCTTTGATATTTTGAAAGATTCGGGTATTATCGAGTTTACGAACTATAGCAGGATCGCCGTTTATAACAGCTGGAGTTGAATTGAGACTTGAAAAAAACTTTAAACTGGAGTACTTAAATTAACGAGGATATTATATCAAATAGAATACCCTTTCACACACACACACACACACACACACACACACACATACATATACATATATACATATATAGTTGTTCATAACTCGATGCCGTTATGAAGCGAATCATAAATATAACGTGAATCGTTACCCAGCAACTACAATTTAGAAATGAGAAAAAGATATTTCTTTGGCGTAAATGCCAGTGAATGACACTTGGATCCTAGGCAGAAGTGCGTGGACACTCTGCCATTCCCATTTGGCACCCAAGTCAGAACAATCGCTTACAATTTCAAGGGAGTGGAATCCTATTATGATATACAGAGTTGCTTCCCTTAGATCGTATAATATCAGTACGGAATCTTGTTCTACCGAAATCCTCCAACTTTTTGCTGTAAACTGTCTTAAAAAGGTAGAATATTAAACTAAAGCCCACATAGTCCATGTTTCAACATTTGTGACTTTGTTTGGGAGATTTATCAAATAGAAAAAATCATTTCATGCAGATGATCAGAACACTTATATCATTGTCAAAAATTTGAAATGTTTGGCTTGGCATATTCCATTGTTACAGCAATTACCGAGGATTGTAGTTTCACGGGATAACATTGTATATTTTTGCAAAAATACAAATTATCTTTTGATTCTAAATGATTTATCGATAATACAGGTAAAACTTTCCCCCATGAAGAACAAGGGAAAACTCATAACATCCAAGTCAATGGAAAACAACGCGTGCTCAACTTACTAAAAGAATTCATATTCATAAAACGCAATTTGTATCCATACGTTTTTTGTGAGTGAAATACTTTTCTACGTCAGCAAAATAGACGACTACGTTTAAAAGTAATGGACTCGTCCAGTGACGTTGGAAAATGTCTCATACAAAAAAAGAAAAAGGATAGACTCTGTTCAAAAACTGCGACGTTGTAAAAACAATTTAGGACAGCATTTGACAACATCGATTTCTATTTCTTTCCAATTTAATGTTGATTAATGTCAAAGGGGGGGGGGTTAATGTTAAAATAATTAGACAAATAGTGCAAAAGAGGAGGGCAATTTTTAGATAAAGAGGGTTAATGCTAGAAAAGGTGGGTCAATGTTAAGAAAAAAATTGGGCTTATGTTCAAAGGGGGGATGTTGAAAGAGGGGAAAATTCCCCCTCTACTTTTAACAATAAAAGAGAAAAAAAATCATAATACGATTTTAACCCCAAAAAATTAGAAGAAAATGTTTCCTGCAATTCCTCGATTTTAACCATTCACTCTCGATTTCGACCCTAAAAGTGAAAAAAACCCCAGTTCTCTCTCGACATCAACCCATAAAAATAAAATTTTCCTCTCGATTTTGACGCCTGAAAAGTGGAGAAATTACCTTCCCATTTTAACCCTAAAAAACGAATTCTTCGATTTAGACCCCTAAAAGTGAAAAGAAATTTCCACTTCCCTCATCTATGTTGATACCTAAAAGTGAAAAATGAAGGTTTCTTTTCAATTTTGTCCCTCATAATTGAAAACAAATTTTTCCTTCGATTTTGACTCCTAAAAGTGAATAAAATGACTCTTGATTTTGACGCCTAAAATTGGAAAAAAAATTGATTTTAATTTTGCCCCCTAACGTGAAAAACAAATTTCCCCTAGATTTTGAACACTAAAAGTAAAGAAAAAAAATTCACTCTTGATTTTGACCTCTAGAAGTGAACAATGAAAATTCTTTATCGGTTTCGACCCCTAAAAAGGGAAAATAAGTTACTTCTTGATTTTGACCTCTAAAAGTGAAAAAAAAAAGTTCCCAAATTCTGTGTTTTGAAAAATTTTACCCAGCCATACTACATCAAAACACGCACCAACCAAAACTGCACTATCGTAGATATTCATGTACAACCAATGAACATGGAGATATGATAAATAAATGTCTTAGCTTCTTTTTGAATAAAAAACGCTACCTTGCTTCACATTTTGATTCCGGGAATTCAATTGTTCTTTTAAAGTGTTCTTTTATTACCCTACGGGTATGATAGTTCCTATATTGTGTGAGGGAGAGCAGTAGCGGTAGTTGGTTTTGTGTCTCCACGAGATGGTTGCTGGGGACTAAGGAATTTGTCTCCACGTGTTTTGTTTTACTGCCACATGCTGACATTACGTGTTGATGGAGGAAGGTAATTGAAAATTGCCATGACAGAAAGAAGAATATGTGCAGCTAGTATGGATAAGGACGCTGAGATTGAATTGAAGTTTTCATTGTGATAAAAACACATATGAATGTTTAGACAAACAAATAGGATGTACATTTAATGATGAAACATTTATAACAATACATATAGAGCTGAAAGGAAATACTTGTAAACAATATCTATCGTGATAGAAGAGACCAGATCAGATTTCTACGTAACATCTTTAAAGAGAAAGAAAGAGTTGGTTATTAGGTTATTAAAGAAGGAAATTGGATTTGTGATCAAGTGAACACGTGCGTTCAGAGCTTTTATATGAAGTAGATTTTTAGATGAAGTAGATAAAGTGACGTTTTGCATATGGGGCTAGATTTAAGGTTTATTATCTACAAGTAATACCTATTTATTTTCGTATTTAATCCGAACTAAAAATAAAGGAGTCGGTATTCTAAAAGTTAGAGATTATTTTTGCAAGATGAATTATCTCGTGAATTGAGCCCCTGTCAATCCACACAAAAAAACATACTATGGTCTTCAAAAACTAGTTTGCTAAAAGCATCATCTTGGTGTCATATCCATACCAACAGCAAATTTCATGGATTTATGTCGAGTAGTTATGGTTGTAGGCGAGTCCATATAGACAGATGGGTGAACGGACGGACAGCAAGGTTTTAGCGAATTACGATAAGATTTCCCAGTGGTCGGAGACGAAGTTCATTAAAAAGCCATCCAAGTCAACACTCTGGGATGAACAATCTGAGATCAGGTTATTATTCTGAACATTTCATCATCAGAAAATAAACAACTAAGCCATTATTATTAATTTTGACTATTATTATCCTCTATTTTACTTTTTCTGTGGCTTTTTATCACAAATTAACCCAGACCATTATTCTACGATAGTGAATAAACGACGCAGATGAAAAATAAATGAGATTCAAAATTACTTCCCCTTTGCCTAAAAGAGCCTGTTAAACAACCGACGTCTACGTACGGGAGATCCACATCTCAGCAGAAAATCAATCCTATTCTCTTTCGCGTACTTTCTGGCACCATGTTTATTTTTGTTTCTGTACTACTAGTATGGGTAAAACAGCCATTTTTCAAATTTATTTTATCATTATTAAATGAAGTCTTGTAAAAAAAAAAGATAAAGGAAAATGGTTGTCAGAATTATTAATGATGATTTACAATGCTTAATCAAAAAAAAAGATAGAATAATTCAGTCTTTGTAATTCTCAATATCTATTCATTAGCACAAAATAATGTCATCTTCAAGTGGTTTTGAGCTTCTAAGATGAATTATCACTACCACATGTATTTTTGACACGTTTTCTCTGTCTTTGTTCTTGCATTTGGTCACATTTTTGTACCATCCATTTTCGGCCATGAAATAAAATTTCCAAATGAAGTTTTATCTCAACAGCCGAAGAATGAATCGATCCAGAGAGGTTGTGACAAGAAAAAAGCTAACAGACAAAGAGAACTTGTCAAAAATATGCGTAACTGAACAGCCTTGTGATCTGTAGGGTCAGATTTTGATAAACAATTAGTGCAATCAGATGTGAACAAAATGGACCCTTTCAACGCATCAGACAATAGATAAGTAATTAAGGGAGATTAGACTATCATTAGCATTTGATAGTTATCTCCTTTGACGGATCGGTCTTTATGATATTGGTAAGGATGAGCACGAACGCAGACCCAAGATAATCATGATTCAAAAATCTGATTTGCTTTCTTCAATTTTGTTCATACATTCTGCCGTGTTAAACAATAATAATTCTTCATCTCATAAATTTTGACAAAACTTTGCTGAGTTGTATTTTGTTAAAAAAAATGGTTTTATTTGGAAGAATTGAAGAAATATGTGCGTGTATGTGTGCGTGCGCTCGCACGTATTTATGCACTGTGATTAAACGACAACTGATCATTGTACGATGTTGGCATCGCAAGATATATTAGTCAGGACACAAGGCAGTGCAGTCTCGAGTTAGACGTTTTTGGATCAGCTGTTCTCGAGAAATCTAATGAAAATGAATAGAAAATTACAAATTATGGATCTAACATCCAAAATGATTGATCTAAATATAGATATGAAGTATCTCCATTGGCAGTAGATCTAAACTTAAATATAAGATATATGAATTGGTAACACCGAAGAGAAGTAACCGAAATACTTCAAAGGCATAGTATCGTACGACGGACAGAAAATTATTTTATATGACTACGAGATGACAGGCTGCCCACGCACACACACACCTTTGGAGCGTATGTATATCTGTTTGTGCGTGTGTGCGGGTATGTATGCACTGTGATTACTTGACAACCTAGCATTGTGCGAAAATGACATTGCCTGACAAGAAGATTTTACAAAATTATTATTCTTTTCTTCCATCTACAGAAGCTTGGGTTATTTTTTCGACTAATTTTGACGATTCAAACCATATAGAAATGTTTCTTTAATGTTGCTGGATAGATTCGCTTTTGCTGCATTGAATTCTGATAAACGCATCAGGCAAAAAAATAATTTGAAAATATCTAAAAAGATTATCATACGACACGCGTATGCGTTTCAGGCGGAATGACTTGAACTTTGACTCTGAATGATGACGTGCAAACTCAGGATTTAAAATAGAAAAATAATTTTTTTTAAAATGATCGATTTTGGATCATTTTACATTATCTCTCTGTCCCATAAGTCTTGTGGTCATTGTTATGCCAAAACAACGGCTTCATTACACAATTAGTCTCCCTATGCCGTGAAAAAATGACGACATATCTAAGTAATTTTGTCATTGCATTGTACTTATAAAATATCAAAAACATTGTGTTGCTATGCATTTTCTTATTTGTGATCAATATTTCCTGAATATCAAACTTAATCAAGTCTAAAATTGAGTAAAGCGGGAAAAAAAGTATTGGGAGAACCAATACATTGAGACGGGCGAATTGCCTATGGGAACTGTTTGTTTCTTTTTTGTCATTTTTGTATAAATTTTAAAAGGTGTAACTCACAAATACTAGGAAATACCCATGAAAGAATTCACAGATGTAATAATCCAGCAGAATTTGATATTAGAATATCAATCGGGGGAGATCCAGTGAAGATTGAACACACAAAGTACGACCAGCAAGATTAGTTTGCTTATCGTTGCTATACGATGTGCGTCCTGATCTGGTTTTTTTTTCCATATTTCCACCGACATTGAAGTCTGGCATCAGACCATCAATAGTTGGGGCATCTAATGAGGATCGAACGCACTAACAACGTCCAGCAACATTAGCTTGCTGACAATTGCTAGACGATTTCAGGTCTGATCCATTTTTCATATGATATACTCTCAGTGAGAAAAATCACGAATATTTTTGGATTTTTCAGGAAAATCAATACCGAATTCGATTACCGGGAAGACTCCATAGTTTCAAATGGTTGGTATGAGGGATTTTTATGCGTAAAAGTGTTACCTTTGAGTGGAAGAGTCCAAAATGATGGACGGCGACATCAAGAAAAATCGATCTGTTCTTTATTATCTATTTATATATATATATATATATATATATATATATATATATATATATATATATATATATATATATATAATTAATAATTGTGACAGCTGTTTCGTTGAATAAAGCTGACTAACTTGTAAAAAAAGTTCGCCTTCACTTTTGACCAATTAAAGAATGATATGTATCCATGAAAGGCTATCAGAAACTGTTGCTGTATTAAAACAGGGTTACCGCTCTTTGTCAGAAATGAGATAAAATTAAAATTTAAGAAAAGACTACTTGACTTTCTCTAGTATGTGTTGGTTCAAATGGATATTACAAAAATCTTTCTTGGATGATGTTGATGTGGTCGCACGGGTCTATTTGTTTTAGTTTAGGAGGGGGTGGACTCTTGATTGGAAAAAAACCAAAACATCTTTAGATTATTTTTTCAGGTGAGGGGTAATGCAGACCCCATGCAAACTGAAATGTCCCCCCCCCCAAAAAAAAAATTTGATAAAGAGTATTCTATTCATTTAGTCTCACGTACGATGAAATTCTATTCCTGATATGTTACATTATTGGATTTTATATATGTGGATTGATTCTTCGTTGTCATTTGTCTGGCTTCCTTTGACAATTCAAAGCGCCCTTTGTTTTCGATTCTTCGGGAAACCGAAACCTTTTATTTGGGATCTGTGCTGTTTATAAACAAATAATTGAGTAAATGAAGCTTTAAAACTTCCGACAGATCAATTAAAATCGATATTTTCCTTAAAATTCTCCGCAATTTATCAGATGCTTAGCCATTAGCAGAGTTTTACATTGTTTGTTAAAGTGGACAAATGACGCATTTAAAAGTGGTGATTAAACTGATGTATCCTGAATGATAATATTCTGTCAACTCCCCCATATATATATATATATATATATATATATATATATATATATATATATATATATATATATGGAGAGAGGGTCAAGGCCTAATTTTGGTGGGTAGGGGTTGGGACAGAGGGAGATAAGAGATATCTTAAAATGTAGAACACATTAATTATGGAGTGGATGACAGCAAGATCGTGCACATCCAACACAATCATGACGTTTGGTATTTTGGTTCTCCAGAGGTTTCTCATCGGATCTGCCCAATTGATCACTTCAAAATCCAAGATGGCGGACATTTTTTAAAAGATGGTGGCTTTTTTACAGATGGCGGCTAAATTGAATTCCCGAATTTGATTTTTCCCATAGAAATGTGCGTATTTAGCCGATTTGAATGATCTTAGTTTCGATTTGTATAGTCTCAAACATTACCGATAAGTTAGAACTGATATAATGATAGCAGTAATATAATATGAGAGTAGTAATGGAAAAGTAACAAAAAAAGATGCCAATATAACTATTGTGCTGTTGTGGGTGTGCAACTACTCAAGTGCAGTGCATCAGAGCATTTGTATTTCCAATTGCAACTTTTCTTGAAGGAACACTCAGTCGGTTCCCGAGAGCTGGCTGATATTGAAGGTAATACTGAACAGCATATCTGTTATGTATCTCCTTTCTGCATTTTCACCCCCAATCAAAAAGATTGCTGGTGACTGGCCCGGGGATAGTAGCCTTGACCTGGATGATCCAAGTCCGAAAAGCAACACGCTTTGCGTGCTCTTTGGGGGGGGGCTGTATGTATGGAATTGAGTTGTACGGACTCTTCCTGTGGGCAAATAGATCCAATCTTGCTTCACCAGTGGCTGCGCTTGATTTGTCATACATGAGAATAACGAATCTCTCCAGTCATTGCAGGTCAACATCACCAAACCATGTAGGATTTCGTCTGAGATTGGGTGATCGTTTTAGAAATCTCATCACAGATGTTCCAAGGCAGCGATACAGTCTTCTTTCTTTTACGGTGGAGGACACAACATATTTATCCCCCGTGAAAAAATATGCAGAACAACTACCTAAGAAATAACCAAAATAAATTAAAATGATCAAATTAGATTGAAAAATAACTATATTGAAAAACAATAGCTTCAAACTGAGTACACTAGGCGTACAAAGATAGGTATCTTTATTTCAATTATTTGTTATTTTATCTGATGAAATTAAAGCAATCACTATTGAAGCAGTACACAATATAAAAACAGTGGACACTAGTGTAAAACCACAGAATTGTAGTACTAACATTTAGAGCATAGATACAGAACAATGCACGGGACTACCGAACTGTTGTGTTAAATCGAGGACCTCTGTTCTACAAGAGGCTACCATTTTATACCTATCTTTTCACTTCTAAATCTAGTACTCGTATCAAACAAGAATTCTGTTATTATCGAGGAAATAAGATATGCATCGAATTGAGGTTTTCAATGTGTGAACGGTTACGGATTGAACATTAATCAATCCCAATTGTTCGAGCAAAGTTTTTATTCTATTGTAAAAGCTTCCAAATTAATTAGGGTGGATGAGAGGTAATAAGGAAGTCAATAATATTACAGAATACGATAAATTTCTCTCAAATTGGCTTACCTTCTCACATAACTTCCCAGGTAATTGAGAAGGTAATTCACTCGATGTGTTTGTAATCGTGTTTTGCGTGCCTACCTGAAGCACATACATATTTGAAATTTTGTTGAGCCTGTCCTTGGGATTGAACGTATTATCTGTTTATTGACTGAGAACACTTTTCTGAATACTCAACAGAAACATTCTTCACGAATACGTTGAGATTAGTGACAAAGCTCGTGAAATCTGATTACGCCTGACGACGGCCGGCTACTGCTGATAAAATAGTTAGGCAGCCATCGTCAGTCGTAAATAGAATTCTTACAAATAACTGAAACGAAAAAAGTTTTTCGATAAATAATTGTTATTCAATTCTTTCGTATATTCTACTAAAACAAATACATTTTCCCGAAGGTATTGGCGATTTCCTCCACAGAAGATCATACGCGTATATATCTTCTGCTTTTGAGAAGTGACATTTTTTTGCCATTCTTTCGACAGAGAAATTACTCATAGCAGTAAAAAATATATTTTTTAAAAAAGTCTTTTCATCAATTGATAAAAAGAATAGATGTGTAGTTTAAACCTTTTTTTGACATTTGGAGCAACAAAAAAAAAAGGATTGATTTTCTTTTCTTCTTTAAAGAAAAAAATATAGTAAATGAGATCCCCCAAGTTCTACATTCACAAAACGTGACAACTATGCCTAGATTTGATCTTACAACCTGTCAGTTAGTACACTCAATGAATAAACTCAATGTTTTGGCATGTGCTACCCCAGCTCACACGATACTGTGGAATAAGAAGACATAATGGATATGTTTTACTTCTGTATTGTCAGATGTACAATCATTTCTTCCCTGGGCAACGCCGGCATTCCTGCTATACGCCGACAGCAAATATTCTTATAAAAGTACTAGCAAGGAATACTGACGTTGACAGGGAAAACAAACCACGAATCCAACAATGTTATCGAGGAGATAATGTTTACCTACATGCCAGAGTGTGCCTGGACTGGAGCAGGTTGTGCAAGAAGTTATTTGATTTCCAGGCAACGCTAGGATTCCCTGCTAATATATATATATATATATATATATATATATATATATATATATATATATATATATATATATATTGATGATGATGAAATTACGAGTTGCTACACGTTTATGTTTCTACCCTGTTTATTCTTCTTCAGGCGAATGATCCGGTTCATCTTAGATTCTTATTTAGGAATGGGGGGGGGGATTCCTAGGTTGTTGGGTCTCCCTTTTATTCTATTTATATATCTTCTCTTTTTTTTGTTTAGTGGTTGGTCATTGCTGGTTATATTTTTCTGTTTCATTTTGTGAAGATAGGATGCTTGTTGGTAGTTATAAATTATAAAATAGGAGGGTATGGTGTAAGCATTTTCGTTATCGGTATGTTGTTGAACCATCAGCTCTTTGTAGTATGTTTCCTCTCTCTGAGAATTTTATTTTCGCTGAAATCTGTTTCCCCAGTGTTAAGGTTCCCTTCTTTAGGACATTAGTTGTTGGTATAATTATTCTGGGTTTGGTCTATTCCCAGATGTCTCAGATGATTATGGTGATCGGGTAGATCTTTAAAGTGGCTGGAGGTACAATATAATGATTATGTTCATAGTAATAACAAGGGAAATAAAATAGGCATGGTGGTTGATTTTTTGTGTACCTATATGTGGGGTATCAAGTTATGTTTGTTGATAGAATTTTTTGAGCGATGCCGACATTTTAAGGCTACTTCATTTTTTATGTTTAAAAATTTTCTTTTTTGTTTTTTGTTCTATTGGTAAAAGTGAGGTTTTCAAATTTCTCATTTAGGCATGGGTAATATGAGATTTCAATATTCTGGCATATGTGTTTTTGTTCTAATATTTTCCATTCTACTGCGGGTTTGAGTTTACAATCAGTAAGTCTCCAATAATATGTCGACAGTGATGTACTGTTTTTATATTTTTCGTTTGTAAATGATGATATATGGTTGGCTAATCATCGTTTAGAGGCTGTTTTCGATATCATATATAATATTCAACTTCTAAGGGTCCCTTCAGATTGATATTTCCACTTGGTATACAATATTCGATTTGAGATATTAGTTATTCAAAGGACCTCCGTTTTTTGATTGTACGATTACAAACTGGTTTATCTTTGCTCTCTCCGTTGGTATTATTTCTAATCATTTCATTGTTATGTTTTGTCATGAATTCATTAAAATTATCCATACAACTATAGTTAATTTTCAGTTTTTTTTTTGTTAAATATTTTACTCAGTGGGTTGCTTAAAGGGAAGTGTTTTTCATTAATTAGATGGATATTTTCCCCCCCAAAGTTTTTTTTTTACTTGTAGGTTGGATGGTGGTATATACCAGATGATTTTCCTACCTCTACTTTTGTTGTTGTCATGTTTTACTCTATTGAATTTTACTTTTTCATCATATTCAAAGTTAGTTTCTGTAGAACTGCAGTCCTTCAGGGCTTTAGTATCTTTAGTTCTAATATTGTTGAATATTGTTTCATTTGAGAAATTATATATTTGCCTAGTTTCTATTAATTTTGGGATAATTCTAATGATTTTATTTGGGTGGTTAAATCTTTTGGTAACATATGTATTTACAGAATTTTCTTTTCTGTGTGGCTTATGAGTGTTATTATTTAAATTAAAAGTAACATCTGAAAACGAGATTAGGAGATTCAGAGATGGGGTGTTGAGTTTCCAGGGTGTCAGGGAGTTAGAAGATGGGCCGTGTAATGAATCTGTCATCCATGGCTTACGGCAAATGAGTAGGAAATCCTTAGAAATATTGAGTGGCGAGAGTTGACATCGTCTGTGTTATCGAGTCTGTGGGGAATAGCAGTACATACATACACTCATATGTATACATATAGATACGCACACGCAACACGTATATATTAACGGATATATAAGTACATATACACGCATAAATACCTCATATATATGTACACACGCATACATATACAAATACTGGATTTAGAATTCTAGTAATGAAGAGGTGAGTGATTTGGGTTGACAAATGACGAAAATGATAATAAATTCAAAAGCTTAAATATTTACGACAGGAGCAAAGGGAAAGGCGCGATAGGGAGATAGATGCAAACATACACACATATGTAAATACAAACCCATATATATCCAAATATAGGTACATGCGAAGGGGAGTCATTTGAAGCCTCCTGCAAACACTCACACACACACATACATAAGTATATATGCACATGCATGCAAGAACCTCTTTTAGACGCAGACATATATACGTGCAAACATACGCATACATACATGGACGTCCACCGAAATACACGCGTTCAAATACATGCGTAAGTATATACGCACACAAACGAACATATATACGTATATACATACATATATAAATATATATATACACACACACACACACACACACATGTACATTAGAAGAAATGGTCCTCATATTTTTAGTATGGTAGCGTCCGCTTTCACTAGGTGAAGCAAGGTATTAGTTTCTGATGAGGTGCATTCGTTCAAGCACACATCCATGTGTACGCACACACATACCTCGTACACTTGTATACATGCATTTATATATAGATAGTGGATCTGAGATTCTATTCATGAAGTAGAGGATGATTACAGTAAACAAATAAGGACAACAATAATAAATTGTATAGTTTAAATGATTATAACGTAAGGGAGGAAGAAAGCGTGATAGGAGTGATTATAGACAAACATATACACATCCATACACATGTAAGTGCACACTCACATATATTAGAATATAGGAATATGCAGCAGGAAATCTATTAGAGCGTCCCACGATGCCATCTCATAAAACTTATATACCAGTGCATATTCAAAGATCCATATATATACACATACACTTATGCTCAAACACATACATGCAGACTGCTTGACGCTGACATATATGTACATAAACATATGTACATAGATATCCATTCAAGCACACACACATATATATATAAACCAACACAAGTGTGCAAAGCCATGTACACATCTGAGCATCTACATGGGTGCATAAACATACCCATAAACATGTGTGAATCCACATGCGAGATGCTAAAATTTAAGCACACGCGGTGCGTACATGCAAACTACACATTCGCCTATATGTGCATGTAATCCCTTACGAGGTGTATATTCCAGTGCACACAAGTAGAAAACGACACACTCACATATATCCGAATATAGGAACATGCAGTGGGAAGTCTATTACAGCCTCCCACGATGCTATCACGTCAAACCTATATACAAGTGCATATTCAAAGGTCCACATACACACACATACACAAACAAATACATGCAGACACCCTGACGCTGACATAGATACATACGTACATACACGTACGTGCATAGACATCCATTCGTTCAAGTATATATATTGAAAACCAAACAAGTATCCAGCTTCTTCAGACACAACTAATCTTTCTGCAAGATACCTCAAAACAGCAGACAATAATACCCTTTCAGTTTCTTTCGATGTTGAATCTCTATAATTAAATATAAACTACGAACTAAGATCAGAAGTAATTGATTTCTCGATGAACAAATATCCCAATGACATACGAAATAAATTTGACGGGAATCTTATACTAAATTCAATGGAATTCGTGAGGAAAATGACACTTCCAATTCAACAACTTCTACAGACAAACAAGGAGAACTGCAATGGGAACCAAAGTTACCCCAACCTACGCTGTATTTGATATTTAGGAGAAATTTATACGACGAAATATCCAAACAATTCGATACAGAATTTTCGGAAAAAATTCGAAGAATCATGGAAACGCTATCTTGACAACTGTTTCCTAACGAAGACAAAATCTAAAGGAAACTTCCTTTCGTTACCATAAACCTTGAACAAACTTCATGAACAAATCAATTTTACAACTGAATTTAGCGCACATGAATTACTAAGATTTTGTAAAATGTAAGAGAAATCCAAACGGACATGTATTACAAACACTATTATTAGTAGTATTACACTATTTTCTTCGGGTCATAACCAAGGTTAGTATTCCATTTACCCTACAATAACGCTAAAAGATATAACATCGAAACCGGAAACATTAAATACTAAACTTACAGATTTTCAGAAATTCTTGCTATGACAAAATGACCCACTTCCCTTAATCGAAGCAGGAATTGAAAAAGCCAAAAGGTTGGAAAAACATCAATTATCAATAGATAATCCTTAATTTAACAAAACAACTTCTATCCCCTCATTAGCATCCACAACCCACTGAACCATAGCATCTTCAAAGTCATAAGACAAGACATTCCCATCTTAGATTGAGATCCCAATATGAACAACATCCTTGAAAAATTCAAAATAATCAACTTTAAACGTCAACACCCCAATTTAAAACAACTCTTGACAAAAGCCAAACTTACAAAATTGAAGCTGAGAAAACAATAATTATATTCAGACTATGGAATTTGTATACACATATTAGAGGTAAATGAATATACTTTCAAAAGTGGGAAAACTTCAAAGATCCAATCCAACATAACTAGCAAAGTAGAACAAATAACATCTATGCCATGATCTGCCAGGGATGAGGGGAAGAATATACAGGGGAAACTTCATACATTAGAAATAGAATAATGGTGCATAAGCAACAGATTTGGGATCCATCAACTAGAATTCTTGATGTCAGCAAGAATATCAGCAACAGAACCTCATCAGAACCGAAATGTTTAGTCTCTCCATTTTACAATATGAAGACGGACAGTCCCGTACTAAGAAGGAGAGAGAAAAATGTTTCGAACGTGTTCGAACTGTTGTTAGTAGATATGGAGGTCTATCAACAACTCTCTAAACTGAGGACTTAATCAAAATATGTTTACACAGCTATTAATTTAGTCTCCTCTCCTAAACCACTTTCAATTTGTTGATATCCACCCTATTTCCATCATATTGATCTTTGTGTGTATGTGTTTTGTATCCATACAGCCATTTCTAGTCATTTATTTTTTTTTCGTCCACAGTCATTTTGCATGTACATACATATGCCCCCCCTTTCATTTTTAATTTAGCAGGTGTGTATATCTTTTTGTGTATGTTATGTGTGTGTGTGTGGACATGTATATAAGTTTGACGAGATGGCATCATGGGACGCTCTAATAGATTTCCTGCTGCATATTCCTATATTCTAATATATCTGAGTGTGTATTTAAATGTGTATGGATGTGTTTATGTTTGTCTATAATCGCACCTATCACGCTTTCTTCCTCCCTTATGTTATAACCATTTAAACTATACAATTTATCATTATTGTCCTTATTTGTTTACTGTAATCATCCACTACTTCATGACTAGAATCTCAGATCCAGTATCTAAACATGAATCTGCATGTACAAGTGTATGAGGTATGTGTGTGTGTGCACATGTGTGTGTGTGTGTGTGTACTTGAACGATTGCATCTCATCAGATACTAATAACTTGTTCTACCTAGTGAGAACGGACGCTACCATACTATAAATATGAGGACCATTTCTTCAAATTTGCATATATGTGTATATCTATGTGGGATTGGGGATACGTATGATTTTGTATGCCTGTTTTTGTACGCGTGTATTTTAGTGTGAGTTGATGTACGCACGTGAAAGTATATATGTGTCCCGTCTTGAAGGTGTGTCTGCATAAATATCCAAATTATCAAATATAGCATAATCTCCAACCAATGTAGCTATTTCTTATTTCTTACTTATGTTTTACATATATTGAACCCCTCTTATGGAATACTAGTATATATATATATATGTGTGTGTGTGTGTGTGTGTGTGTGTGTGTGTGTTCAAGAAAGCTCTACTGCTTTAAAAACTGAACATCTTCGAAAAAGTGTTTTGTATCACTTCAGTCACTTATTTCCCGATAACTCTTAATAGTATTTCTTATTAGTTGTTTTTTTCTGTTTTACATATATTTCATTAATATAGTACTATGTGCAAATTTCCTCATGTTGGGAAAATCATTTATTTACCATGTAACGGTTTCGGGGATTTTGAAAACAAAACAGTTACATTAACATTGCATTCCAACAGTGTTGATCAAACACCAGCCACATTTCAGCTATGATCTTAATATACGGCTCATGTCATACATGTAGTTTGTTATTTCATATAAGGTATTATCATATCGTATTGCATATGGATGTTATTTCATACTACATGTCATCAATTTTTCTAAACAAGGTTTACTTTCGTAAGATAGCTAAAAAAAATATCTAACGATGAGGCGATGAAGGATTAATCACTTCTATCAAGTGATCACCCATGTGAATATTGAATCCATTATATATGTATATATATATATATATATATATATATATGTGTGTGTGTGTGTGTGTGTGTGTGTGTGTGTGTGTGTGTGTGTGTTAGCAGGGATCGAAAGATCATGAACAAATCTGCCGAGAGCTTATATTACTTACTTGTTTTTTACACAGGCTCCATTGTTTTTAAGCTTATATTAGCTCTATTGTTTTCATATATCGAGAATTTTTTTTATATACTCCCCCCCCCCCCAATACTTACTACACATATAATCACATTTTTATTTTATAGAAGGAGAAGGAGGGATGGGGAGAGATGAGGAGAGATGAGGAGAGATTGAGTGAGGTTGGAAGACAGAGATAGATGGATGAAAACGACATAATTTGGTAGTTATTATACTTGGATGAAGGAAATACGATAGGAGGTTGATCACAGACGGTCTTCACTGAAATAAGTGTTTTGGTTGAAGAGTTTATGGAAGCCAAAGAAACTAAAACGTTTAATCTCTCGTGTTCCATCGAAACTAGATCTCTTGCCTTGTTGGCTTCAGTCAATCCACTTAAAACTGTGAATCTCTTGCAGAGTCGATTTCTCTTAAACTGTACCAGCCGGTATAAAATTGGTCCGATGAATGCTACTTCAAAAGTAAGACCGTTTTTTTTCCATTAGTTTGTCGGTTGACCATAGTTCCGGTCATGTCTGCGCAGAGATTCACATAGCGAAATTCTGGGGAATATTTTTCTTAAAACGGAAGGCTTGTTGCACTGAGATAATCCCGCTCATTCAACCTCCACAGTCCTTTCTTAGTGGTACGACGAGATGTCAAAATTGTCTTAGTTGAACTGCTTTAGAGGGCTATAGGGCTCTAACTGCCCAATTATTTACTCATAGTTATGGAAGAAGTGGGTTTGTGATTTCCCCAAAGGCTTCAAGTGAAAGGGAAGTGAAATATTTCTTCCCAGGTATGAATTCGTGTCTTGAAACGCTGACATATAAACTGCTCTAATGAAAGACCGAACATTTTTTCCGAAGTTTTCAGGTGCGAGCTTATCTGCAGTAATGGGTGCGATACTTGTGATTTCACCACAGGTGCGTCGTGTAAGATAGCTTGACGGAACCCAACTCTCTTCTGATTGGTGTGGAATCTTAGACTAGTTACCCAACGTAGATAGGGAGCCCAATTTGCCCTACTATTTTCCCATTGCCGAGGGGAAAGAAGAGATGGATTTCCAAATGATATTGGTGAATATTAATTGTTTTAGTCGGAGTTTGGACTGTGCAGTTGGAAGAGTGTGGAAAAGCATTTCATAAGCATACGATAAATGAGTTACCTCACTTAAAAAGTGCTCAACCCTGAATAGAGGAGCAATTATATATATATATATATATATATATATATATATATATATATATATATATATATATATATATATATATATATATATATGTGTGTGGAGAGAGAGAGAGAGAGAGAGGAAGAAGATCAGAATCTACATATAAATATAGAGATATATCTTCAGTATAACTATAAACTTTCCATTATCCCATCCAGTACTGTAAGGCAGAGTTGAAACCTTCACTTCAGACCTGGAGGCTGATATCCTACGTCTGGACTACGGAACTGGACGGTGAGGCTGAATTTAAGCGATATATCTATTTACACAGAAATTCCTCATCCACCTGAGTGCTCTATTCCTATGGAAGAGCATTGAATAAGCTTACGATGAATGAGTTACCTCACTTAAAGAGTGCTCAACCCTGAATAGAGGAGCATTGATATATATACATATATATATATATATATATATATATATATATATATATATGTGTATAGAGAGAGAGAGAGGAAGAAGATCATCATTTCAATTCTGGCATACGTCACCTATTCAATGTCCTGCTTTAAATACAAATCTAATCTAATTAATTTGTATTATCATCGCTCAACTGGAAAATAAACGAAGAAAAAAAGCAGACAGAAATGTATCTGTTCTTCCATGAATTTGCATTGTAAATCAAATCCTCCTCATGAAACATATTTGGGGGTGATTTCTAAGAACTAATTTGCTATGAACGTAACTGGTATCACATTGGTACTTGCAGAAATTTTCATAATATTATGTTGTGAGTGTTTTGAGACTTCTGAAGTTTTTTTAATGACCTTTCAAAACATCACTTCCCTTTCTCTCAGTCCCTCTCTACTGTTAGCGAGACATCACTCTCAGACCCTCTCTATCAATGATACGAAGTTTTCATTCGCTCTTAGGATGTCATTGAGTGGGCAGTAGCCAAGCGTCGCGCAGTCGATTTAGACAAAAAGTAGATATTTGAAATAGTATGAATTTGCATTGTAAATCGAACCTCCTGGAACAAATTTAGGGAATGATTTACAAAAGCTTATTTGCTACAAACCTACTCCTAAAAGACCTGGTTTCGGTTGTACAAACAGAAAATTTCATAGATTTGTGTTGTGATGATTTTTAATGAGATATACGCGTGTGTGTATACACACGTATACGTGTTTGTTCTTTCACCTTGAGTCTGACTAAACAAATATATTACTATCAAAATCTACCTCGAGTTTTTTGCAGGCACACATGCTTATATACATACACACTTTACACAACTAAATACTCACAATATGTTACTTTATGATCGATTAAAAATAGGGAATTTCGAAAGGATAAGGTAGCAGCTTTGGATGGAACTTGAACTCACATCCCATGCTTTTGGAGCTCGTCAACGACGTCTTGGCCGATAAGGCTAGTAAAATAGTCTGTTTTCATAAATCGACGTGCATGGATCTTGCCCACTGACGGTTGTGCCGTCGAAAGGAAAAGAGCAAAGAGGGGAAAAGATAGAGGATATCTCAGACAAACAAATTCAGATCGGTCGGAAGTTAGCCATCGTCAATAAACGGAAGTCGACATGTACGACCGCCTGTAACCGGATATTTGATGCTTATCACAGGCCAAGTGGTTGATGTCGCAAATCTGTAAGACAGAACAGATTCCTGCCAATATTCAGGTACGAGGGCTTCTAGTCGCCATCCGTCGTTTAATCCTCATTGGTAGACCTCTCAACTGGCACTGTAAACTTGAACAGCTTAATGAAGAATGATAATTGGTGATTGATTTAGGAAGGGGCTGTATAAATTAATTCAGGGGAGCATTAAGGTAGAGGGATTATAGAAATCGTCAGATTCAATGAGATCTTCTGGAAAGATAGGTAATGGGGTAAGACAGTATTGGTCAAATATTGGAGCAGACCCAGGAAATATTTTCAACTGAGAAATATTTTTCCATCTTTTAATGAACTTATATATTCACTCATATTTGTCAACACGATATATCCTAAAGTTCTAAATGAAAATTTCTGGAAGGATTCGTCAATTTGGGGGCTGATCGATGAGATCTTCACTGTTCCTCCCGACATCGTTGCTATTATCTGATTTTCATTCATTCTTTTTAGTGACAATAGTGTTGTCAGAGGCATGAATCCATTGAATACTTTCATAGTCGAGAGGAAAGAAAAGAGTTGATTTATAAAACCTTTCTTGTCACAAGATATAACGTGCGATTCTTCTGAGTGCGAGAACTTTTTAATAATAATAATCATCATCATCATCAGTCTTTCAACGTCCGTCGTTGGACATAGACCTTCCCCAGGATTTGCCACACTTCTCTATCATGGGCGTCGCGGAATCAGTACTTCCTGAACTTATCTAACTCGTCTCTCCATCTAATATTCTGCCAGCCTCGGTTGCACATGTGATTACGGGGAATCCATGTCGTGAGTCGCGATGTCCATCGGTTGTCCGCCATTCTTGCAACATGGCCTGACCACCACCATTTGAGATTTTATTAATGGATTCTATGATATCCCTGACTCTTATCTTTTCTCAGATGTACTGTGCTGTCTTGTGGTCTCTCCAAGTGAGACCCAGCATAATTCTTTCATGTGCACGTTGCATGGTTCTCAATTTGCAGGTCTGTCTCTTGGTTAGTCCTTGCAACTGTTTTCGTTTCTATTGTGTTAAACCTGAAGACGTCCTGATCCTTCGATCAAATAAAGCGAGAGCAACGATATTTCTATAAATTTTGTTTTGTCGCATTTCTATCCATTAGAACAACTCGAGGAGGTTATTTTGGCCTAACGGTTAGCAACATGGAAAACAGAATCGATTTTGACAGCTGACATCCACTTTGCACTCTTCTTGGGAAGAATATGCATCCATCTTTTCCCCACCCCTCAGTCATGGGTGAAATAAAAGAACAGGCTAGGCTCTTTGGTCTTGGTTGACAACCAGTCTGTGTGACATACCTCTCTGATCCCAAACCGTCGTGGGAAATGGGAATGTGTTCCCAAAATTTATGGTTAACAGTGCTCTGGTGAATCCTCGATGGGTTTAGCGAGCCGGAAGTGGATCATAACAGATTGCTCGTGTAAAATGAAGAAGAATAAAAAGAATAGACGGATGAAATAGACTGATGTCTCTGACTCTGCACGATATCTCGAATACTAGTGGACGATTGAGGAAGAGGACAGGATTCGAAGTCGCTTCCCACACCCGCAGCATGTTATATCATGTAGCCACACGTATATCTTTACAGAACTGGAATCTTTTGACATTGTGTTGAACAACAAGAAAGTTTATTAGAATTTTTTCTAGAAAGAGAGACGAACATCAGACGACTTATCAACGGCCAAATTGATGAAATGAATAATCTTGTAAGCGGCATTATTGTCATTATCATACACAGATTCATTAGAACTATTTTCCTTGTCCAAGCTGTTTTAGTTACAACATTTCAGCAGCTGTAAACTTCGGCTTTCTTCAGGTGCCTGTCGTATTATAATCGTTATTCAATTCTCCGGGGGTAGACTGTTTTCATCGCGGATATTAGTCGGTTAATTCGTCCTTTTTGTCTATTCGTCCTCGTGATGACACTTCTGCTCCACTGCCTTTCACATGGATTGAACCTAAGACCACCAGATAAGCAGCAAGGATTAACTAATACTTATCTTCACATCTCTTATGATCTTACAATACTGCACCAAATGTCTGTCTCTCTTTCTGACATCGCATAACATGGTTAGAGCTAAGGCCACGAAATTTTCTGTGGTTACTAAGTGAACCCCAGAGCATGTTTTTAGAAAATTAGTTCTTGAAAATCCTCCACCAAAAGTAATAATTATGAGGTCGAATCTCGCACTCACCCTGATTGAAACAATCTGATTTCCATTTATCTACATCGTACAGAAAGTTTGGTCATTTATCTCTGCGTCCTGTAGGTAGCCAAAATCCAATTAAAGTGGCTCTTGAATGCATTGATTATCATTCCTCCTCGTCTTTTTACAATAATTCATTTAGGAAAGATCAAATGAAATATAAAAGATAATTGCATTATCGACACAACCAGTACAGAAACAAAAACAAACACGGCGCTGGAGAAATTGCATAGAGAGTAGGATAGATATCATATTCTGTCGAACCGTCAATTTTGTGTAACTCTGACGATTAAAATCAACTGAATGTTTACCAAACTTCCTTGGGCAGAAGATGATCAGAGTTAATTTGTGATAAAACGCAATTAAGAAATTGAAGGGAAATAATAGACAAAAACTAATAATTACTTAATTGCTTATTGCCTGATGATAAAATATAAACGACTGTTCAGAATAATAAATCGAACGCAGTCTGATCATCACAGAGTATTGGCATGTAAGCACATAGTTGGCTTTTTCTTAATGAAATGCGTTCGTTTAAGGCCACATGGAAAATAGATTTAATTTGGTTTGTTCAAAGAAGACTATATGACGGGAATTGAAATATCATAGACTCTCAGATGTCTCAAGACAACGCTTTTCAGCTTCTAAAATTTTCTAGGAGAATTTTTTTTAAATCCCCTCGTCGTGCTGGGCATATCATTGATTCAACAAAATTTAGCTTTTCAATCGTCACTTCAATTATCCTAGGTTTCAACTCTATTCTTCTCTGGCCTTTACCGTCTCTTCCATTAGGCTTAGTTGAACTTTATCTATTCACAGCGATTTCTTATCGTCAGGGTAGCTCAAACACAATTTTCAATTTACTATCTCGAATCAAATCTTTGATTTAAGCACTTGCTTCATGCAATAACTATTATCTTAAAATGAACGGTTTTTAGCTCAATTGCATCTGAGAGTTTTTATTTCGTTACGCAAACAATATCCATTCCACAAATGATAAAAACCGTCATTTTAGAACAAATTTCTTACACCTCACAAAAGTCATAGATCATTTACCAATCAACCTTCAATCGAAGAGAGAAAGCCATATTTCTGATTCCACAAGTCAAAAGTTTGATGATGAAAAATATTCTCGGCTGAGATACATAATCACGATGACAAAAACTTCTCTTATCCTTCAAATTCAAAATAATATTCCGGTAATCTAAATGAAAGTGAATAGTGATCTGTCCAGACATTAGGAAACTAAATGGGATTATAAAACAGATTTTTGTGTGGAAAATTTTGAAAGCTGCGAGGGAAATAAAATCCGTTTGAAAACAAAATTAACTAGACAGAACCCAAGAGTGCATACCCCTGTCAATGCCACACACAAGCTAAAAACTGAATGAAAAGCAGTTATATATATATATATATATATATATATATATATATATATATATATATATATATATGGTGCAGTGGAATGAAACGGTAAGAAAAATCCTTCGATCGGCCCCAAAATTTAACCAATTTTTCTTGAATGACATTGTAATTCAATGTAATGAGAGCTTTTGGAGATATTGTAAAGAAAAATATGAATGGATGTATAAATGAATTATGGCGGAAAAATGAAAAAATATCTCTTAATTGACGATAAATTTCTTGGATCTGCCCCAGAATATAACCAATTCTTCCTTACCCCATGACATATCACCTCAAAAAAATTTTCTGAAATTATTGAGATTCTCCTAAAATGTATTAAGTGAAATAATGCAAAAAAAAAAAAAAAAAATAAGGCCGGGTGATTTGAGACTGTGTTTGGTCTGCGTTCGCACTCACCCATGTAACAAATATCTGATTTCGATCTAACTGTATATAAATCTATCTACCTATCGATCTATCTACTTCAAAAATTTTGATAGCAGCCATCTGCAAGTGACCGGTAAATAGTCAAACTAGACTTACTGAAGAAAAGTACCCCTAAAATCAATTTTTTAAAAATCTTGTCCGATTTTTCCCTTCTGTAGGAACTGGCTGCCAATCCCGTCCGTAGGTAGGGATTTCAGCTGGTAACGATAATTCCTCATCTCAGAAATTCAGACAGACATTTCTTGTCGCGTTTAATCTTTTCAGTTGATGAAAAGCTTCCTGTCAATATCTCCCGGCGTTATTAAGCAGACACGATCAATACTTTTGATAAGCAAATAGTGAAAAAAGAATTGACGGCCCTTTCACATCTATATGTATTCCGTTATGACAGGAAATTAACCTAAAATATCAGGTTGCTTTTGTGGCAACATAGAATATTCGATGTTTAACTGATTTCACACAAACTATAGAAGAAAAAGAAAAGACGAATTAGAAGAAAATCTGATCCCACCATTGTCAAATATAATGATCGATGTATACAAGTCACTCGTTCACTCACTATCTATCTATCTATCTCGGTATGTTTATACCTATCTCTATCTCAATCTGTTTATATATATATATGTATATATATATATATATATATATATATATATATATATATATATATACACATACACACACACACACACACACACACATATATATATATATATATGTCTGTTCATATGTATCTATCAATCTAATGATATATATCTCAGTCTATTCATATCAATCTATCTATTAATCTGTTCATATCTATCTATCTATCTATCTATCTATCTATCTATCTATCTGTTCATATCTATCTATCTATCTGTTCATATCTGTCTATCTATCTATCTATCTATGTATCTATCTGTTCATATCTATCTATCTATCTATCTGTTCATATCTATCTATCTATCTATCTATCTGTTCATATCTATTTATCTATCTATCTATCTTTTCATATCTATCTATCTATCTATCTGTTCATATCCATCTATCTATTTGACTGAAACCTTCAACTAAACCTGTCACTACAACATAGATCTTTTGCAGGATTGTCATCAGCAGAATATAAGATCGTCTGATGACTTAAATAGGTTCAGGAGATATTGGTGCTGCGACGCCCACGATAACCAAATCAATCAAATCATTTATCAAATAAATAAACGATCACATGGGAGACTCTTCAAGAGAATATGAATTATTATGCATCAAATATTGCAAGACGATGTGTAGATGTTAGGCTAGTAAGAGATTTTCAAAATGTCGATGTGACAATATTTTATGATGAGATGCATAAATAAATGAATGAACAAATGAATGAATGAACAAATGAACAAAATTGAAAAGGCCATATATCCATTCGGCCAAATGTCCATTCGACCAAATGTCCGTTCGATAAAATGTCCGTTCGATGAAAAGTTTATGGATTGAATGTTCGTCGTTGCAATGTCCGATAACCGTTGTTAATTAGTGTAGTGTAATTATGTGAAACAATCACGTTGGAAATAAGAACGCAACGAGGCGAACAACTGGAGAAAGTAGACCACTACATCTACCTTGGACAACGAATTTCCATGAAATCCTCGAAAGAAGAAGTAATCAAGCGAAGAATCACCCGAGGTTGGCAAGCCTTCGACAGAGCAAGTCTAACCTTCAAAAAGCAAGAAGATCCCATTAGTCCTAAATGAAGGGTATACGACCAATGTATCCTTCCGATAGTTACTTATGGAGCTGAAACATGGAACCTAACAAAGAGAGTGACTTGCCAACTGGGAAGCATGCAACGTGCATAAGAGAGAATCATGGAGAGATCACAAGACAGTATCGTATATCAGGGGAAAAAAGAGTAGTCTGAGACATCATAGAATCTAGTAAAGAACTCAAATGGTGATGGGCTGGTTATGTTGTCAGGACAGCAAACAACTGATGGACATCACGACTCACAACATGGATCCCCAGAGATCACCTGAGCAATCGTGACCGGTAGAATACTAGATGGGAAGACAAACTATACAGGTTCAGAAAGTATTGGTTCCTTATTGTGTGGAGTGGTTTGGCGAAGGTCTATGTCCAACGACGGCCGGTAAAATACTGATGATGATAATGATGATGCTGATGCGCTAAGGGATATGCACTTGGAGGTATGCACTCTCTAGTCCAATTTCTCTGTCATTTCTACACTCGGTAGCTTCTTTTATCTCTTTTTCTCAGCTTCTTTGTCTTTCTTCCCATGTCATTATTTTTTTTTCTTTCATTTGCCCGTACTATTCTGTCAGTTGGCCCCTCTTTTAAATATGTGTCCGTCTCATTGCATCTCTTGATCCCCTCCTCCCGACCTTTCTCACTAATTTTGCTCTTCATCTCCAGTTCTGTCTTTTCTCTCTCACCACTTTTTATATCTCTTATATACATATATCCACTTCACTCTGAGTTATCTCCCCTACAACATCTTGTTTCTTTATCTTCTCTGCCAAGAAAGTTAGAATAGGTATATATATTCACCAGCGTCGGTTTGTCTTTCTGTTACTCTGTTTGTTTCTACACAATATCTCCCCAAGTGCACAAGAAAATTTAATCAAATTTTGTTGAAAGATAAGCAATGGGCTATGAAAGGGGTGATTAAATTTAAGGATGGATCCAGGAATTTAATCATACTTAACTCCCTCTACATTGTAGATATATGCCCAAGGAAGAATTGGTTGAATTTTCGGATTGATCCAGAAATGTATTTTGATTGAGAGGTATTTGCTATTTTTTTCCATATATGCACGTTTTCACGTGTCAAAACAATGTCCCTAAAAGTTCGCAATGGAAATTTTAAATTGGATCCAGTGGGGGGATTTCTCCCTCATACTAAGACAATAGTCCAAAAGGTGAAAGTCAAAACTCACGCATTTACCTCCCCCACATCGTAGCTATATATGTCCTGATTTCCATTCAGCTTTAAGTTAGAGTATCACGTTGGCAGAGGTATGAACTCTCTTAGTGCTTCCTAGTGTGTCTCTCTTTTCCGGTTCTTATAGATTTCACCGCGACAATCTTTGGGGGAAGAAGACGAGAAACAAATCGAGTAAATCAATAATGTTTTTTTTCATAATTAGTTCTCAAGACAACTGAATCTTTTGAATGTCATAAGGACAGAAACGATTGTATTGAAAGGCGGGAAAAGCAGGGAAACACAGCCGAGGCGAAGAAGGAAAGAATATTCAATTTTTGCCACATCCGAGAAGTCGAAATATCAGTCACTTTTCATTTCTCCGTTGAATTTCTGAAATGTCATATCTAGTTTTAAGTGCTATACAGAATTAATTAACGATTTTTTTTTCTTTGTATGTAAAAGGCGAAGGAGTGCATTTATGTGAGTATGCGTGCGTATGTGCTCTGATATCGAGGGGACTTTTAAATTGATGTGAACTTTTCCTAATAAAAATGAACAAAGGCTTTTAAAAATAAGTAAGAAGCGAGTAGATTGAATTCCTTCGATTCCACAATTATCCAGTAAAGAGACAAAACATAGAGAAATAAAGGACACACACACACACACACATTTATGTATATATACATACGTGTATATATATATATATATATATATATATATATATATATATATATTTGTGTGTGAGAGTGTGTGTATGCGTATACGTGAGTGTGCGTATGTTTATGCTTCAATCTCTCAATGATTCACGTTTGATTGAAAAAGACCGAAAAGGAATGCTTTTTAGAAGATTATTTAGTCAACTTTTCTTATTTATATACAAGAGAACGTGTGTTGGGTTCTAATAAAAGTAAGTATTGTCTAGATATGCGTGATTGGGTGCTTTCGACTATCCTTCTGGCAATCATTAAGACGGGGAAAAACTATGAATGTTTTCGTATTTGGATACTGTTAAATTGGGCGTTTGCCACTGGCGCGTTCTGCTGACGTCTCACACGGGGTAACTAGCAAAAGAAATCCTTCACTGCACCAAATGTATGTGTGGGCTGTTAAATGATTTTAGAATCCTAGTTCCCAAACCGAAGAAATCATTTTTTGATTTTATAATGCATGGTTCGAAAAGTGGCAGGATTTATTTTACAGTTAATGTTGTATAGTATGAATGCTATAGATTCATTACGTTGTTTAACTTGCCATATTTCTGATCAGAGCGCCATTCGTAACCATAATAACTAAAATTAATACATAAATACACACACATGTGAGACTGCTGGTATGACTGTGCATTTTTGCACATGCACGTGTGTATTGTATGCAATTGTGTGTATATCGTGGTTATTTAATCTCATCTCTCACACTGACCAACTCGCCAAAAAGGTATTTTATTTTCCATTGATGTATTTATCAATTTGTAGAGTAGAAAACGAGGCAAATAATTTGGTAACCAATCTACATATCTAAAAACTAATAACTGAATCCATTGAAAATGTTCCACTCAGAATTTGATCCCTAAAATAATTGAAAAACCTTTGTAAATAATTCTATAAAAAGAATGCAAGAAACTCATTAAAACTAAAAGGCATACATCTCCGCCAACGCAATACAGCAACAAAAAACTGAGTGGAAATGAGTTCATATATAACTAGGATGAAGGTGAGGTATCTGTGTAAGTTCCGATTTTCTATATTTCGGACTATTGTCCTGATATATGAAAATATCCGTCTATCGAAAAGAATCCTTGCATTAAAAGGCACAACCAGTGATATCAAATATAGGGACTGGATAGGAAAGATAACCGAAGAGTACTATGCAAAACTGTATGTCTCTAAAATAAAACATCACTAGATGTTAATGATATTCCAGATACTAGTGGTGCTCCAGTTCATAAACTTACTGTTCGAATAACCTCCAACGCTTTCATTCACAAGAGAATGACCTAGGGGTCAGCCAACATATAGAGGCTGAACATTTATTCCAATTGACTCAAATTTTCCCAGTCATATCTCACGATATCATTAGATTTTGTTGTTTTCCGTTTACAATGTGAGAATACCAAATCCATTCAAATGCAGTCTGTATTAAATCTTGAAGTTACTCAATTTCTGGTGTTGTCAGGCTGTCATATACAGATTGAGCCGGCTATTCCTCTTTGACTTTTCACTTCGATAGGAAATATATTTTTGTCAACCATTGTTGCGTTGTCAACTTTTTTCGGAGACGACTTCTTGGGGATTCCCCACGGATTCAGATGCAGCTACGAAAAAGAAGTGCCGTGGGCAAAAAAAGACAGGCTATGAAGGAAATTGTCAAACGTTTATTCTCTCTACGCTAACCAGAGGGACTCAGTTGTTTACAATGATGAAACGGATGTTTGGGGTGGATGCAAATGCAAAACACATAAAAGACGAAAAGATGCAAACGGCGTAGAGGGGCGAGCGATGTGGGAATGTGTGGGTGCGGGTTCAAACCCACATAGATCTGTTCCTACCACTATCTTTTACCGCTATCTCTTTGCTGTTTTTTTCTTCTAACTGCCTTGATGACCGAGACTACGAATCGTTTTCGCTTTCCATTGTTCTGCCAGACACAATTAGCGCCAAATTTCCCATCGTCACCCACTTAAAAAAAACTTTAAAACAATTAACATTCCAAGGCGAAACCACTAGTGCTTTATTATCGATCAAAGGTTTTCAACTTCCGGCCACCCCATTCGCTCATTCTAACTCAACCCGTGACAAAGAAAGACAGATTTGTCCTGGCAAACACACGCGCATAACACTGATGCAGTGAGCTCACTATATTGCTATTCTAGACGTTCTGCTTTCTGTCTTTTTCTGAGCTGACGTTCATAAATGTAGTGGACATTTTCCTCAGAAGAAACTTAACAATATGTCGCTCTTTGATAAACAAATGTTTCTCTTCTGATAATACTTACTAAACTTAACTTATTCTGGCACAAGGATAGAAATGTTGAATATCCAGTGAAGGTCGAACCCACTACAGTAGTCAGGTTTGGCAACACTAGCTTACTAATCATCGCTGGATTGAGATATTCCAATGTTTCATATTTCTTGATGCTCACAAAGAAGCGAGAAGAGAAACGGGATAAACACATTTTTCAAACGGTTACATTCCTATGGATAATGAAATGTTTTTTTCTCAGCCGAATGCAACATTGCAACTAAAGCTACACTCTGATGGGACAAAACATTATGACATATGGCAATAATGGTAGCTATTGCCTCGAAGCAACTGCACCGGCCAAGATCAGAGGTATATAAGCAGGTGAGTTGGCATCAAGTACTTCATGTTGATGTGTTAAATTCCGCAACTATATTCAAGAAGAATTATTTAAGTGACTTAGATGAAGGCCGATTAGTTATGGGCAGAAGAATAGGTCAGAGCAATCCCGAATCAGCGCGGCTTGAAAGGTGTTCATTTTTAATTGTGGTGGATAACCATCAGCAATGGTCCGAGAAAGGAAAATCTTATAGAAGAAGTTAATGGCCTGAAAATTGTAGAACCGTTCATCAATAGTATGACCACCTCTTTGCATTGGGAATTTACTCAACATACAACGGAGGAGACTGAAGACTGGTTGAGGATTCACCCTGCTTATTCTTCCAATGATCTTAATGAGAAAAGTCGTTGAAACGATTCTGTAATTAGCACAATGGAAAAATTAATCTGAAATTGCTTCATTATTCATGTAAGAGCATTTTAACGGTATTGTGCTAATAATAATCGTATTACAATGTGTCATTTTTGCTGTGTTACGATAACAAACACTGAATGCATAGAAATTAGGTCACTGTATTATAGATTAATGCTCCATTTACTGAGTTTAGTCTCAATCACCAATTCGAATTCTGGCTGTCCGTGTAATCATGGAGTCAAGGCAATTAGTCACTTCAATATTCCTTGACAGAAAACTTCAAAAGGAAATGAGAAATAATTCAGTCACGTAGAGAATGGGACTGTCACAACGAGGCAGCCATCATCACTTAATTCTATGATAGATAACGACATATATGACTATTACACAAGCGTCCAGTTTCAGCGTTGAATGAATGCGTAAATATCCATTCAGTGTTTGATTAAAAGTTCACAGTATTTATTTTGCGAATCTACAGAATGCAATCTATTTTGTCCCGTTCCTGGATTCACCTCAAAATCCAATCACTTCTTACGAAGCCCAATTTGCACCCTTTTCCACAATGTCATTGAAATTCATTAATATCTTCAAGAGATACTGTGTGGAGTGAAAAAGATTGATAAACCTATCCTAATTTTTTTTCGAAACCCATTCCCCGACCTTCCACCAAATTTCATTGTAATTCATTGAAAACTATTGTATATGTTTTTGTAATTTTGAGCATATTGCTACGATGCAAATAGTAAAAAGAATTCTGGATCCGCCTCAAATTGAATCACTTATTCCGTATCCCAATGTCCATCTTACAAGAAAATTTGATTGGAAGTCATTGAAAACTGTTGGAGTTATTTAGTTGGCAGACAGACAGATTAACTAACGGACATGAGTGTATACTTATACCTCTCCCAATTTCATTAGCAGCGGTGAATAGATAAAAGATTCATGAGAAGTATGACGGAGTGCATCTTTACATTTTTATTGCAAAGGTTTATTTATGATTACATGGGATTATGTTTGTTTATTCATCAGATTTCCTTATCGACATAGTGGGCTTTGGTCGAGCGCTGGGGGATCCAGAAGCCCTGGATCTGCGCCTGGTCATAAAAATCATAATGTATCCGTGATCCTTTTTAACGGATATTGATTAGTATATATATATATATATATATATATATATATATATATATATATATATATATATATATATATATATATATATATATATATATATACGTAGTATGTATGGTACAAATCAGGTTAGCAGTATAACATAATATAATAATATATCAATAATATAAAGCCACTTCTGAAATGTAATGGATTTATTTCATAGAGCGCTCGATACATACAACTTTTTACTCTTGAAGTTAAGTTGTTTTAAAGTAGAGCTGGAAATAAATAGTAGAATGTGGATTCGTTACACAAACTAGTTCATGTTTCTGCCCTCTTCGGGCCTCATCAGGCGAATCTGAAGTAAGTATCCCCGAATATATATATATATATATATATATATATATATATATATATATATATATATATATATATTCTAAGATCAAAAACAGGATTATTCAACCTATGATGAAGTGATATATCAAATTTTAAATACCTCGATGTATATCCTTTGTACGAAGATTGTTACACGCAGAGATTAAACATACCTCCTTCCACCAAATCACACACATACACACACACACACACATTTATATATATGCATACATATAATGTCGATCTCACTGATTCTTAAACATGCACCGTATAAACTACTTTATATACTAAACTGACACACGCAGCTGTCTCTATTTTACATCTGCTCAAAATAAAAGGAAAACTCAGAAAAAATCTCCGATTACTCTCAGACTAAGAAAGATATTGTCAGACGATGGAGAAGTAACTTAAAATAGAGATAAACTTACACAATGTTTCACAAAAGTTTGGTGAAAATCAAATTAGGAGAGAGATCATAATCCATAGAGATAACACCCTAAAACTAACTGACTAGGATAGATTGAATCGTATAACTCTTATAGCGACATTAATCAACATCCTTCCCTCGGCCATTACATCGAATCATTAGGAACTGCTGGGACATCCTGAGACTTAAACGGGAACTAATCCATTAGTAAGAAAACACAGGCTTAGTCTCATACGGTCGTCGCCCAAACCTCAAAGATATGAAAGGTAGTAACACCATAGTATAAAAAGGGTTATATATATATATATATATATATATATATATATATATATATATATATATATATATATATATATATATATACGATAAAACTGTCTCATTTTTCAAACTTTACAATTCATGTTACGATTATCTACTATTCACAGACACATTCAATAGTAGCTATGACTAAGAAAAATTTTATGGTTCACCATAATTCTTACTACAAACGCAAAAATGTCATTTATCTCTGCAATTCAGGAAAAAGCTGAATCACAATTTAACATTTGACAACAATGATGGAAATAGAATAAGATTATAGTGCCCCCTATACTTTTATTACTTGGGAATTAAATACGGAACCTTTCTATTAGCTAGAAAGTGTCACTTCCTATGACGACCCCTATAAAAGCCCTAAACGCACATGGTCAAACGTTCATGGGCACTGGCATTCCTGGCTGGTTACGCTTTTGGGTCCCAGCACTTGTTGCTGGCAATTGGAATAATAAATTATTCGAGTGGTTTGGTTCGAACATAGTTTTCAAAACATTGAGTTTGAGTAAATTAAAAATTATATGTGTAGTTGTGTGCGTGTAAACTGGACTCACACAAGAAATGAGGAAGACATCAAAATGTCATACGCAACCGGTCTATCTTGTAAAATGCACGAATTTTCCAGTGATTCTATTTTTATTATACCATTGATTGAGAAAATAAAAAGATGTTTATACAACTGACAACGGCATAAGAAAATTATAATATATACTAATTTCACCCACACACACAGTCACACGCACACATGCATACACTAGCATACGTGTGCGCGCACTTATACATACACTCATACACGCATGCGTGAGCACATGCACATACACATACACTCAGTCACACATATTCACACACTCACGCCCAGGCACGCATTTGCTTACATACTTACGTACGTAAGCGAGCGGCAACCACTTAACATTACGTTGATAAGAATAACATCAACTTGATGACATTATATCAAATAGCTGTCTTATCTATGTCTCCAACCATTCCTGGTCCGTCAGGGGAAATGAATAAATAAATAATAGTCCTAACAACGCCCACAAATTAGAAGGCTACTTAACTGAAAACATCAAAACTTTTCTCTCAATTTCCAACATGTGCTGAAGAACATACGATTGGTCGAGATTATCGTCTGCTAACAAATCAAACAAAGAATAAAAGGAAAGTATTTAAAAAAATGAATTCTTCCATAGATATACTTCTGTTTTGTCTTGAATCTACTTGTACTCTCATATATTTATATTATACATATGTGTTTGTGTGTGTGTGTGTGTGTGTGTGTGTGTGTGTGTGTGTGTGTGATGGTGTGTATATCTCTACATGTACCTGCTATCATTTATTGTGTTTCCTTTTTTACAGCATTTTAAAATCTCTCTTTGAAGTTTTCTTCATTTTTTCTTGAACATTCACATCGCTGTCACTCGATTTAAGAAGAACTCTTAAAAACTGAATACTTCAAATTTATTCTAATCCGAAACACCTTAGATCAATGATTCAATTTATTGTCATCAAAAAGCATGTCTTTCCAAAAGAAGAAACAGTTTTTATAAAAAAATGTACGAGATTGTTTAGTGAGGTGATCTATGAATAGAAGCAAAGGGCAATTGAATTCCAAACGAATTGAAAAAAAATCATCTATGAATTTCGTGATTGAAACTAATGTAGTATACAAAAACCCATGACTAAAACCCTGTCTTGAGCTCCTTTTCATTTTGATTTACGTCATCGTGAGAGGCATGATCTTGAAATTGCCACAGTTGTTCATTTATATGGAAGTGCTGGTGGCCAAACAGTTAGCAGAACAGAAAAATAGAATCAGCCTACCAAGTTCAAACTACGACTGAGACGATCTGCATTCATTTCGCACTAATGCCCTTGGGATAGGCATGGATCGATCTCTTTTCACCCCAGCTTTGAACAGATAGCGGATGAATTGAGTGACGCCGCTTCGAACGCTTGTCGCCATTAAGTCTATTTTTTACATATGTTGAATAGCGAGAAACTTCGAAGTCAAGACAGAAATAGAGGAGAGTGGAAAAAAATGGTAATATTTGATGCCCAAGTAGGGACAGCTCCGTCATACCAAGTGTAAGGGGGATATTTGATTTTCGATTGTTCAATAATACAATAATGATGTAGACAAGAAGGGAAGATATTTTAAAAAGCAATTTATTGAAAAAAAAAGAGTGAAGAGTTTATGAATGCTTTTTGCACACAATTTTTCTTTTTACATTTGAAATATTTCCGAAACCTGAACAGAAAAAAATCGAGTTCAAACATTACCTGAGACCATTTGTGTTCATGTCACTTTAATAGTCTTGGGTAAGGCATGAATACAGCAAGTCATAGGCAAGCGGAGCAAGGTAAAGCCCATAAACCCCCATGTCTTACACTTGAACAATAAAGCTTGGGGAAAGGCCTTTGTTCAACTACGGATTTCAGAAAGGCCGAAAAAATACTTTTAAAAGATAAGTGTAATTGCTCGTCATTTTTTTTAAATTTCGAAAATGTTCTTGTTAATTATCTGCTTTTAACTTCCCTTCTATGGCAAAACCAGTAAAATACACATTGCTTTTCTAATGGTAAACCTGGGGTCGAAATCTAAAACATCTGTTGGGTCTGGTATTGCGCGAAGTGATCATCCGCGGTAACCACGGTATTTAAACGGAATTTCCGCTCTCATTCGATAGAAAGCAAGTTCTTCTCAACAGTCTCCTCCCTATACTTTTGCGTACTCCTGCTCTGCTCCTCTCCCACCCTCCCCCTTTTTTATTGTAATTCTATTCTCAGCCCCGCCCCTTTACTCTCACTCCTTTCAACATCTTTTTCCAAGCATGGCAGACAGATGCTTATTATAATGTATGTGTTCAAAATATTGAATATTCTTCGGAGGATTTGAAAATATTCTTGAAAACAAAAATTTGTTATTAAAAAAATTCATTACGCAGCCACAAAACGCCGAAAGTGGACCACTCAATATTATAACGATTTCTCATTTAAAACAAAATATTTCTTCCTGTTTGGAGCCGCTTAAATATTTTCACAGCCAAGACACTGGTCCTTAAACTTTATTTTATGATGGCTCAGCAAGACTTACACGGAATATATGTACTTTAGTATACATTTGACCGTTTCTAAGGTATGCCATTTTATATATATATATTACTAGCATATTATTGAGAAAAATGACGGGGTTATTCGTGTATTGATCGGCACAAAGATACCTGAAGTTATTTTATTGGGTAATTTTCTCTTAAATATCCAAATATCCTAATTTCAGGTTTTGTTTTAAAGTTTGATTGGACATTAGGTCTTAAGACAAAAAGTCATGTAAGAAAAGTCACCACTGATACTGTACGTAGGAAAAAAGTCATATGAAGAAAATTTTTTTATTGAAAAAATTACTTATTTCATTACAAAAGTTGAATACTGTTTAATTCAAAAAATTTAAGAAAAATATAGCCAAATTTAACAAAAAGGCTTAAAAAAAGCATTTGGCCACGAACTTTTTGGTTTTACCTTATTTAAATCTTGACTTTGTTGCTGTAGTTGTTTTCATGAATTCCTTGTGTGTATATGTGTGTGCTGATAGTATTACGAAGTTTTTGGCCATTTCTGCGAGTTTGAGGCCAGAAACGTCTCCAACTATGTAACATCTCTGCGTTATCCTTTCTGCCTTGGTTGGCTACATCTAATAAAAGATGTAAGAAAAGTTAGGAGAAAGACAGACTCACTCCCTCGTTCAATTGATCATTCTTCCGCTTGTTCACTCACTAACTCAATGACTTATTTTCCTTTCAGACACTCACATTGCGTTTCTTTGATATATTAAAGTTTTAAATTATTATTTGTTGTTCTGACAACAGACGATCACATTTTATAACTCTTTTATCTATTTATGGCGTTCATTTCAGATGGACCAACCTATTATAACTTTTCGGTTTTAATAGGAATCGGACACGACAGGTAATAAAAATGAACATACTAAATTTTATATGTAGCCTTCATATAGAACATGAACAAAAAACTTCTTTTGGAATGATGTGTAAATTACATTCCTGTATCAAATACTTAATGGTAATTACATTATTGTATTAAATACTCGATTAATGGTAATTGCATTACCGTATTAAATACTCGATTAATTAAACATATATGCTTTACTGGATTTGCGTATCCAATGTACATTCGAAGGGACCATTGGTAGGCAAATTCATTTCTTCTTCATTAACTAGTACCTTCAGATTTTTCTCAGTTGTTATACGAATAAGTACTGATAACCCTAATTTGCACGAATGTGAGTTCGAGAACTGCAAAAAAAGAGTTGAGCCTTTTTGGCAATATGCGAATCCGAAATGAATTAGACAAAACATTTCAGCAGTTTATGAAGGAAACTTTTTTAGTTCAGGAGCCATGTATACCCCCTGGTATCCTCCGTCACATAGTTGGGTTTTTTTCTGATAGGTTCATATCTGTAGTTTATAGTCTAAATAGTTACTCAGAAATATTTGGATGAACTAGGATTTTAGAAGGTATTTTTTTATACTTGAGTAACAATCTGAACCATGAACTGCAGACATGTACCCATCAGAAAAATCTTTGAATGGATCTTCCCAGTCAACAAGTTCACTGTCTCCAGGCTTTGGAAAAGTCTGTCCACAGAGCTTCATCAATACCTTTGTAGTCCACCTGGAGTCTGCACCCCCTGGAGATTGGAAAATACTACACTAAATTCTGGAGGGAGGGTTTTATAGGGATTAAAGCCCCTATCCACAATTTGAGACAACAGTAGACCTTACAAATACCCCTGAAGATCATAACACATCTCAAAATATGTTTTAGTGACTATCTAAACCAAAAACTGCAGACATATACCCGTCAGAAAAATCTATCTATCTATCTGCCTAGATAACGAGTTCATGACCCCCACCCAGGCTCCCTGCATATTATATCAGCATACTTATATATGTATTCATTGCACCTTACCTTTTCATCTGATGCTAAAGAGGTTGGGATATAACAAAATAAAACCAGGTTTGGAATTCAGTGGAGAATACACATGCTAGACACGTTCAGGACTCAAAATACATGTCTGCATATTTGGAAAAAATACGCACACTTGAACGATCCACACTTTGATGAGAGAGAGATTAAATTCCATTCATTGTCGATTCCTCAAGATTTCACAAATCCTTGATGAGCCTGTTTTCAAGGAAATCTCCAAGAAATGGCGTAAATCGAATGTCTACTGAGGTCAGTACAAGTTATTGGATAATTATCAACTTGTCACTTTGTCAATCAGAATCTCCCTGAAATATGTTGACAAGTATTAGCAAAGGTTTTAGGGTGATGAAGACCATCTGCCCTTCTTACTTAGGCAATGAACGTCCTTCTTCCCATCCAATCTATAGCTATATTATAATTTGCGACTTGTCCTTCTGTTCATCCGTCCGTCTATCACACCAAGGGACGCTATCTCGCAATCATATCAGAATTTCTTCCAGAGTTATGTTCCCTGAATAGTTTTATCATTTACCAGGTATAGAAAACAAGTTGATGTTGTTGTTGTTGCTGCAGTTATTATTATTATTATCATCATTATTATTATCATTATTATTATTATTATTATTATTATTATTATTATTATTATTATTATTATTATTATTAATAATAATAATAATAATAATGATCTAAATTCAGATATAAAACATCTAAAGCCAGTCAATTAATCGTTAGATTAGCTAATTTTCCTTGAATCAACTTTATTTTCCCAATATTTCTCATTAAACATTCTTGACCGAACAGTTTGATTTTTCTGTTGACGAGGAATACATATCCCTCGGTAAACTTATTGTTGTTATCGACAAAATGTAAAAAAACTACTTTAAGAATAAGCTTAATCAATCTGTTTACATAACTTATAAGAATGATAACAATTTTTCGATCGAAAATCCGCACCCGATGAGAAAAAAAATCGCATAAAGAAGTTTCATTTGCTAATTTCTCAAATAACTAACTACAGTGTGTGTGTGTGTTGCTGTTGATTAGGTAAATTGAAAAAATTACTTCTTCGAAACATTGCAATATTCTACTTGATAATTAATGAAAGTGCTTCGTTTTTATAGACTGGAATCTAACAAAGCCGTGAGAAAAATTTTTTTTCAATTTTAATTACTTTAAAAGTGTCGATGTCTGTGGATCATTCCTTTGATCATTCCCAAAATTAATTTTATATTATGTTTTATCATTCTTTTTATGTTCTTCTAACGTCGTAAAGATGTAAAATAAAATCATTTAAAAGAAGAAATTCACTGTTTCTTTCTTGTTTATGTTTTTTAATGTCGAAATGGTACAAAATGATATTCCGCGAAACGACAGTCGGCGAAAATCTGAGTCGGCAAAACATCCCCCCGTCAGCGAATGAGCAGCTTAGCGAAATTGCGGTCGGCTTAGTGTATGTCAGCGCTATGGCTTTCGACGAGACGACAGGACACGGTAAACACGTGTTCAAAATGGAAATTAATGGTTTGGGCCCGAGGTTTTGAGGGGTAATCACAGCAACAGATATCCTTTGTCGCCTTATATTTGTTTGCTCATCGGTGTACTTTTTGTACTTAGAATCACACCTCATACTGACTTTTCTACCAAAGGGTGAAATACAAAATCTATAAAATGCAAAAAAGGGATGGGAGAAAGAATAAACGTTGATGTAACAAAGACGGGGAAAATTTCTTTCTTTTCCCTGTGGGTTGTCTGTAGTTGTTTCCTCCGATCACTCATTATGATAGATTCTCCCAATAACTCAAACACGCCTTGTTTTTACTTCTATCATATTCACTTTTCAGTGTGATTTTTTGTTCAAGACCAAAAAAATTTCCCAGCCCTGAAACGTGGAACCTAACCAAAAGATTGGCTCTAAATCTTTGAACCATGCGATATGCATAAGAGAGGGTCATGCTTACCTCCACATAGAAGATTGCACAGTACATTAGAGAAGAAACAAGAGTAAAAGATATCAAATAGCAATTGGAAGGTCATGTCGCAAGACTGTCAAACAACCGCTGGACATCATTACTCACAATGTAACTCTTTATCTATCTATCTAGCTTGTGAGCTTAGATAGTCTTAGATAGTTAAAGAACATTAAATTCGGGGGCAGATTAAGGAATTTCGTTTTGATTGAGAGATATTTTTCATACATCAAGACAGTATTCAAAGTGTTTTTAGACGATGGAAGTCTTTCTTGATTGTGTCGTTAACATGATGTTTCGACCAATGCATTTCTTCAGGTTTATTATCAGAAATCTTTCTAACAGAATCTTTCTAATCGTAGCAACGTAGGGTTAGAGTGATATCCTTGTCTCACCTCGTCAGGTCTGGATTTCGATATCAAGTTCAGATATTACACCTGAAGCATGCCGCAGAATGGATCGGCTGAGTTGTCGTGGTAACAACAGAAACAAAAAGAAGGAATTCAATTATCTGAAAAATTCTTTGAATGTAAATTACTCTCCTCAAAACTATAGACATTAAGACAGTAGCCCAAAAATTGAAAAGGCAAAGCTTGCAGTTGGTCCCCATTCATCATACCTATATATGAACTGATTTTCATTCAGTTTTTAGTTAGTGTATGGCGTTAGCAGAGGTATTCGCACTCAAGGCACTTTCCAGTTCTTTATGTTTTGATTGTGGTAAATCCACTCTTCGAACGTGTCCACTTGTAAGGAGATTCGGTTCGGAATTATGATTTTAAACACAGTTATTTTTAAATACACGATAAGCCTTGCGTTTCACTCGTAAGTGAAGTACATTATCACCCCCAGGGGATCGTAATTCAATTTGTAAATAGTCTCAATATTGCTTCGTGATAAAGTTGAAATCATGATCACATTTTTTTAAACTTTGCAAATTGTCTGATGAACAATCATATCATCATCGAACTTTTTCTTGAGTCATTAAAAGCGTTATAAAAAAAAACTGTTATTAGGACACGTTCTCGTTAAGGCTCCTGTTGTTTCAGGTATTTTCCAATGACACACAAGTCTGAAACAAAGAACAAATATCAATGTAATTAAGTAAATGTGTACATATCTTCGTATCGTCACTAAAAATTAGAACGTGCACATTGAGAAATAGCTTCGAAGCAGGTTTATATAAAGTACTAACGGGGACAATATTATTTACAAAAGAAAGCATTTAATAGGAGAGTCTGTTAAGACCTAAAAATCCTAATCTTGAGTTCGTGATTCAAATATCAAAGGGAAATAAGAGAAATAATGCTATTGCATTAGAAAAAAATATATGAGTTATTGTAAAGGATTATAACCAGATTTTTATTTCATCACTAAACAGAGATGAAGCTCAATCAGACCTTTAATTTGCAAATATATTAGCAAATAAGAGACGAAATTTGCCGACTAATTTGCCATGGGTCCTGGCTGGAGAAAATATATATCAAGCATAATAAAAAGACAATTGAATTTTCGACATTATTCTCATTTAACAATATATCAACCATTTTGTTTCACAATATTTTTACATCTTCGAGGGAACTTCATAATTCTATCCTCTCATAAGTTTTTATCTTTCTCGGCAGAGGATTGTTCAAAGTTCTCTCACAGTCTTCAAGGGAAAGAGTGTTCAGTTTATGGAGACGCAGAGTGGCCAAACGATTAATGGCATGGTTGATGGAATTGGCGAGCGGATTTCAAATTACGACTGAAATAGTTTGTGTTCACTTTGCACTAAAGCCCTTGGAAAAGGCATGTATCAATCTCTTCTATCCTTAGATATGGTTGAATAATAGGGCAGATCGGTATCTCTAGTTATGGTTGACAAGCAGTCAACGATATAGGCCACCAATTCTGAAGTGGGATGGAATCAATCTAGCTATCTTGCTTTTGACACATTCATAATTAAAATCATCAGTGGTACCTGAACGATTCTGCAATGCGTTACGGAAATTATCTCAAAAGTTTGCCCTAAACGCTATAAATGTCGTCTACAATAAAAATAGAACGAGCTTTTGGGCCAACCCTGTAACACAAGTTTTCAAGCGAGCAATTCCTGAAATAATTTGAATGGCACACTGACCAATTTACCTAAAATATCCAAGCGCCGACCTTTTTTTCCATTACTAATAAAATAAACATTGATTCTTACAGCCGCAAGAGAGAAAAAAATGATTTATTTTGTTTTTATAAGAGATTTTTGTTTGTTATTTTTAACGATCAATTATAAAATATGATCACCGTTCTATCGATCCGGTTTTAGCTGACGGTAAATCTAATGTTATATGGGTGGGTAGGTTGGAGATGGTTTGATAACTGAGTGTGGACATAAGCCGTATGAACAAACTTTGCAGTGAATGAAAGTAACGTTTCAGAATATACAACGTCATAAAAAGAAAGAAACACATTTCTGAATAATACAAACATGGAGGGTATGAAAAAATGGCGGGTAAATTGAGTGACAGTGGGGAATGGGAAACCAATTGCTCTTGTCTTAATGGAATTCGTTTTATATTTATTTAATTCTTCGGTTGTGCATCAGTGTTCAAATAATAATTATTTGCATATAGAATGCAAACATATTTAAATAGATACTTAATATCTGTTTTCCGTCCGTGGACTTTTCAGCCAATGATTTAATGAGATACCACGCGTTGTATGCTATGTTGTATTTTAGTAGTTCTGTAGTTATGATTAAACAACATGAAACCATCATTTTATAACACTCTTGCAATTTATTTCCTTTGTTCGCAAAATTTTCGACACCCTGCGGCAGCTTCGTCAGGGACAGTATTATATATAAGCTGGCCAACAACCAGCTCATCTTCAAGATAGTCATCTACAAAGCTGAGACATGGAACTTCACTAAGAACTTGGCTCTGGAACTAAGAACCATGCAACGTGTACAGGAAAATTATACCAAACACAACATTACAATAGCCAGCAAACAGGTATCAGATAGATTCCAGAAACCATTTACAAATTTAAATGGCAAAAAGCAGGTAATGTTACAAGAATATCAATCAACTGAAGGACATCGCGACTCATAACGCAAAATTGTGGTCGGCATGATTCAGACAATTTCAGAATGTATTGGCATCGTGATGCTTGGAAGCGGCAAAAACAAGCAGACCTTTAGGGAGGCCTATGCTCAACAACGGACTTTAAAAAGCTGATAATAGTGTAGTGCCAGTTTTAGACACTAAAATTTCAAATTACATCAAACCCACTGAAGTAGATTAGAGTAAATGAGATG